>OY757942.1:43928484-44120857 GCA_963585895.1 Sepioteuthis lessoniana | reverse complement strand
ATTATATATATATATATATATTTATATATATTATATTTATATATATATTATATTTTTTATATAATATATATATTATATATATATATATTATATTTTATATATATATATATATATATTATATTTTATATATATATATATATTATATATATATATATATCTCTTTAAGAAAAAATAAAACCAGTCACATTAGGATTATAAATTTATTTTCATCCTGTTATGTGTCTTTGGAAAATTTCAACTTAAATTACATTGAGCTCTTTACTAGGAAAATTTAAATGTTCACTGTTGAATGTTTTTTTTTGTCCTGATGGAATTCCTCCCAACTCCGGTTTAACTGGACCGAATAATACTAATATATATATATTATTTTTCTTTTTCTTTTTTTTTTTAATTTAATTTTTTAAAAATTGATTTGAATAAACTTAACCCCTCGAGATTTCCTAGTTTTTTTTTTTTTTAGTTTACTAATAATTCTATCTATGAACCTGGGTTTTTTTGGGGTTTTTTTTTTTAATTCTTTTTATAACAGTTGTCCATGATGATACTCAGGAAGGAGTGAAGGATTCTAATTTGCATTTCATAATTAACAGTTGTCCATGATGATATTGATGCTTCTATTTAGCAAAAAGTGAAGGATTCTAGTTAGCATTACGTTGTTAACAGCTGTCCATAGGTAGCAATATTTCATCTACTGAAAGCAATGGACTGCTATCAACAGGTTAATGACCATATGGAAATATGATTTCTTTGCTAATTAATACTATTGAATTATGGCACCACACAGACTTTAATGAAACACTTTGAGAAAAAGCTTGATGGGAAATTATATAAATATGCTGCATACTGTTTTAAACCAATACTGGAAACAGCACACTGCAAAACAGCATTTGTATGGCCACTCACCTCCCATCTTGCAAAGCATTCTAGTAAGATGGACAAGATATGCTGGAGAAGTAAGGAGAAACTCATAAGAAATCTTCCCCTATGGACTCCTATCCACAGTGTTAAACTAACCAGCGAAAATTTAGGTTCATCAGCTCTGTGTGAACACTGAATGCTGTTTAGAGAACTTGCCAAGAGTGATTGCTGATATTGAGGGATTGCAAGAGAGTCAAAGGAAACCATGATGTCTGCGTGGCTTGATGATTAATATATACAAATAATCCAACCTATGAATCTGGGTTTTTGGGGGTTTTGTTGTTGTTGTTGGTTTTTTTTTTTTTTTTTTTTTTTTTTTTTTTTAAATTTATTTCTTTTTATAAAACTAACAATGGCCCATGATTAATTAGCATTTAATAGTTAAGTGGTCCATGATGATATTGATACTTCTATTTAGGAAGGAGAGAAGTATTCGGATAGTTATCTCAGTTATATTAAGAATTTGGAGGATTTAAAAAAAAAATGTCCTGTGTGAAGGAAGCCCCCACCCCTTATTCTGTTGCAAATATGGATGAAAATACAAATGATTTAAGTCTAAAAAGTAAATGAATAAATGATATTTACTTTGTTATTCAGAATGTTTCAGCCAATTTATTCTACAGCCTTCTTCAAGGTCTCTTTATCTATTTGGGAAGAGCTGAATTTTTTTTCCTTTTCAGTCTTGAATTGTCAGCTTTTCATCTCTATAGAACACTTGAGGAAGGCTGTAGAATGAATTGTCTGAAACGCAGAGATAATATGAATAACACCAAGTTCCATTGTCTGAAAAAAACTTAAACAATGAAAAAAAAAAGTTAATTAAATTTTCAAACCTCTTTGCGACTTTTGGGAGACGTTCCAGAAGAAACTAATCAGGAAAAATAGTTAAAATGTGTTTACGAATAGATTGGATGTGTGTGTATGTATGTTAGGAGATGCACACCATACTACCCAACCCCCTCCTCTCCCTAGCTCTCTGCAGTTTCCCTTTTTTGAGAATTTCAATTAATTAATGATGGTCCCAAAGCACAAGATGAGTGATGCTGGCCGTTCAGTGAAGTTGCCAAACAGAAAGTCGTTTCTTTTTATGTGAAAGGTTTTTTGTTTTGTTTTTTTTTTTTTAATTAATTAAAAGAGAAAAAAAATCTGCTGGGGTTAAGATTTACGCAAAGGACAATTTTTTTTGTCATAAGTTTTACTACAGTAGATTATTATAATTGTTCTATTTTTGTTATTATTGCTAATCTTTTACTGTCTCAGATGTCTAGATTAAGATTCATCTCAAGTATATACAATTGTCATTCAATAGATAAGATGAATATTACCTAAGAAATTGGCAATATGAAGCACTGTTTATATAGTTGCACCCTTTTTTTCCAGGGAATCAATAGGGATGGGTCCTTTCATATCCTAGAAGACAGTCAGAATGACCTTCTTTAGTGACAGCCCAGTCAACTGGGGCTGTAGAATATGTCAACTGCATGTTTGCTGAATATTACAGGATTTCCTAAGCAAGGCTAAAGAACCAAACTGCCCTACTATTTATACGTACCTGGTGGAAGAACAGAAGAATTCATGCATTTTCCATGGACATTAGCATGAAATACAAACACCCTCATTCATGATTTGAACTCTGATTGCCAATTTAATTTACTATGATGACATGCTAAGCACACCTCCATCTGTCTATTTACATACATATGCAAAAATGTGTGTACGGACCAGACCATTGGTCTAATGAGTAGAGTGTTTGCCAATGGTCCTGGAGACTGGTTCAATCCCAGGTCGAGTCAAATCAAAGACTCAAAAAATGGTACCTGATGCCGCCTTGCTTAACACTCAGCATTATAAGGTATGGATCAAGGATAAAGTGAAGCAATCCAGGGGATGGAGTAACACCCTCCTTTACACCTTGGTGTAGTAGCTATTGAAAAGGGAGCCTTTGGGTCACCCTTGACTAAGATCGCCAACTTTATTTATATATAGAACATAAAAAACAAATAAAACTCATTATCTCTTATGCTAAATTTAAAATGTCAAACCTCATCGTTAAAAATAAGACAAACTTCCCCATATCAAACAAATGTAGTGTATAAATTTGCATGTCCTTTTTGAGAGTCTCTTGATACCTACATTGGTAATAGAACAACCACATTGCTTTACGTACAACCTCTCTGATGTAAGTGCCATAAAACAACATTTAATGATAAAGCATAACTAAGCCACTGACAAATTCAAAAGATCCTAATTAATAATACAAAAATCATACACACACTTAATATGTACAAATGCCATCCGCGCAAACCCAAATTGAGGTTTAAGGAATGCCTCAAGGATACTTCGAAAAATATTGTCGTCCCTGTAGAGGACTAGGAAAAGCTAGCTTCTGGCAGACGTGGCTGGAGAGTCGCCATCCACTGGTCTGTGAAAGAGTCCAACTGAATTAAACATCCATGATTTGAAACAGGCTGTTAAAAAAGCTGAACTCAAGTCCATCAACATCCAAAGTAGAGAAGTTCCAACATGTAGTTTATGTGGAAGATTGTATATCTCCAGGGCTGGTGAGTCATCTGAGAAAACACAAGGATACTATGCCAAGAGCTACCAGCACTTATGTATGTCTACTATGTGGCAGGTTCTTCAGAAGTCTCTGGACTGAAAAGTCATCTATGTGCTCCCAGCTTCTTGGACGCTTTCAAATAAAATTTTTTAAAAAGTTAAAAAAAAAAAACAGGGATTGGTCTTGTTGACAGCTGACACCAAACATGTTTTGTTTCCTTTCCTTTGCAAATTTGTCTTGAGTCGGCTGTACAAACTATCAATGACCATTTTAAAATCCCAACGTAAAACGAGTACTGTTTATAGTAATGTGAAATGCGGTATTCCCTGGCCGCTGGGCTGGGACACACTTGGGCCAGCCATGTTCATGGCTACACGGATCAGGTCGGGTGTGTCTTGGTTCTGGTGGCCGTCTGACATGGATTCCGAGAACCAGGCATTCATGTCGTGCGCTAAGACCAGCACTTTTTGAGCCTCAGGGGGTTGTCCCCACTGACTCTAACCCTCTCCAGAAGGGCTTGGTTTATTGCCTAGCACCTGAGGCTCCCCTTTTTCAGGAATGCCGACAGGACCCGACATATTTTTGGGAATGCTAAGTATGTCTGAGCTTCAGTCCAGTGCCTGGATCCGCCTTAAAAAAAGCCAGCACAAGGCTTTGCCCATTTGGTGGGGTGTATGACAAATATGTTTCTAGTAATTTTTATATAGCATTTGAGATGTTAATTATATATATTTTTTTTTTTTTTTTTGGTTTCAGTGAACACCAATTCCAATCACAAGAGAATAGCATACGTTGAACAATGTTTCGGTGCTGCAGGACAGGTAAGTAAAACTTCTTTTCTAGAAAAAAGTTTTTAAGATATACACATGTGAATAAATGTTGGAGTAAAATCAGGGGGTTAAAAATCAGAATAAAAATGCATAGAAAATGTTTCAATCCAGTGTTGTGTACTCATGAAGATTGCCCAGTTGGTTTAAGGCTGTAGAATACACCGACTGCTTCTCTGCAGAGGGGTAAGACCCCCCCTTAACGAGTGACCTGATATGACACTAAACAATCTGATGGTGAGGTTCCAGCAATGCTGGAGCTTTGGGGAATGCGGAGAACTCCTTCATTGCCATCGCTCCCAGGTCCACTCTGGCCCGGCGTGGTAGCACCTGATAGGGCCCTATCTATGGGTTAAATAGAACAGCATACTTATGCTAAAATGAATTCAGTAAACTGAATAGCTTAAAATAGAACCGTTTTTGAATTATTTCAAATAGAACTGTTTTTCGACATTAAAACTGTATTTACACTTAACTGAATTATTACATATAACTGCTTGAATTGGAAATGTTTTTGACAATTAAACTGTGTACTTGTGCTAAACTGAACTGTTTTCAGTGGAACGGATTATTTGCATGGGGATGGATTTGGCGTTAAATAACCTACAAAAGTTGATATGCCATAAAACCAAACAAACCAAACCAATCATGATGAAGAAACCACAACACTTTCTTTTACAAAAACATTGTTGTATCATCGGTGAATGAAACACAGAGAAGAATGAGTGTGTAATATATTTATTCAGCACCAGTATCTGGTGCTAACGGATACATACAAAAAAAACACAGTACAGTAAGTTAAAAACAATTGACAAGGCAATTTCCAAGAAATAGAGGAGGATCAAATGCTGTATAGCCAAAACAAAGTATGATTAGTCCAAATATTAGTCAGCTTAATATCAACTTGTTAATCAATTGTTGAAGTCCTTAATCTTAGCCTGGCTCATAGCCTTAAATAGCCTATCTGGTTGAATACTGAAGGGGTGCTAGCTACTATACAACACATATAGGTCTTTTTAATCTTTCAAAACAGGTCAGTTTCTGTGGTGTGAGAGAGACAGACGGATAGAAAGAGACGAATACAGACCGTCATATTGACCCATTACTTCTCTTGACCATACCACGCTGTTATCTTCAAGGCCCCACTTAGTATTTCTTCTGCTTCTCTGCTGGGGGGAGGGGAAGTACTCAACCTGAGGCCACTGTGGGCCGCTCTGTGTTATCTTCAAGGCCCTATGTCTTCTCTTCCAATGAGACGTACTCAACCGGTCTTTGCCAGGGGGCAGCTTGACTCCCTGCAGCCATGCAGTTCTCTATTTGCCGACTCAACTGGCACTGACAGACTGCCACTCTCTCACGTATGAAATGATATATGCAGATGCCTAACACCTATACATTTCCGATCAAACATGTGACTGGTTCCACTTATTTTCTTGCCCAGTTGGCTTAAGGCTGTAGAATACACTGACTGCACCTCAGCAGAGGGGTAACCCCCCCAACGAGTGTCTTGATATGACACTAAATAATCTGATGGTGAGGTTCCATTGATGCTGGAGCTTTGGAGAATGCTGAGCACCCCTTCATTAACATTGCTTCCAGGCCCACTCTGACCCGGAATGGTAGCACCTGATAGGGCCCTATCTTCGGGAGAAATAGAACTAACTGCATATTTAGGCTAAACTGAATTGTTTAAATTAGAACTGTTTGACTAAACTGAATAGCTTGAAATAGAAATGTTTTTGACAAACTGTACTTACATTTAAACTGCGTGCTTATGCTAAACTGAATTGTTTGAAATGGAACTGTTTTTGACTTTGAAACTGTACTTACACTAAATGGAACTGTTTTGACATTTAACTGTGTGTAAACAAAATCTGTATTCATACTAAGCTGAATTAGAACTGTTTGAATAAACTGAATAGCTTGAAATAGGTATGTTTTTGAGAATTAAACTGCATACTCATGCTAAACTGAATTGTTTGAAATAGAACTATTTGCATAAAAATGGATTTGGCATTAAATAAAGGTTGATATGCCATGTAACCCAAACAATTAACCAACAACCACAGTTGCATCCTGTTTAGAGAATCTCTGATTGACAGCTTCATCAATGGTTAATATACAACACCAGGAGTCTCCTGCTGTCAATTTCTGTTTGGGTTTTATGATATATTCCTTTTTATGAACTGTAGTATTTAGCATGATGGGATGAGTAATCAAGTTTCTGGAGCATTCTAGGAATAATGAGTATAGTGATTTGTCAATTATAGTTAATTGATTATTTTCTGCTGTGTTTATTATCACATTATGCTAACAGCACGGATTTCCCTGACTCTCTATCTATCCTTTTCATCCATCGCTCCTGACAGGTCCCCTTGTGTCCGCACAGCGCAGATGTAGATAAGTTCTTGCTGGTTGGCCAACATCAGCACATTCATAAGTAGGGGTCTATAGAGGAACATTACTTATGAGTTCATCCTTGCTTCTCCACATGCCTTGTTAGTTTTATTTGGATGGTATCTAAGATGGTAGGTAAGTGGCCATACAGCTGTTATTTTGAGGGGTATTGCTTCCAGAATTTTTCGAGATTTTTATTTTTTTTACTTTTATCATTTAATTCGATTACTTCTTGAAATCAAGTTTTTTGGTGGCTTGGTAGGAATTTATTTTCATGTCCAAATCACCTTCCCAGAACAAAAACTTGGTAGGAATTTATTTTCATAGTCCAAATCACCTTCCTAGAACAAAAACTTCCTTATAAAAATCAGGAAATATAACCAAATGTAGTATTTGGTTATATTTCCTGATTTTTATAAGGAAGTTTTTGTTCTGGGAAGGTGATTTGGACTATTCTTTTCTATACTATTATTATTATAAATAATTATTTAGATTTAGTCAACAGAGCTTGTTTAACAGTCAGTTTCTCATCTTTATGATAATTGCATAGGTTGGGGGGGGGTCCTCATGGTGTAATGGTTTAAAGCGATGGACTGCAGAATCGTAGTACGCGAGTTCGAACTCCAGTTGCGCTATTACGTTCACTTTCGGGCAAATACCCTTAGGAAAGGTATGAACCCCCTTATCCTCCCAGCTATGGGTTAAATAGTACCACTACTGTTCTTCTAGGAGGATGGCTTCGGCATTAAATAACCTACAAAGGTTGATATGCCATTAAACAAAGAAACCAAACCAACCATAATTGCATAGGATTTAAGGATTGGTTGGGTTATTTAATGCCAAATCCTCTTTATACATATTTCTTGAATATATATGATTTGGTTTGGTTGGGTTTTATGGCATATCAACCATTGTAGGTTATTTAATGCTAAATCCAGTTTATACATATATCAAATATATATGATTTGTAAACAAAAGTCAACAAATTTAAATGGTTCCAAGTATTGCTACGTATCACTAACAATTCAATTAAACATCAGTCATTTGTTTACACATGGTTAAATGATCAAACCGTTCAATTTAGTCTAAGTCATTTTTTTTGTTCTCAGTTTAAATGTCAAACAGTTCTATTTAACCCATAGATATGACCCGATCAGGTGCTACCACTCCAGGTCAGAGTTGACCTGGGAGTGCTGGCAATAAAAGTGGTACTCCAAATTCCCCTAAGCTTCAGAACTGTAGCCTCACCATCAAATAGTTTAGTGTCATATCCAGGATACTTGTTGGCGGGGGAAGGTCTTACCCATCTGCTGTGATGCAGTTGCTATATTCAACAGCTGACTGGGTTTTGCATAGAAATTGACAGTTATCTAGTTTCTTTGACTCTATACCTACACTCACTTAATTTAGATATATTTGCTCTATCACTGATACTGACCACTTTTTATTTATAGATATAGCAAACTATTGATATAAAGCTAGTTGTAGTAAGTTGGTCAACCTTAGTCGAGGGCAACCCGAAGATTCCTTTTACTTCCCCTCAGTGTAGGAGAGGGTATTACTCCTTTCCCCAGTTTGCTTCATTTACCTTTGATTCATACCTTATAAGACTAAGTGTTAAGCAAGGAGGCATCAAGTACCATTGCCATGGGCAAACACTCAAACCATTATGGGTCAGTTTTTATATATATATATATATATATATATACACACTAAGACTAAGAACACTAAGAATCTCTGGAAAGCGAGATGACTTTTTGGAAAGACAAAGTGACTCTTCAGAAAGTTGGAGTGACATCCTGGAAAGACAGGAATTTTAACAAATATGGATAATACAATGAAAGAAAAATGCCCTCAGGGTGTCTGTAGCGGGTAGGGAGAATATATCACCCATCTTACTTGCTCATACGGTAACGATCTGGATATGTACCTGGCTACAACGTGTGATTGCAGCAGGAAATTCAACAGCTTGCCAGGATCACGAATCCACAAGGCGTGCCGGTGCGAAGAACGTAATTCTCCTGCCGGAGAATGTAAATCGAATGATGGGCCTATGAATCGGGTTTACCCCCACAGTATTCACGAGCCCATTGCTGACCATCAGTGTCCTGGAGACATTTTTTGCAAGCCAAGAATTTAGTGGCCCAAGGGTAATCAGATAGCTACCTGGACAAACTTAGACCAGGAGCTTTCTTTTTACTCACCACCCATTTTGAGGGTCCATTGATCAACAAATAAAATCTTTTAGCGGAATTATATGACATTTGTCTCGAGTGCTTTTGGGCAGTAACGCATAAATGAAAGAAAACGAACCGAATAGATAACGGATATAGAAAGGATTTCAACACGAATGTTATACACGCGGAATCACCTTTCTCGTGTAATTACACAAAATCAAGAAACGGTTGCTATGACATCTAACGGCCGTAAGTAAATGCATTTTTAAATCACAAACTGCACCAAAATGAAGATGAATGAACGTCCAATGTAATGTCCGCTTTTAGTTGATCTTGTGTATACATAGATATATATTTCTTTTAAATACCCTATCCGGTGGCAAAAGCTGCTCGGTAGCGCCAGGAGTGGCAGTACCGCCTTGAGCTACCGAAACTGTGTTATCACCCTGGTTGGCGGCTGATGAGGCTAGGGTATCACACGTGCTTTCACACGTTGTATGATGAAATGAAAAAAAAAAATATATATATATATAGTCATCCACAGACAGACTGTTTTGTTGGATCACAACTCTTCAGTGTGGCTAGACATGCAAGATTTTTGAAGCTGGGATCAAAACCCAGCTGATTCAAGATTCTACCACACAGCCACGAGGAAACTAGGGTAAGCGAAGGAATATTAAACGCTTATGTATCAGTTGTTTTAACATATATCCGCTTAACAGCTATCGAGAGCTCAATTAATTTGAAGAGCCTTGCCTTACGCAAGTGGCAACCATTACTTCCTTCACTAGAGACCTCAACCCTGTGATATTTCATATGAAGTCTTTTTGAAATAAAGACAAAGTATAATTTTTGAATCCATTGTCAGTGTTTTGGTTTATCGACTAGTGTGTGTGTGTGTGTAAAAAAAGACTTCATACGAAATATCATTTTTGAATCCATTGTTCAAGTGTTTTGGTATATACACTAATTTTTCTAATCTTGTCTTAGGCAGGACATCCAGCTTGAACCTACATACAGCAGCTCTTTGCTGATACTGGATGTAGCCCTGAGGTCCTGCCAAAAGCAATGGACGATAGGGAGGGGTAGTGAGAAAGGGTCAGAAATATCCATGCTGATAGCGCGACATGATGATGATATATATAAAGCATTGCATATTCCCTTATGGATAAAAACATCTGTATAGGTTGTTATTTCTTATGATATTTGAAGTGCTCTATGCCAAATTTGCCTCTGCTTATCAAAAATGTGTGTCTCTTCATATTTGAATGTGAATACTCTAAAAAATTAACTTTCATATCCAAGATTTACCTCCCTTCATTTTTCTCTTCATTTGATGTTTAGAATTAATTTCTTTTTTTCTTTTGAACAGAAATTGACCCTACCTGGGCGTGTCCTGGTCGGAGAAGGCGTTTTAACAAAAATGTGCCGCAAGAAGCCAAAGCCACGGCAATTTTTCCTCTTCAATGACATCTTTGTTTATGGCAACATCATAATCAGCAAAAAAAGGGTCAGTTGGTGTGTGTGTGTGTGTGTGTGTGTGTGTGTGTGTATATATATTTTTTGAATGTTAATTATGGTAAACACCCGCCTCTTATTGTAATTTTGGGGAATACCATAATTAACATTAGTTTTAGATTTTTTTAGTTCATTTTAATGATAAAAATTGATATACTAAAATTAGATTAACTGAATAATTTTGTTATAAATGTTTGAATTTTTGACATGTATTATTGTGACTGTTATTTTTGCCTCTTGAATTTGAAGTAGGATGAAACCGGATGTAGTTTTATATGACATAATATTTTAATACTTATTGTTACTTGAAAGTTTAGGCTTGCATAGGAGAAACAGTTTTTTGGCAAAAAAAGAGCATCTTTGGTGTAATGGTTAGCAAGCTTGACTAGCAAATCTATGCGAGTAAGTTAGTCTCATTGGGTGCCCTATTCATTCGGCCTTGTGCCACATCGAACCAAAGAGCTTCGTAAATTACCATTGGAGAAACAGCTTTTCTTTTTTTTTTTCATTTTTTTTTTTTTTTTTTGTTTTAGTCTGGTTGTAAATGTGAAAAAAATTTTATTTTAATCCATTTCTTGTTTGATTTGAAAAAGTCCAGTTAATTCTTTTGAGCATTGATTTATAATCAATGCTTTTAACAGGATGGAAATAAATTTATTTTCTTAATGTTTTAATGATTGTTGGGGTTTTTTTTGTTTTTTTTAAGAAAATTATTTGCTCTGTGGATTTTATTTACATTGAGCTCTTTACCAGGATCATTTAAATTTAATATTCTATTGGTCCTCATTGGAATTATTCCCTCTCTGGATTTACTGGATTGAATAATATATATATATACAGGTTAGACGAGCCAGACACTGCTGGAGAAGCAAGGACGAGCTCGTAAGTGACGTACTCCTATGGACCCCCACATATGGCCAAGCAAAAGCAGGACGACCAGCCCGAACTTACATACAGCAGCTATGTGAGGACACAGGATGTAATCCAGAAGACCTGCCGGAGGCGATGAATGATAGGGAGAAGTGGCGAGAGATGGTCAAGGATATACATGCTGGCGGCACGACATGATGATGATTTTATATATATATATATATATATATATATATATATATAAGATTAGATTTTTTAAATATATACAAAAAATATATTAGATTATAAAATATATATGGATAAACAAAACACTGACTCTGGATTCCAATTGGTATAATGGTTAGTGTTCACCAGTGGCCCTGGAGACCTGGGTTTGATCCCAGGTCGAATGGTACTTGATGCCCTCTTGCTTAACACTCAGCATTTTAAGGTATGGATCAAGGGTAAAGTGGAGCCATCCAAGGAAAGGAGTAGCACCCTCAACTACACCTTGGTGTAGTAGCTATTGAAAAGGGAGACTTGAGGGTCACCCTTGACTATGGTCACCAACTTTACCTACTCTTCAGAATGACTTGGTTTTTCTAAAGTTCAGCATAGTGTCACGTGATATCCCACTGAGACGATGGAAGTGGGATGACTGCTGTTTGAATTAACAGTAACCTGACTTGGGTGACATCTAGTAGCCCTAACAAAATCGCCTGACCAGGGGGGGGAGGAAGGTAGAAGCCAAATGATTGGCTGGGGCCCTAAAACGGAAGTGGCACCCTTCTCCCCGTTGGCGAAAAAAAAACAAGAAGAAATGTTAGTTATTGGAAGGGGCTCGTAGCAGACAGACCCATAGCCATTATTCCAGGTAGGAGACAAAAGAATATCTGAGACACGAGGGACCCGAGTTCTTCAAGCCAGTATTAAAAATAGCATAAAGTCTATTAGCCCGTGAAAGAAGAAAGATTCCCCAGTGGAACCCCGTCAAAAAATAAGATAAGTAACTTTGGGGCTATTTCTCCTTTATACCCAAATTTTATATACCACCCTCTCTCTCTCTCTCTCAATTTGAAGAAACGAAAGAACAGAAAAGAAGAAAGACGTTTATGTCCACGGACTGTTCAATTCATTATACATATTTGACATTATACATATTTGAAAGTGTATCGCTTTGTACAGTAAAGGATTCATGTATTTTTAATGTTACCATGTGGTCGAAGTTGTTCTTTGCCGTATCTTCTACAAATTTGTTAATTCATATTTCCTTATGAGCTTCTATTCGCCTTATGTTATCTTGCTTAGAATTGTCCTATTAATTCCTTAAAAATATAACACGGGAAACCGGAGTTGCCGACTACTACAATATAATATTATTACGACTAAAACCTATAGGTCCATATCTTCTGTTGTCTAGGGGAGGAAGTTTAGTGGCCTTGGTGGGTGTGTGGATAGTGTGAAATTTGGAACCCCTTGCCAGCGGCGGTCAGTCTGGCCCTAAATTAATCCCTCACGTAATATGCCAGGTCTTATATGCCTGAGAGAAAAACTCTGAACGGGGACTTATTCTATTGGGGATTCAAGTGCCAACCTGCGCCGTCTTCACACGTGCAAAAATAAAGTCCCGTTTTGGGATTTTAGTCAATTTGCCGTCACAATAGAAAGAAATAGATATTTAAGAATAAAATAAAAGGAGGGAGAGGTCATAAAGAGACAGAAAAGAAAGACAGGAAGAAATAGAGAGAGAGAGAGACAGAGAAGACAGTGTTAAGCATATCAGATTTCATGAATAGACTAGAAGTAGATGGGGGGGGCTTCAATAACTCCCACATCTACTTAAGCAGAGACCCTGTTTATTCCAAGAAGGAATTACAGTCCCAGCCAATAACTTTTCATCTCCACCACTCTGATATATATCTTTATTTCTATTTTTCTGTTTCTCCTTCTTAAGACCCTTTTCTCCTTTTGATTTTTAATTATCTATTTCCTCCTCTGCTGAAGAAAAACCCAGTCATTCTGAAGAAGTCTTTTGAAATAAAGACAAAATTTACTAATTAATTGGATAGAAGGGTAATTCCAGAAATAAGTTGTTTTTTAATACAGAGAAAGAAAAGGAAATTTTTTTTTGTCCTTTCTGGAATAACGTTTCTAGGGTTGAGTTTGTTAAGCGAGTGTGATAGTCCAAAGTGATTGATGGATATGTTCGTTGATTAAAACTTATGGTGAATGGGATTTTGGGCGGTCTGAGGACAAAATCCAGACCCAAGGTCAGAGACAAGATAAGTAGGTTTTGCCAAACTCAAGTGGATGCTGTCTGTGGAAAACTCACCAGGGAATCCAAATTCATTTTTAGAACCACTTGAAAAGCAGTCTCTCACAGAGGTTCAGAAATTAGGCGAAAATGCATGGTGGTCGATGGGCAGGGCCAAAAATTGTCTTTTCTCCGCCTTACTCCATATAAGCAGTCAGTCCGGAGCAGAGGCTCAGAGAGAGACCCTGAACGCTGCAAAAACGGCTTGTTGAATCTTGTTGGTTCGATCAGAACCAAGAGATGGAAATAGAATCTTTGTTGACAAAATTATCTGGATTCACAAAGCTGAGAAAGCAAACCGCTAACTAGTCAATGTGCCTGTAACAAAGATCTGTAGTTGTCTCCCTTATATCGTCTGAATTCATATCAGACTAATTTCGTCTTTCTCTCTGTGACTTCCTGACCAAACGAGTGAATCTTGTGACTTTTTTGTACTCTACACTTTCATGCAATTTCTTTTGCAGTGATATAAACACAGTAGCCTTAAAAAGGTTTTATAATACAGGAATTGAAAGTGTTGTTTGTTTCTTTTTGTGTCCTTGTGGTTGTGACAAGAACTCTTTTTTTTCGCAAATAGTGATTCATTTCGACGTAGAACCCTATCTGATCAACAATCAGACCGTTCTGAGGGACTGAGTGACCACTAGGGCCCCGAGTGATTTTATTTTGGTCAAAACTGCCAGAGAGATGAGATACAGCGGCCAGCGGCTGAGTTCCACATCAGACATTACTTCCAAATCCACTCTGTTCTCCCTCTCTGTCTTCAAATTTTCCTCTTCCCCCTCTTCCTCTCCCATTGTCTTCACTTTTCCTCCCCTCTCCTGCCGTGTTCTTTTCCTTCTCCTCCTCCTCATATTGCCTTACCCTTTTCTCCCCCCCTCTCCTGTCTTCCCTTTCCCCTTCTCCCATTGCCTTCACCTTTTCCTCCCCCTCTCTCTCATTGCCTTTTCCTCCCCCTTTCCCTTCGTCTTCACTTTTTCTTCCCTTCTCCTGTTGCCTTTGCCTTTTCCTATTCCTCTGGCTGGTGTACATGTGAATAAAAAAAATTTTTTTTAAATCTATAAAACCTCTATCTGATTTTCATTGTTTTAATTTTTCTTTTCTTTTTCAGTACAATAAGCAACATATTATTCCATTGGATGGTGTCAAATTAGAGGACATTGAAGACGAGGGAAGTAAGTATCAAATTTTTCTTATCCAAATTATGAGCCAGTGTTGTCCACATACATGGGTGCTGAAAAGTTCTAAGCCAAACCAAGGAATTTTTCACGTTTAAAGACTTGAGAAACAATTTGCATTGACATAACTCATAGCATTTTATCTAAATTATTGTGGAGCTAACCCATGGCTCTTATAGTTTTGACCAAAACCTGCAGCTGACTGATCTTTTCTTAACGACAAACACAATATGGGATTGAGGTTGGTTAGCAGGTGAAATTTGGCAAATTGCAAACAAAATTCAGTATGCTAAACAAAAAAAACAATGAAGATTGTTGTCCAAAAAATTTAGGGAGTTATTTGAAATTCTAGTTTAAGATTCAAAGTTTACCCCAGCACGATTGCTGAGTTTAGAATAAGCTGATTGTATCCCCTGCAGGGGGGTAAGACTCCTCCCCCAAAAAGAGTTGTCATAGGTATGACACTAAATTAAATCTGATGGGAACAAAGAGTATCCCTTCATTGCCATTACTCCCAGGTCCACTCTGACCTGTAGCAGTCGTACCTGTTAGGGTCCCATCTATGAGTCAAACATCTGCTTAAAAATTATTTGTATAATTAACCAAGTGCATATTAAGGAACAAGTACACAAAAAGTAAACATGAACATCGAATGCGGTTCCCTAACCCTAGACAGGTTGACATGCCATTAAAACCAATCTATCAAAAATTACTACCCACCCCCCATGAATTTTTTTAAAGACAAAAAACTGAAGATTTTTACAATAGAAAATTAAGTAAATTTCTAAAGATGTTCAAAGGTAAGCAGGATTTGCCTTCAATGTATTTTCTGGTGACAGGAGGTGTCTCCTCTGAAAATAAAAATATTAAGACATTTCTATATCTCATAAAATACTTGATGTCAATACTTGAGGGTGGGGTCTCATTAAATGTTCTGTTTTTGTCATTCTTTTTCTGTTTGTAGATCTTCGAAATGGTTGGAAGATTCTTAGTCCAATGAAATCATTTGTTGTTTATGCTGCCACATCGAGTGAAAAATCGGAATGGATGTCACACATTCGTAAATGTGTGTCAGATTTGCTTAAAAAAAGTAAGTCTTTTTCTTTTTTTTCTTTTTTCCTTTCTCTTTTCTTTTCTTTCTCTTTTCTTTTCTTTCTCTTTTCTTTCCTTTCTCTTTTCTTTCCTTTCTCTTTTCTTTCCTTTCTCTTTTCTTTCCTTTCTCTTTTCTTTCCTTTCTCTTTTCTTTCCTTTCTCTTTTCTTTCCTTTCTCTTTTCTTTCCTTTCTCTTTTCTTTCCTTTCTCTTTTCTTTCCTTTCTCTTTTCTTTCTCTTTTCTTTTCTTTCCTTTCTCTTTTCTTTTCTTTTCTTTCCTTTCTCTTTTCTTTTTTTTTTTTTTTTTCATTTTGTTTTCCTTTTTGTTTTCTTGTCGCATTCCCTTTTGCATTTCTTTCATTCTCTTTGTATCTCTTTCTTCCACCCATGTGTGTATGTGTTAGGATAGCACAGACTATCAATACTGCTTGGTAACTGTGATTGTCAGATTAGGTGAACCAAGTCTGACAATCTCATTGGTGAGAAACTGACAGTTACCATGCACCATTGACCATGTCTATGTTATCATCACTTTTATATATACACCCAATCAGATATTGAGCACTCTTATTTTCAAGCATAGCAGACTACATTTTATATATATATATATATAAATAAAATTGTTAGAATTCTTACTTTTTTCATTCTTCTGATAATGTTTTATTTTCCTTGCATCTTTGTTCTATGTCCCCATTTTTTTTTTTTTTGTTCCTTAATTTTTAGTGGACATTCTGAGCAACAGCTGAAGTTGACAATTTCATAAATGATTTACAAATAAAGATTGATCTTAAATGGATGTAAATTATTTGCATTTGTCACATCTGCTGAAGTGGGGGAGGGGAGATTTGGTCATCATTCAAATTATTATTGGATGTCTGTCTCCCCACCCCCACAATCTCTACTTCCCTTTATTTCTTGACATCTGAAAATTGATGTCTTTTCATTTCTCTCCTGACTGGTCAGTTTTAACATTCTTTAGAGAAACTTGAAGATGAAGAAAAGTTCCCAGCCTGACCAAAATGGGTGTGGAATCTATTAATGTTTAAGGCCCAAATTGAAATTTATCTAAATTTGAAAATGAGGTTAGCACTCCATTAATTTTCAGGTTTGTTTGCAAAAAAATTTAATGTTTAAACTGTAAATAAATTACTCAGTTGAAATTTAATTAATATTATTTAAAAGAAATAAGACTACAAATGTTTTAATGAGTGTTATGAGAAAATATTGAAATATGGTGTACTATAAGGGATGTGCAACATTGTGTGTCTCTCCTTTCCAGTGTATGTGTACATCTGACTTTTCTATAGTGTGTGTGTGCGCACTCGCATGTCTCAATTTTCCATCTAGTATGTGTTTCACTTTTCTATTGGCTGTGTGTGTGTGTGTGTGTGTGTGTCTCTCTCTCTCTTTGTGGAATATATATGTCTCTCTTGCTATTCTATTTGGAGACGGGGGGGGTCTATCTGTCTCGGGTGTGTATGCATGTTGCACTCTCTCTCTCAGTTTGGACAGGACACCAGAATCAACATAAGTTAAAGTTTCAGTCATCTGGGGAGAGGGGGAGTAGAATACACCCATTACATCTCTACAAAGGAGTTAGACTCCCCCAACGAGTATCCCTGATATGACACTAAACAATTTGATGGTGAGGCTTTAGTAATGCTGGAGCTATGGGGAATGTGGAGTACCCCTTTGTGACCATCACTTCCAGGTCCACTCTGATCCGGAGTGATAGCACCTGATAGGGTCCTATCTATAGGTAAAATAGAAATGTTTGACATTTAAATTGTACTTACCCTAAACTGAATTGTTTGAAATAGAACTGTTTGATCATTTAACTGTGTGTAAACAAATGACTGATACTATTTACCAACCCCTCCGCTCGGGCAGGATATGACACAAGGTCAATTTTTAAGCGGAGTTTAACAGGTTTGAATTCAGAGTTTTCCTTCTCCTAGACTAGTTGCCTAACCAAGGCTGAAGAACCTAGTCTGTCCTACTATTTACCCATAGCTGGAGGGAGAATAATTGGATTCATACCTTTCCCAAGGGTATTAGTACTATGTGAAATGCAATCAGTATCGTCCAGGATTTGAACTCGTATCGCCGTGTTCATTTCCTACGGCGATAACGACTACACCACGGGCACAAATGACTGATGTTTAATGGAATTGTTAGTTTTTACATAGCAATGCTTGAAACTATTTAACTGTGTGCAAAAGAATGAGCTTAGGCTCATTTAAAAAGGTTATCAACAAAATGTTTACAAATCATATATATTTAATATATATGTATAAACAAGATTTAGTATTGAATAACCTATAATATTTGATATGCCATAAAACCCAACCAAATCATATATATAAAGAGGGTTTAGCATCAAATAACCTACAAGGGTTGATATGCCATAAAACCCAACCAAATCATATATATAAAGAGGGTTTAGCATCAAATAACCTACAAGGGTTGATATGCCATAAAACCCAACCAAATCATATATATAAAGAGGGTTTAGCATCAAATAACCTACAAGGGTTGATATGCCATAAAACCCAACCAAATCATATATATAAAGAGGGTTTAGCATCAAATAACCTACAAGGGTTGATATGCCATAAAACCCAACCAAATCATATATATAAAGAGGGTTTAGCATCAAATAACCTACAAGGGTTGATATGCCATAAAACCCAACCAAATCATATATATATATATAGAGAGAGAGGGGGGGTGGCATTAGGGTTTATATGCCATAAAACCAACCAAATCATATATATAAAGAGGGTTTAGCATCAAATAACCTACAAGGTTTGATATGCCATAAAACCCAACCAAATCATTCATATATATATATATATATATATATATATATATATGAGAGAGAGGGAGGGGGTTGGCATTAGGGTTTATATGCCATAAAACCAACCAAACTAAGTTTGCTTTTTGTTGCTGAATTAGTTTTAATATTTATGACTCTCTATATTATTAGATTTCATGAAGATCTTAAATGAAACCAAGAAAATCAATGAATGATTATTCTTGTCTAAATTTTAAATCTAAAAAATTTTTTTTAAGATGAGGCTCATAATGTAATAATATCATATTTAACCTTTTGTTGTTTTTTTCCAGGAGGAATCGTACAAAAGTCTGATAACTGTCCCGTGTGGGTGCCAGATGCTGATGCTTCTGTGTGCATGTTATGCAAAAAGTGTGTCTTCTCTGTCATCAATAGACGGGTAAGGATTGCTAAATAAAAAACAAAAAATCATTGAGGATGATGCACAAAAAATGAAATTGACTCCTTCAAATAACTAAAAGTGCTTACCACACTTTTATTATATGTGGGTTGCAAGATGGTCATTATTAAAAAATAAAGGACATAAGTCACTTTTATTAAAGCTTGATAAATATTTATGTTTAAGAGATTTTAATTGTTTACTCTATCAAGTGAAAGATGGCTTCAGATTCATTCAAAGATCCCTGATACCTTCAGAAGACCCCCAAAATTAATAGAGGGTTACTTACTTAATTTCATTATTTTCCAGATTTTGAGAGGTAGAATTAATTGAATTTAAAATCTCTCTCTCTCTCTCTCTCTCTCTCTATATATATATATATATATATATATATATATATATATATAAATATAAATTTTTGAGGGCAAGCAACTTTTGGCTATGACAAAGAGGGTCTAAGTAAATATAAGTCATCTGTGAGAAAATCCCCCTTTTACAGCTTTGTGTGTGCATAAATCGTGGGATAGCCCCCCCCACCCCCCCCACACTGTCTTGAATAAGAATTTTTAGAATCATTTAAAACTTTTCCAGACATGAATCTTAAAAGTGGACCCAAAACAGTAGAGATTTAGTTGTATGGACAGATAAACATTTGCTAAATTAGGAGATTATGTACCATTATTTAACTAAAGATCTTTAAAACAATGTACATAGAATCTATTTTTTACTATTTTTAAGAATTATATTTTTCTTATGTACATTCGGATGTTCAAGGGAAGCATTGACCAAATATTTTGTGATTGGGTACTTTCTGAAAAGTTAAAGAAAAAAAAAAAAAAAAAATTTCTCATCTCCAGTATTTAATTATTATATTATTTGGTAAGGACCAATAAAATTCTCGACCGATAAAACGAAACGCAGTTTTTTTTCCAAGCAGCGGTCATGTCAATACTGCTATATGGATGCACTACATGGACACTAACTAAACATGAAGAAAAAGTTTGACAGCAATTACACAAGAATGCTGTGAGCAATATTGAACAAGTCCTGGAGGCAACACCCCACAAAACAGCAGTTGTACGGCCACCTACCACCCATCACGAAAACCATCAAAGTTAGACAGACCAGACATGCAGGACACTGCTGAAGAAGTAAGGACAAACTCATAAGTAATATACTCCTGTGGATCCCTTCACATGGACGAGCAAAGGCAAGACGACCAGCTAGAACCTATATACAACAGCTCTGTGCCGATACAGGATTTAACCAGGAAGACTTCCCGGGAGCGATGGACGATAGAGATAGGTGGTGAGAGAGAGTCAGGGAGATTTGTGTTGGCAGCCCGACATGATGATGATGATATTACTTGGTGTGTGTATTTGTCTGGGTTAATTTCATTCCATGTTGAATGATCACCCAATATCCAGACAAATAACCAGTTGGAAGGGGTTGGCACTTATTCCAAAAATAAATAATCATCCTATATTGAAAGTGAACCCTAATCCTTATAAAACGTTTTATATAGATATATTTTATGAAAAGAAAAATTACTGCAATTTTTTTTTTTTTTTTTTTTGTGAACTTGAAAAGATACATGTATTGAACTACTTTTTTTTTTTTTTTTTTTTAAATATTCATACAGCACCATTGTCGGAAATGTGGCATTGTCGTATGTAATCCTTGCTCCAGCAAAAAAATGCTTTTGCCCCAGCAGTCTTCCAAGCCGCAACGTGTTTGCAACAACTGCTTTGAGACAAACATTGACTCGGATGCAAACACTACACCCCCCGCAGATATTTGTAAGTCAAAATTTTTCAGCTTCATTCCGAATTTCACATTCAGTTCCCCAGCTAAGGGTTAAATAGTTCCACTAATCTTTTTCTATATAGATGACTTTGGCATTAAATAATCTTCAAAAGTTGATATACCATTAAACAAAGAAACTGCACAAAACCTGATGACCAGCTCAGTCAGCTGGATTTGTAGAATACACTGACAGTGTCCTGGATATAACAATTAACTATCTGATGGTGAGGCTCCAGTCTTGGAGCTTTGGAGAATGTAATTGCTCACAGGTCCACTCTGACCCAGAGTAGCAGCACCTGAACTGTTTCATACTTAAACTGTGTGCAAACAAATGGCTTTTGCTCAACTGAATTGTTAAAAATAGAACTGTTTGACCATTTAACTGTATGTAAACAAGTGACTGATGTTTAATTGAATTGTTAGTGATACATAGCAATATTTGGAACGCTTTAACTGTGCGCAAACAAATGAGTTGAATAAAATTATTAATGGTGATTAGCAATACTTGATATTCTTTAAATGAGTACCTAAATTTAATTGTTAGTATCACATAGTGATGCTTGAAACCATTTAACTCTGTGCAAATAAAACTATTTGTTAAATTGCACTCACTGAAATGGTTTCAAATATTGCTAACAAATTTTGGAATCATTTAACGATGTGCAAACTATAGCAATACTTGTGTGCAAACAAATTGGCTCTGACTCATTTAAAAATATGATTGCATGCAAACTATTGAATTACAAATCATATGTATAACCATTTAACTGTGTGCAAACAAATGAGCTCTGTTATCTACAAACTATACATTTACAAATCATATATATTCAATATAGGTATAAAGAGGATTTGGCATTAAATAACCTACAATGGTTGATATGCCATAAAACACAACCAAACCATATATATTCAATATAAATATGTATAAAGAGGATTTGGAATTAAATAACCCATAACAGTTGATGTCATTAAACAAAGAAATCAAACAAAACCTGATGACATATCTTTCTGATTGTTGATTTGAATAACTTTGGTTTCCAGGATTTCGTTTAAGAAATTGTGAACCTTATGTAATAGTCAATCTTTTTCTCTCTAAAATCTTTAAAAATAATTTTTTTGTTGTTTTTTATTGCAGACAGTCCGTCAGCAGGTGATGACGACTCTTCAGGTGATGAGTCATCAGATGATGAAGATGAAAGAAACAATTCCTATCTGGATAACGCCAATAATACAGACATCCAAGATCAACAGGTGAGATTTTAAAACCCATTTGACAACTTCTGATGCTAAAACAACCTCCACAACTTGTATTCATACAAATTTGTATTCCACTGCAAAAGACAGTAGTGACTCTAGGGGTTGGTTGAGCTTTTGGGGTTCAATACAAAGAGCTAGCCTCTCAACTCTATCTATTCTAAAGCAATAAAATTCTCTGACAAGTCATTTGTTCTTGACATAAGTCTGATTCCATATCTTAACTCAACTTGTTATGAATAATTATTTTAACTCACTAACTTTCATAGATTTGTTCTATTTTCATGTCTTAAAATGTTAATAAATTTTTGCTGACAGTATTCATAAAGAAGAAATAAGATAATGTGGCTAATTATTTTGGATTAATGAAAATCTGCCTTAAAAACAAGCAAAATCTTTTTAATAACATGATTCAGATGAATAGATTTCAGGTTAAAATGAATAAGATAATTTTTTAAAGATTTCAAATGTATTTGACTCCCTATTTTTCAAAGAAATATTTGTTTCAACTCTGCAGCTAAATTTTAACTGTAAATAATTTTTTTCTGTTTATTAATATTATGAGGAAAATTCAATCTTTTGAGCCCAATGTTGTATTATTAAGTCCTATGTATGCTTGTGTATGTTTTGTGGTTCTATGATCTCTTTCATGGACATTGAGCAGTTAACATCAAAAATTCAAGTGGCAACTGAGACAGGTGCTTAACCTGAATCCAAGACATTTGTTTTGAAAAATGCGACAGATGAATAGAAAATGTCTTTTTCTTTTGTAGAATGCTATTCAGGCACAGAGATTTGATAAATTGTATTTAGAAAAAAAAATTTGGATGTAAGAATCCCTCTTATATTCTCAATCATCACCATTATCAAGCATGAGCTGACAGCATTCAGTGTCCACACAGGGTTATGAATGTAAGATTTTGCTAGTAAGCCAACACTGTTGTGTATATGAATAGGAGTCCATAGGAAAACATCTCTTAAGCTGGAGAAGTAGGAATGGACTCATGTCTTGTACAGCCATTGTAAAATCTGTTTTGTAGGGTGCTGCTTCCAGGATTTGTTGAAAACTACACACAACATTCTTCTGTCATTCCAATCGACTCCAAATAGTGTAGCCATACAGTAGTACTAACATGGACAGCTTGGAAGAATTTCCTTTTGATTTTATCAGAGATCAGGTTTCCACAATCTTGATGAAGCCCTTATTTTGGAATCTGTGCGCATATTGATCTGTATATTCAGTTATGAATATTGTTCAACTAGTTTGCGTATAGATTAGATAATATCGCATTTGAGATGCTTCTTGATTTTTTTTAATACAAAACTTGTCATGCCCTACATTAGAATACAAGGCAATGTAAAAAAAAAAAAAATTAATGGGAGGGAGGTAATTCATTTTTTAGAATGTAAAAATTTGTTTCTTATGCAAAATGCGATTCTACCCGATGAATCTTCTTTGTGTTTTTATATATATATATATATATATATATATATATATATCTGAATCTGACAGTATGAATAAAGTAGAAAAATCCAAATTAGATGAATATATTGTGATTTAAAGCCAACGTTAAACATTTCGGTTTTAATAACCTTCATCAGGACTTTGATATCATGGGAATTGTTCACACAACAATGGATACTTAATTTAAAAGTATTAAGTACGTGTTTGGCACATGGAATGATATTTCAAAATCTTGGATTTTTTTTTAAGAGACAAAAATTCTCCCGTCTTTTAAAGAGATAGGCAGAGATAGGTAAGTTTTCATATATACAGAGCATTTTGAAGTCATCATTGTATACATTTTATTTGCCCCTGTTATCTTGATAAGCATCCATCGCTGTGTGAACAATTCCCATATCAAAGTAACATGGGCTTTATATCACAAATTCATCTAATTTGGATTATTCTGTTTTTCTACTTTATTCATATATATATATATATATATATATATATATATATATATATATATATATACTATTTGATATTTCTATTTTATTTATCTATTTCAGGTACAATTTTACGAGCAGGAGTCGATGTAGACACCGAGTGCCGCTTACGTCCAAACAAATAAAATTTACGTGATTATCTCCCTTGATGCACTCGAAAAATTACTTTAACAAAAAAACTCCACCAATCAGAAAGCAACTCGATGCAGAACATGTTTCTTAACCCTGTGGAAATCCACGTCCATCCAAGACTAAAAAAAGAGGAAAAAAAATACACGCACAGGCATCTTTACTCTCTCTCTCTTTTTTTTTTTTTAATTGGGTCTTCTTTTATTTTAACCACAAGTGTAAAAAAAAAAAATCTACAAACAAACCTGCCTCCCTTCTTTTCAATAACCAGACCTAAAATGTCTTTAACTATTTTTTTTTTGTTGCACTCTAATAATAAAATAATTAATTACTGAAATAATTTTTTTTTTACAAATACTATTTTTTCCCCCGTGTTCTTGTACAATGTCTTCTTGTGAGCGATCTCTATATATATATATATATATATATATATATATATATATTGTTTAAACAAGTATTGCACAATTTAAAAAAATTTTTTTTTTCAAATATCAAATTCATGAAGTCTTCAATAATCACTTTTCTTTAAATAAAGTGTTGTTTTTTTTGTTTTTTTAAACACGTTCAAACAGATTTTTTTTGTTGGGGTGGTACCAATATTAACAATACATCTATATTTGAGATGACTGTTTTTGATCTTTCAACATCAAGCACCCGCCTCATCCAGCTGGGTCACTTAGGTGCTTTGGAAATGAAAGTATTGGAAAATTTAAATTAAGCAAATAAGCCTTGTGTTGAGCATATTATCAAGACTATTCTGCCTCAAAGTAAATAAAAATATATTTAGGCCCAAAAGAGAAAATAGGTCACTTCTACAACATTAAAACCAGTATTTCTTTTATATATATATATATATATAAGACATCTAGCTCTTCCTGTCACTCCCAGCTTTCATTGCTAAATTGCACAGTATTATTTATTAAAATAAAATTTTTAATATCAATATGCAAATTTGCATACCTATTTATGCTGTAAACTGCTATTTGATTGTGTATGTATCTATATATACACAGTTGTATACTGTCACCTAGTACATGAGAAAAATAGTATAAAGGGACAACAAAAGCATAAATCCAAACTAAGGCAGTTTTTTTTTTTTTTTTGTTTTAGTTACAACAGGTTTGAAGACACTTGGTGTTCCATCTGAATCAAAACTTATTTGTATTTGATTGAAACTTTAAGAAACAATTGCACAAAAATGAATGTACAATGAACCTCTGGGCATAACATAACTCTAGACAAGTTGAAATGCCATTAAAATCAATAATGTAGAGACAGCAAAATGAGTTCTTACTGGAAATTCCTGAATAGTGGAACCAATAAATTGCAGCTTATCTGAATGTTTTCCATAATTTTCCTCACAATCTTTCACTGGTTGGATTGTAGAGGTGCTACTCTTGTAGTGAGTCTTGGGCGGGAATAAATAGGTGGAGTCCATCCCTCTCCAGGTCATGATCTACTAGGTTGTAAATTTGTAAGAAGACATTTGCCTTTGAAAATCTTTTTTCCACAATAAAATGATATTACACTTGAAGTGAATTTCTGTACTGACTTTTAGTAAAAAGTGAAGAAAATATATATATATATATATATATATACACACACACACACAGAGTATTCTGATTTGGTGAAAGAATTTTTTTTTAATACTTTCCGTAAATTAAAAAAAGTTTCTTTTATCTGAATCCCTCACATTGACTTTATTATGAACATGAATAATTTATTGATGTTATCAGCTTCTTTTCAAGTGTTAAATTTTGTTCTGAAAGTTGTTTAGGGGTTATTAATAGTAAATACAAATACCAAAAAAAAAAATTATTCAGCTTTAGAAGGGAAGATAACTTTTTTAATCTTTGTAGAGTGGCCGAATTATTTTAAGAAAACATACAAATCATGTACTTAATCAAATTGTGTTTTTTTTTTTTTTGGTGGGGTGGGGGGGGTTAACGATTGTGTGTAATGGTGCAAGAGCATGAAAATAACATACAATCCTACACAGTTAAGTGAATTTCTGTACTGACTTTGTAAAAAAAAAAAAAACATTCTGCATTCACATTGTCTAAATTTTGGAGATAGTGTGGACTCCAGAGTTTGACATGAAATGTCTGAAAAACATATGGGCTGAAATATTGTGAGTATAACAATAACACAGTGGGTCTCCTAACAATGTTTTTGGCCCACTTCGCCGGGGCTGTAGAATACACCAACTGCATCTCTGTAGAGGTCTAAGACTCTTAGAGCTCTGCAGAGTGTCCTGGATATGACACTAAACCATCTAATGGTGAGACTCCAGTAATGCTACAACTTTGGGGAATGTGGAGTGGTAGCACCTGATAGGGTCCTATCTATTAGTCAAATAGAACGCTTTGAGATTTTAAACTGGGTACTTATGTTAATTGAATTATTAGTTATACGTAGTAATACTTGAAAACATTAAACTGTGTGCAAACAAATGATTAATAGTAAATGGAATTATCAATATTAGAAATAAAGGAAACCATTTAACTCTGTGAAAAAAAAATGAGCTCAGTCTCTTTTAAAAAATGTTATCTACAAAATGTTTAGAGATCATATTTAATATATATGTATAAAAAGGATTTGGCATTAAATAACCTATAATGATTGTTAGGTTTATTTTTGATGGGATGGCATAGCAATATTTCTATACTTGAATTTTCAATTGATTAATGACCTATCAATAGGAAAATGCCTTACATTGAGCTATTGCTGCAAAAGGTAGAATTATTTAATTCTACCTAAAAGATCATAAAAATGTTATTTACTTACCCCAGCATATTTTGCAGAACACTCCTCTGATGTAGGCATCAACCACAATCGTCAGTGATACCATCCATGTTCTCTTAGCTTGGATGGTTAAGCAGTGCGGTCAAGACTTGCCAGAAGCTTCATCTTTAATAATGCTTCATCCTTTAATAATAACTGAATGCTAAGGAAATTAATGTTTCGTTCATTTTCGCCTTACAAATTACCAAGAATGAAATACCATCAAGGCAAACTGACAGCAAAGATTTCCTTGATTCTTTCTTGCCCTCTGTCCCTATCGATCATGGGATGATTTGAGAGGTGAGGTAAGTAGCTGTACCACTGCTCCTTCCTAGATTCATTCAAAATAGGAACTATACAAGGATACTGCATGCTATCTAGCTTTTACTTCACACATTTCATTGAAGGCATTGACGTGATGCAGCCATACAGTAGTACTGACATGGATGAAGCTCAGAAGAATTTCTGTTTTATTTTATCAGATTTCCATATGATCAATAGCGCAGTCCATGCTTTAACCTTTGCATTTGCTGACATCACTTTCAGTAGATGAGATACTACTATCAAAAATAGAAACAATTTAAACAATGAAATTATTACATACAATTTTTTTTTTTAATAAGAAAATGGCAGATGGTCACAATTAAGTATTGAACAGGCTCATATTAGCTTAAGGCCTTTGTGTCTGTATTTATCCAATCCCTCTCCTCATATGTAGGATGGGACACAAGGTTAATTTTTAAGTTCTACTAGACTGGTTGCCTAGAACCTAGTCTGCTCTATTGACCCATAAGTGAGGGAATGCCTTTCCCAAGGGCATTAGCACAAAGTAAAGTGAAAGACAAACAGTTTTGTCTATTTGAACTTGGGTTGTAGGTTTCATTTCCTAAGACAATGAACAGAAAGAAATTAAGTTTGAGTGATAGAATAGCTTAGTACCCCCCCTCTTTTGATGCACAGATCTCCCGCAATGTCAAGTCAAATTGCATATACACATTTTTTAGAAAATGAATTTATTCATTTTCACTGATTATTACACTTATGAGGGAGGGAGAGAAAAAAAAAATTATATGAGTAGAAATCAATCAAATAAGTAACTAACGGGGCACTCTCTCTAGCTTAAAATCCAAGTGGTTAATAAAAGGATAACAAAAAGGGGGGGGGGGGCAGCACCCTTTAGTCAAGGGTAAAAATCAATATTCGATACCATAAAACAGTGTACAAGTTGTGTTGAAAATAATTGATCAAATAAATGTTTGAAAATTATTTGTATTAGATAGGAATACTTGATGCTATATAACTGTAAATTATCTATATAAAAAAAAAATTTGAAGTTATAAATATTTAGTAAGGAGTATTATTAGTCACATAAATCTGCAAATAAATGATTAAATAAAAATAATTATTGATATTAGATAAGAATACTTGATAACAGTACACAGAGGACTAAAGAAATGTAAATATGAATGTGATTCCCTAACTTAAAAATTCTTGGTTGATATTGCAAGTCAAACCACCTTTTAGTAGTTAAAAAAAAAACCCTAGCTTATCAAAGGAAAGAGTGTTGTTTTTAGGGTCACATCAAACAATTGTTGATAGCATAGATGAAGAGGTTGAGGTCAAGTGTTGAATGACTTTTTTTTTTTTTTTTACCCATTTAAAGTCAACTACAAAAATTCCTCTACAAGGAAACTAATGCTCACACAAGTTTTGTAGGAAAAGCCACGATTGAGGAGATAGGTCTGTAGGAGACAAGAATTAAATCATACTGAAAACAATGGGTCCTGCTAGATCACCTAAGTTAAGGCTGTGATTATGCCGGCTCAGTATTTAGGCGAATGATCATTTTTGCTTTCAGTACCTGCTGTTACTATCTGAAGCCTGTGTGATGGATCAAGCAAAGCTCAGCATGTATTTAATCAACCCCTCCCCTACAGGTGAAGTGGAGTACAGCTGGTTTGAATTCAGTTTTCCTTCTAGACTGGTTGCCAAACCAAGACTTAAGAACCCAATCTGCCCTACTATTCAGTTATAGCTGCAACAGAGAAAACAATGATTCATACCTTTCCCAAGGGCATTAGAGCAAAAAGAAATGCTAATAGCCGCACCTAGCATATAAACTTGGGTCAATGATTCTATTTCAAACAAAATGACCATTACATAAGGTTTAGTAAATAACAAGACTTACTGTTTAATTTCAATACCATATCAAACTTTGTCGGTTATTTAATGCAAAAGCTATCCTTGTAGGACAGTTGTACAATTTAATCCATACATGGTGATTATAAGAGGGATTCATACCTCTTTTCCCCAAGAGTTAGTAAGCAAGTTCAAACTCCAGTCATGCTATTATGGCACAGTTTAGCACATTAGCCACTTCACAATGGGACCCACCACTTTGAATTGTATGTATTAATGCTAAAGCCATCCTTTTAGGCAAACAGAAGTGGTGCTATTTAACCCATAGCTGGGGAGGATAAGGAGCTAAAAATGTATGAAATATATTTCTATACAAATGTAAGAACTATTACTAAAGGTAGTTTTTAAAATTTTTATTAGCTTTACTAGTTTAATCCTTCATCTCTATTTGTAGCAAAATTGTTCTATATGCATATAATAAAATAGTTAATATTTTACTAATAAGTGTGAGTGTGCACATATATATATATATATATATAGTGTCAGATGGAGGGGAAAGGTTTCCTCGAAGTATCACAAGAAAAAAGAAAATTTTAAATGCTTTTTCTTCTTTGTATATTACGAAATAAGAGATTTCTTCACCTTCAAAAAAAGTTAAAGAAATTGTCTTGTTGAGAGGGGTTGTATGTGCAACGACTAAAATAAATTTTTGTTTTTAACCCTTTCCCTCACACTGAGATTCCAGTGTCCCAGTTAAATTTCATTTTGGTTTGGTTGTGTTTTATGGTATATCAACCCTTATGGGCTACCTAATGCCAAATCCTGTTTTTATATATATATATATATATACACACACACACACACTCAATTAGTAAGCAAAGAGCTTCAACACAGTTAAATGGTTTCAAGTATTGCTATTCAATTCTATTAGTATTGATAATTCCTATTTAAAAAAAAAATTGAACAGTTCTATTTGATCCAAAGATGGGACCCTAACAAGTAATACCAATCTGGGTCAGTGTGGACCAGTGAGTAACGATAATGAAGGGGTACTCTACCATTATCAAACTCAAAGACTGGAGCCTCATTATCAGAGGTAGTTTAAGTCATACTCAGGACACCAAATTGCATTTTAACTCTTAAACTGTTTTTGTTTGTTTGTTTTTTTTAAGTCGAGCAGGATCAAAGCTAAAATAAATAGTAATTTACTTACCTTTCCTTGGCTGCCACATAACTAACAGATTCATGCATACTTTGAAAACTTTAAAATAAACAACAAAAACTTAGTAGTGAAAGGGTTAATATATAAAGGCTCAAAATAACTAATCCTGGCATAGCAGGGGTTTTGTCTGGCCTCATCCTTAAACGTGACACATCTTTCAACTGTCACAAACGTGCATATGTAAAAAGATTATTACATTGTTCGTCAATTATTCAATGATTAAAATTTTAACTTGTGAAAATAAAAAAAAAATTTTTTTAGTGATTCAATTTAAAAAATAGAAAACAATAAAATCAAAAAAGGATGAAAAGTTGTAATAAAAATATGAAAAACAGAATAATTTGGTGTTTATCCTTCTAACTTTCGGAATTTCAAAGTCTTATCTCTTCAACATCCAGTGATTCAATATATTTTCTATCAATAAAGAATTGTTTAGTTAGCAAGTCTATGATTGCTCATAATTAAAATATGCCACTGTAACTAAAATATATCAACATAGAGCAGATAACCATGGTAGGAGACATTTTGATGGTGGCTACAATCGCATCAACATCTGATGGTGCTGTGGTTTCCTTGTTGGTTCTTATAGGGTGAAGTTACATGCCCCCCCCCTTCCCCTTCTAGACTGGGCTTTTTAGCCCAGGTATGACAACCAATCTGCCCGACTATTTGCCAAGAGAGAAAGGGATTAATGCCTTTCCCAGGGGTTTTAGGGTGAAAGCGAAATGCAAACAACCCTTGTCCAGTCCATTTCCTAAGAAAATAACCATTATGCCACAAGTGCCTGAAAAGGGAGATATAGAAATTATGAAACAATAAAAATGCAAGTGGGCAGAATATATGTGGAAGAATGGTGCTCAAAAAATAAGTGTAGTGAGAAATGATCTGACAGAAGATGTAAGGATGAGATAATACAAATTGTCCATCAATGGGCAAAAATGGCTCCAAGTCAGAGTGTTCGCCAATGGTCCGGAAGACCAGGGTTCAATCCCAGGTCGAGTCATACCAAAGACTAAAAAAAAAAAAAAAAAAAAAAAGGTACTTGATGCCGCCTTGCTTAACATAAGGTACAGATCAAGGGTAATGTGGAGCAATCCAGGGAATGGAGTAGCACCCTCCCTTACACCTTGGTGTAGTAGTTAGTGAAAGGGAAGCCTTTGGGTCGTCATCAACTTACTTTTGCTTACTGTAATTTATTCTCAACAAGCTGACCTTTTTAAACCTGATTTTAGCCCGGTAGAATAAGTCAACTCCTAGTTTAGTAGAGATCTTTTTTTAAATACACCACAATGATACAATTTTTTTTTTCCAAAGATAAGCAGAGGAAAATATGAAATAACCCAATATTGAGAGGAAAAAAGGAACGATCTTGCACTCTGAAAACAAACACCAAAAACCTAGATATACAAATTGGTCTCCAGTTAAACAGTTCAATATGCGGTTGAGCATACCTAACTGAAAGGAAACATATAGACCATTTAGCAGTAAATAAACTAATAATACATAAGACACAAAACATTTTTATTTTATAGCTGAACATTCTGGCTTCATAAAATTATTCCTTAAACAAACTAGATTAATTTCATGGATTCATTTTTTTACAAGCCATGCAAAGGAAAATATTATGGAATAAACCAAAATTATATTTTACAAAGCCAGCATGGTTTGGAAAAAATTATACCATCAATTTAAATAATTTATTGAAGTTGTAAAGAAAGCTAAATGTTCAGCTACAGCCAACTCGTAAATATGGTTCCATATGTCATATTTCTATGCCAAAAGCTAACAGGTCGATCTAATGTAAAAAAAAAAAACAACAAAAAACCCATTTGTGGCCGCATATGATATTTAACTTTAAAAATTGAACAGAGAAAATAATATAATCATGTTGGTAGAATTTATCTAATGTTATTTTATTTCCTTTCAAGATAAAAATGCATATTTACACTTTGTCTTTTACTAATCCACAAATTATAAACGGCTGTGAGTTACCTTGCTTTTATGATTTTCAATCGCCTATATGACCTGTTTTGTCTATAGATGCTATTTTGTAAATATGTTAATGTATAATTAATTACATTTTAACATTGAATTTTTCAAGTTTTTCGTGATATTTTGTTTAACAAAAATGGTTAACAAATGCGTTGCATTTGATTGTTCTTGGGAATATCATACCAATAGAGAAAAAGTTTCGATATTTTCTTTTCCTCTTGGAAAATTCGATCTCCTTGAGAAATGGGTGAAATTTGTAATGACTGGTTTCCTACGAAAAATTTATTAGGAGGAGAAAGTGAAACAAACTGAATTAGGATTTACATCCAATTCCAACAATCCATTCAGAAAAACTAAGAAAACCGTCTTTTTTGCTGACTACAACAGAATTAAGAAAGCCTCAGAAACTCCAGATTATTTATTAACCAAATGAATTACAAGATTTTCTTTCAGCTGATACGATTAAGGATTTTAATCATTTTGAACAAGAAAAGTTATATCTTAATGGTTTTAAATTGAAAAAAAAATGAAAGATTATATTCTAATTTATAGAATAGTCTTTGACCCTGAAACACATTTTCCATCTACAAAAGAATGTATTCACACTGATTGAAATCTCTATGTTCAGCTCCAGTGTGATTGAAACCCTATACCATTACTGCAGTGATTTATATATGGACATAATGTTAAACTTACAAGATTTAGCATGTTAGAAAAATTTCTAAACTACATACAAAATGTAGGGGAAGAACAACCATGCTCAATTCTAAAAGAGTTACAAAAAAGACAACATTACAAACAAAGAGGAGTTTCATTGGGTGCCCCTTTCATATGGCCTTGTGCCACATCTAAGTAAAATGCTTAGTAAATTACAACATTACAAACAAAGAGGTCGTCCATTTTATACCTTACTACTGCGTTATACGTCTAAACAAACCTACAAATTACTTTTGGAAAAGTTTCCATTACCATCTTTTTCTTTATTAGAGAAAATTCAAAGAGATGGCATAGAATCAACTACAGCAGCAAAAATCGCTCTTGGGAAAAGGTAATCTTTCTCAAGACTGTCTTAATGGTAGATGAAATGTACAGTGTAACCCGGACATAAGAGACCGATATAAGAGGAACCCGGATATAAGAGACTGACATAAGAGGAACCTGGATATAAGAGATAGTTTCTCTGGTCCCAAAATAGAGCCTGTGTTACCTAAACAAAATAGACCAAACCCGGATATAAGAGACTTATTCTCCGGTCCTGACAACTCTCTTATATCTTTCAAAAAGGAACACAATTTCATAGTGAGAAGTACATTAATGCAAATAAAAATGATGAACTTTATGAAGTAATAATGGTATTTCTGATCACTGGTCTTACAAAAAAAAAAAAAAACCAGTACCATTGTTCATTAAAGCCTGCCCTGAAGTAACAGTTAATGGTAAGTTGCTTTCTCAAGAGATTTTGAAATGTATTTTTCAAGTTATAAATACTGGACTTTTTTTTATTTTATTTGGGCTATTGTTGCAGACAATCATTCAGACAAACAATCCCCATTTCTATTTTCAACTAAAAGCCTAAAGTGGTGGTTCAGAGTTTAATACAAGATGAAAGAAAGTAAAAAAATCAAAATTGATTAAAAAAATTAGATAAGCGAGATTGGAGCAATACAGTCTTATTTGGTGTTTATCTATATCAAGGTAAGAGGCATGCAACTAGCAAAAAAACCACCTCCAAAACCAGTAGTAATTTACGAAGGTCTTTACTTCGATTTAGCACAAGGCCAAATGAATGGGGCACCCAATGAGACTCGAACTCACTCGTGTAGGTTTGCTAGTCTAACTTGCTAACCATTACACCACCAGAGGTGCCCACCTCCAAAACCAGAGTATCACCAATCACTAACATGCTGAGGAGGGCATTCTATGCTCAACAAAAACAATTGAACAGATGAGATAATATATCATACCATGTTGTTGGCTAAGAATATGCTGACTGCACCCTTCCCCGCAAAAACAGAAAAGTATGACAACACTAGTGGGGAGGCTACAGTTCTGAAAAATATCAAATTATAAATACTAGAAGTCTGTTATGCTGGCTTTCATATGATGTGGCCAATCATCAGATGGAAAAGTGGTCAATCAATTATAATTGTATAGTGATAGAAAGTCATGTGTTAAGAAGGAAGTACATGTGATACTCAGATGCAAATGAAAAAAATGTGTTCAGAATTTGATATTTTTCTGGGGGTAGAGTGTTCGCTAATAGTCCGTGAGACTGGGGTTCAATTACAGGTCACGTCATACCAAAAACTTTAAAAAATAGTACTTGATACCTCCTTGCTTTACATTCAGCAATATAAGGTACGTATCAAGGGTAAAGTGGAGCAGTCCAAGGAAAGGAATAGTGCCCTCTCCCTACACCTCGGTGTAGTAGCTATTGAAAAGGGAGCCTTCTGGTCGCCCCTGACTACGGTCGCCAGCTTAAAAATATATATATATATATATATATATATATATATATATATATATATATATATACACACACACACACACACATGCATGAAGAAAATAGAAAAACAAAGTAATCCATAAGTGATGAATTTATATAGAAAGTCAATGTTAAAAAGTTTTAGTAAATCTTTATCAGGATATGAAGGTGGTGAAAAATGTTGCTAGAACGATGGATGTTTTAACAAAATACAATAATGGGAAAAGAAGAAAAAAAAATTATATATATACACACACAAAGAAAGATCATATAATAGTTCAATCATACAACCAACATTCTTTTTTTTTGAAAAACTATCACATGATTGGCACAGGTAATGATGATTTTGGATTATCATTTTTCTATTTTCTTCATACTGTCAAATTCATTTCCATCATTTACTTCCACACACACACACATATTTATATATATATATATATATATATATATATATAATAAATGAAGATAAAATGCGATTAAAAAAGTTATATAAAAAGTGCCCAAGGTTACTAAAACAGAACAGGTTTAATTTACTCCTAGTGAACTTGGTCAGTTTAGCACACTGTGGGTGTGTGTGTATGTGTGTATATATATATATATATATTCAAAAACAAAATAGTAGTCTAGTCAAGAACACATTCATCAAATAATGACTTTATAGAGCAACCAGAGCAACCCCAGCAATACTTCATGATATTATCAGATCCAAATGAAGCCTCTTCATGTATTCTTTTATTGTATTCACAACTTTCCAGCTAATGTAAATCTAAGTTCAATGATGTAAGATTTGAATCAGCTGATGAGACTGAATATGGATTTAGACGTGAAATTTATTTAAAAATTCACACTCAAAGTCAATGCATAAAAGACTAATAATGAAGTGTTAATTCAAATCTAATATTAAACTGTTTAAGAAGAAGAAAAGGTGAAATTAAACAGGAAACTTGGTCGAGATGATATTCTATATTGAATATAATTACCTCCCTTAGTACGTAGACACTTCATTGTGGTTGTAGTAGTAGTAGTACTAGTGCTACAACCATCTAAGATAAATGCTCTTAAACGAAAGCAAAATAGCAAACAAAACAAACCCTTTCCTTCAAACCAAATATATATCAAATTTTTATACACGTTATAACAAAGGTCTTAAAATTACAAAATATCTTCTATGCAGACAGAACGTCTATAGAACCCTGTACGAAAAAACATCTTAACATTCAAAGAAAATAAAAATAAATATTAAAAATCAGCAATTTTTTTTGTAAAAAAAAAAAAAAAAAAAAAATCGTTTTATCTCACCAAGAGATATCAACATGAAAAAGAAGTTACGTTTTCCCTGTAAGTTTTTCTGTCCATAACTTGTCACACAAAAATCAAACACACACACACACACACACAATTTTTGTGTGTATTAGGATAGTATAGACACATAGTCAATGATGCTTGGTGACAATAAATTTCATGCTTATGTCATATTTGGTCTCACAATCACATAGGCAAGAAATAGACAATTATCAAGTGCTATTGATTGTCTATGTTATCCTAACTTAGATATATGTTTTATCACTGATATTGAGCACCCTTTCTTTATAAATATAGTAAACTTATATATACACACACACACACCCAGCCTCTCTGCACAAACAGGATACAACACAAGTTCAATTTTTCAAGCAGAATTTAAAAGGTTTGAATTCAGAGTTTTCTTTCTCCTAGACCAGTTGCCATACCACGGTTAAAGAGCCCAGTCTGCCCTACTATTTACCCATAAGTGGATACACACTTTTCCAAGGGTAGATGAAATGCTAACAGCCTCATCCAAGATTTTAATAAGTCGCTATGTCCATTTCTTAAAACAGAAACTGTTATATATATAAAGCTTAATAAATCCTGCCCTGATTCAATTTGCCAAGCTGGAGGGAAGCAAGTGTGTGTGATATATCCATTAGATCAGAATTAACTCAAGACAACATGGTAAAATTAACTTGGACATACTAAGTGAAACAGACAGCACAGATACTTAACCCTAGGCAGAGGGACGGGTAGCAACTCTATAGAGAGTGCAAAAATACTCTGTTCCTAGGTTGAAGTGCTATTCCAAACATTAATAATCCCATATCTTTTTTTTTTTTCTTTTTTTTTTTTAGATATACATGGACTTTTGTGTTGTGCTTGTTTTATAACAAAAAGCCCATTTTAATGAACAAGTGATTTCTGATATGCCCTATTTATAAGGTTACAAAAATATTTTTTCCTTTTTTTTTTAAGTTGATTAAGAATAACAAAATTACAAAAATATTTTTTGACATGGTTAAAGAAGGATGTATAATAATTTGAATTTTTTTTTTCACCTCTTTATAATTTTTATCTAAATACTTACCCAACGGGGTCATTTTACAGGATATTGACCTTAGCAAAGAAAGTGGGAGAAAGAGAAAAAAGTTTTTTCCTCTACATACATGATTAAAAAAAAAAAGAAAATTTCTTGTTGCTTGGTCAATACTATAATAAAACAATAAGTTTTGCCACTTCCCCTAAAAAAACAAAAAAAAACAAAAAAAAACTGAGAATTTATTTTTGTTCAGATTTTATAAAATTGTTTAGCTTAAGGTTCAGGAATTCAAGTATGTGTTTTAGGCTTTAAATTTATTTGATGTGTTTTTGTAGATTTTACAAATAGATAAATGCACAATGCTATACACCCATCAAGAGTAAAGAGATGAAAAATAGCGTCCATAAGTCACATTCAATGAGTCTATCGACATGATTTCTTCCACCCATACATCATCACAGCAACAGCAATTTATTCAGTAGAGGTATTTCTTGACATCCAAGAGTTACCTCCCCCTTGGCATACAGATAGAGAACTCCTTCATCATTGACAGAAATCTGTACATTTCAGTTGTCGGCAAAAATCACATGATCAACTTTACCTTACCTGGGATTAAATTAACAGTTCAATTGTTTTGTAGAATGATAGCAAAATAAAATTATTTGGAGGCACTTAAATAGATCCAGTTAATTTTCTTTATTGTCCTTGTTTGCTAACGATGGGGCAATGTATGTTTCCAACTCTTCAAAATGTAATTTTGTCCGGAGCAGAGTAACTTCAGCTTTGTCCATTCCTTCTTCCAACACACCAGGACAAGTCAGTTCTACATTACCGGCATTTGCCTGAAAGGAGGAGAAAAAAATAAAACAAAATATCTAATATATTTATTGTGACACAATACACAGAATTAGGTGCAATAATAATGCATAAAAAAATACTAGACAAAATTAATAATAAACAAATTTTCATCTAATAAAAAAACAAAAAACGTCATTTATACTGCTAGATTGATTGTATGTACAAATGTGTTTCTCTTGTCCATCTTTCTGTTGTGTTTAGTGTAAGTATATCACAGATATACTAATGCTAATATTGGATTTTGGTGAGTTGGGACAATTCTACAGCCCCGGCCGACTGGACTAAATAAATTATGTTATATAATCTTTATTGCCTTGGAATTTGGTACCAATCATTTGAGTGCTAACTGGAACTAAACCATTTTTATGAGTTGATTTTCTGTATTACCATTTAATATAGCAAATTTCCAACACAAATAAGCCGTATATATGCAACAATGGATATTAACAAGCACTAACAAAAAAAACAACCTGTGCATGTGGTGGGTAGGGAGCAACTTACCAACATTAATGTGGACAAGAAGAGCCGTCCCACTTCGTGAGGAGGTTTCCCAGCCATAATTTTTGATAAAGAAATCTTTGACCCTTTGGTGATTGAACCCAACACTTTCGTTCCATAGATATGAATATCAAAAGGTCCATACGTTTCCTGTTCAGAAAATTAAATAAAAAAGCATCATTTAGAATTTTCCCCCTCAACTCAGCAACAAACTAAACCACCCCTAAAAAACATTACATTTTAATCCTCCAAGACTTATTAAAATTCATCATTTCAAAATCACTTTTCAGACTGATTTTCAAGCTTAATAACTATCTTAGAGAGAAAAAACAAAGGAAGCAACAACATTGGACACTAAATTAAGCTTTGGGTTTGGTTTGTTTAATGGCACATCAACGTTCATAGGTTATTTAATACCAAAGCTATTCTTGTAGAGGGAAAGTAGAGATACTATTTAACACATAGCCAATGGAATAAAAGAGTTCAATATCTTTCTCAAGGTTATTAGTCTGAAAATGAATATAATAGTGTGACTTGAGTTTGAACTTGCTTACTTTGAGGCCACAGTCCAGTACTTTAGCCATTATGCCACAGGGACTCCTTTAAATCAAACATTAAAGTTATATTAACAAGGGGAGCTGGTCAATCTATATCTATATATATATATATATATATATATGTATGTAGTTAATATGAGAGTTAAGATACTTTAATGACCACAAAAGAAAAAAAACAAAAAAAAAAAACTCCATGACCATAAAATATTTACAAATTCAATTTATCAAAAAAATATTCCATATGCTAAATAAGAAACTTAAAAATAAAGTATATAAAATTACAATTAATTAATATATCTACTTACAATATCCTTTACAAAAGGAATTTGTTTTTTTTTTTTTTTGTTTTTTTGTTTTGTTTTACAACAAAACTTTTTCAAAATAAAATTAAAAAAAACAAAAAACAAAAAGACGTTACTGTTTCCAATAAAGTTCAAATTGTTTCATTTTCTTCTTTCTATTCTCGTGGCGTTCAAGGTTTCTGCTAGTAAGATTTAATGAATTCAAACAATCCTTATTTCTTTTTTTTTCATTCAATTCTGGGGTTGATGAGATTTTATAGACTGCATTTCCTTCTTACATTGTTAACTTTACAATATAATAAAAATATTTTTCATCACATAAGACCTTAAAAATATTACAACTTATGTCTATATTCATTATGAAAAAATTTACAATATCAGTTTTTCAAATTATCTTTTACAAAATAAAAACTGAATACACACTTTGTGTAAAACATTTGAATAAATTAAATACTATCTATTTATAGGATTAAAAAATTTAATTGATTTTTCCTTGGAGAAAATTACATGTTAAAGAGCCTTCCTGATTTTAACATAAATCAAAATTATCCTTTCTCAGATAAGATGAAATTCAATAAAATAATTTGATCAATAACTTCCAGGTATCATTTTAAAATTAGAATAAATAAATCCATTCATATGTATAAAAATTAAAGTTGCTTTTCTTTAACAACAAATCCAAATAAAACAATTCAAAAGTTGAACATTCAATACGAAATTACAAAATTCATTAAAAGTTATAAATATAAATTTTTCACCCAAAATAACCACTTTAAGGGAGATAATCGCCCTGCTCTTTTTTTAAAATTTTTATTAAAACTATTTTATGTGATAGTAACTTAAATTTAAATGAAGTAGTGGGGGGGGGGGAAAGCTGGTCACTACTATCCTAATTTTTAACTTAACTAGTTCCATTCACTGATCCAAAATATACTACAATAGTCCATTCACCATAATGGTGTGATAATTCAGAAATCTTTTTCTCTACAAACATTAAAACAACTCAATTGCTCTATGCATGATCTAACCTAATGCCACATTTACATAATTGCAAGGAAGCAGGGGGCACTTAAGAAATCTATTTACAAAAATATACCTGTTTACAAAATTAAATATTCCCAGCCAAATGAAACGGAAGAGTAAAAAAAAAAAAAAAAACAATCAAAAAGTATGAAAGTATTGCCCCTCCCCTCACAGACTAACACAGCAGAAACTCTAGTTCTCTGGATGAAAAAGTGTCAGAAGGTGAAGAAAAAAAAAAACAAAATAAAACATGGTTCCTCTAAAAAAAATCGACATTTTTTTTCAAAATGAAAAGAACACTAATTTTCGACAGTAACAAATTAAAACTTATTCAAAAACTCAACTAATGAAAAAGGTAACAAAACAAACTTTGAAACTCCCTTGGTTATGATTTATAACCAATAAATAAATGTACTAAATTATAAATTCTGGAAACATTCTGGAAGCATTTCTACTAAAATTTAACTGCTTTAAACTGAGGATGATTATTTTTAAAAAATTTTTTTTAAATAATAATTTAAGTTTTCTAAATAATCTTTTTTTTAAATAAGTGGTTCTCTCTTATAGTTATTGCTGTTTACCTCTTACTGTACCTAATTTATAAATTTAGTTTTATAAATATGTATTTATAAAAAAAAAACAAAAAAAAAAACAGAGCTTATCCATTATTATTTATGAACTGTGCTGTTTATACACTGCCACTGACTGATGGTCTATAGAGAGATAAACAGATAGACTGAGTTAAGATGCAACTATAAAACAACTAAAAACTAAAAGATGTTTTGATAAAATGTTAGCTATTTTTCTCAAAATAATCCTTACCTCTTCTTGTAATTTTGGCAAAATCCTTGCTTCCCAATCAGCAATTCTTTTGGACAGTTCTGTGATTTGGGCATATTTCTGAGCTCCCACATAAAAAGCTTCCTATTAAATAAAAAAAAAATTTAAATAGTTATAAGTCAATAAAACTTAATGATTTAGCTTCATGAATAAAAACCAGTGATAACATAGGAACCAAAAATTAAGATTAACTTTCTTTTGAGAAGAAACAGTTTTAGAAAATAGGTCTTCAAGACAGCATCCAGTGACCATACAGAGCTGGTGATGTAAGTTTTTGCTGGTTGGCCAATACTGGTGTGTCCATAAGTGAGAGTCCATGGGAGAATATCACTTATGATTTTGTCCTTAGTGCCCAGCATGTCTTGTTTGTTTCACTTGAATGGTTTGTGCAAGGGAAGCTAAGTGGGTGTAGAGTTAAGGAAAAAAAGAAAGGTCTGAATTTTAGTTTGGTTTGGTTTTATGGTACATCAACCATTGTAGGTTATTTGATGCCAAATCCATTTTTATACATATAAACAGTTCTATTTCCAACAATTCAGAATTCGGTTTAGTATAAGTATAGTTTTTGTTTACACAGTTAAATGTCAAAACAGTTCTATTTCAAACAATTCAGTTTAGCACAAGCACATAATTTAGTTCTATTTGACCTATAGATAGGACCTTACCACCCCAGGTCAGAGTGGACCTGGGAACAATGGTATTTCTCAAAGCTCCAGCATTACTGAAACCTGACCATCAGATGGTTTAGTATCATATCCAGGACACTCGTTAGAAGTTTTACCCTTCTGCAGAGATGCGATCGGTGTATTCTAAAGCCCCACCCAACTGGGTAAACAAGGTCCAAAGAGGTGCACACATACACACTCATCTGTGAGCAAGTCTAGTCCTTTTTAAACCTCTTGTGTTTGACTTCTTCCTTTGCCACAGGCATTGTGCAATGAACACAGCATGGGGTCACATAACACAACATTATGAGAGATGAACTGTGGCAGCCGAGGCCATTCCATCACATAACCCATAGCTGGAAGAATAAGGGGATTCATAACTTTACCAAGGGTATTAGTTGCTTACTTTGAAGCCACAGTGCAGCATTTTAATTATTACACCACAGAGACTCCCTTCAGTTTTGGGGCCTTCATGCTCCCCTAACTTTGAATGATTTTTTAATACAATTTCAGGAAATAAAAACTGTTTGTCCATCAAGTTTCTGGTCAATCAAATGTTCATAGAAATCACCTGTTATCTTTTAATAATTCTTTATATAAAAAGATACATTTTAAAAATCCTTGAAATACTCACAATGTGTTTTTGTACTAATTGCTCATAACTACTGGCAGGTTCATCATCTGGAGGATCTGAAAATAAGAAAAAAATATATATATATAATTGATGGAATATTGTGGAATGATGATTGATTAGTTTTGACTTATTTAACCCTTTCACATGCAGATAAAATGACAAAAATCTCACTGCCTGTGTACTGTTGATGACAAAAATGTTGCAGTGCTTGCAAAAAGGTTAAATGCTAAAATCAGTTGTTTTTTTTTTTTCAAGCAATTATATGATTTTAAGTATCTGATAAATGATAGCTTTAAGTAACTAATACAAATTATTTGCAATAACAGGGTTTCAACCATTCTCTAACTAATAATATTTTTCAAAGAGTCATATTGTTTCAAATATTCCTGTCTAATATTGGTTTGGTTTGGGTTCTTTGTTTAACCTTTATAGGTTATTTAAAGTAGTGGTACTATTTAACCCATAGCTGGGAGGATAAGGGGTTTCATACCTTTCCCAAGAGTATTTGCCCAAAATAATAGCATGGCTGGAGTACGAACTCACTCACTACAATTCTGCAGTCCATCACTTTAACCATTACACCACAAGGAGACCCCCTGTCTAATATTGATAATTCCAAAGTAATTATATGGTTGGTTGTTTTTATGGTATGCCAACACTTGGGTCATCTTATGCTAAATTCAGATTTCAATTATATATGGTACAAAAATATTTCCACAATCATTTACTGCTTGCATTTTATTTTGTATTAATACAGCTGGGAAAGGCATGAATCCAACTGTTTTTCACCCCAGTTATGGGTAAATAGAAGAGTAAACTGGATTTTTAGCCTTAGCAGGCAGTCAGTCAAGAAGGAAAAGTCTGAATTCAAACCGAGTATACTCAGCTTAAAAATTGACCTTGTGTTGGGTAAATACATATATATCATAATTATTTTATTAAAACATTTTATCTTTTCCCTGAGCAATGCTGGGTATCCCCAATGATCAGCCTTTAATTTTTTGAATATGAGGAAGCAAAAAATAGTCAAAATAGTAGGCATATACTTACCAGCAACTTCTGGCTCCAGTTCAACATTAAAAAGGTCATCTTGCCAGTTGAGCACTGGACCAACATCCTCATCATCATCATCATCATCTCCACAAACACCACCTGGATTCACATCTTTGGATTAGAAAACAAAAGCAATGTAAAGAAACAAATTTTATTTTTTGAGTCACCTTATGAACCCATAAGCCAGACATTTTATGCTAAGCAATGATTTACTATACACTGTAAGCCAGATATTTTAGGCTGTGTACTATTTTACTATACACAGTAAGTCCTATATTTTCAGTTAAGCATGTCAGAATCAGAATTACCAAAGTACAAATCAAAGAAATTATCTTCTGCCATTTTGCTTTGTTGTTAAAAGTGAAATTTCACTATCATTCTAAATTTAGAAATATACCCTTCAAGCTGGTGATGTAATATGCTAATCATATGCAAATCAGTTCTCAAAACATTTTTCTATTGACCAATAAAAATAAAATGTGTGTAAATCATATGAAATGTGAAAAATAGCAGAAAGTATCAATCAAAAATGAATTAACTTGGATGTGTTTTATGGCATATCAACCCTTGTAGGTTATTTAATGCCAGATCCTGTTTATACATACTCAATGTGTAGGGTGTGTAAACAAACAGTTTGTAAGCAATAATTTTCAAACATGCCAGTGCTTATTTGTTTGTACACAGTAAAATGATTTCAAATATTGCTATTTAATACTACTAATTCTATGCAACATAAATGGTTTCAAGTATAGCAAATGATTAAATTGTTCTATTTGACACAAAAATGGGACCCAAACAAGTATTACCACTCCGGGTCAGAATGGACCTGGGAATAATGGCAATGAAGGGGAACTCATTCTAAAAAACTTCAGGACTGAAGCCTCAATATCGTATGGTTTAGTGTCATTTCCAGGATATTCGTTGGTCCAACCCCTCAGTGTATTCTACAGTCCCAGTCAACTGGGCTGTGAATTAACTTGGTTGCTGTGTCTCAGTTGCATATGCATAGAACTGAATATACTCAGTTTCCATGCAGTAAGACTTAATATAGCAACCAATCACAGCCTTACTTTTAATGAAATGATGGGATAGCTTTAAGCAAAGAGGTTTATGCCCTGAAGTTTAAATATATTTAGTGCTCAGTTCTTTTGTGAATTTTGTGAGTTCGGGAATAGGGTATCTGAGTGCCAAGAGGCTAAAGGTTAAAGAGATTAAAAAAAAAAGAAAAATTACTTCTACATAATTAAAAAGAGCAAATCACTTAAATCAATGAGATTTAATGGCAGACTGAGTGCTCTATAATGGTCAAAATACTTACTCGCAACAATCTCAGCACATTCATCCTGATTATGTTCACTTTCCAAAATTTGCTGTTCCAAAATTGTTTCCTGTTCAGACAAAGTTAAAGGACATTTTGTTAATATATTAAAATACAAATTCCAAAGTAATTTTTTTTTTCTTCTCTAAGGAAATAGAACTTTCCTCTTTTCTAACAGATTATACACACCCGAAAAAAATAAAATGGGTGTGCTATTCTGTACAAGCTCCAAATATTCTTATTCCAAGTGAACATCTAATAGCAGGATTTATCAAAGAAATGCATCATTGCTTTTATTCACTCTAATAATTGCATATGAAACAACTCGGTAAATATTAAAATCATATAGAAATACACTGAAAGTAATTTTATGACAGAAATACATAAGAAATTGTTTTAATACTAGCTCTTTATGCAATCGTTAATACAGGATGGATGTTTTAGACAAATATGGCAAAACTCATTCATTCTGATTGCATAGAGAGCAGGTGTAAAACAAGGCTTATCATTCAGCAGACTGCACGACTAGAAAGAATTTAAGGCAGCAGGTGAGGAGAAAATAAAAAAAAAAAAAATTACTGCAAGCCAGAAGAGTTGGCGTGGGTAATAATGTTTTCTTCACATTGTCAAATGGAGTTGTTAAAAAGTAATTGTGTGTAAAATTGTTTTTGGATACACAACTTCAGTTTATGCTGCGTTATAAACAATGCTTCCCATATTAACAACTGAAACTCATTATTTAAATTTGCAAGGATGGTGAACATCGTGGGTTTATATGTGGCTGTGCAATCCAGATTGTCCAATAGGTTACCACGTAAAGAAAACAATTACTCCAACTCTTCTGGCTTATGGTAATTTTCTTTTTAAAATCAGTTTTCTTACCCACTTCAGGCTTTTTCGATAGACAATATCCCATGTTTACTTCTGGTCTAGTGGGTTTGCCAATGGTCCAGGAGACCTGGATTCAATCCCCGTTCACGTCATACCAAAGACTTTAAAAATGGTACTTGATACCTCCTGCTTAATACTCAGCAATATAAGGTATGTATCGAGGGTAAAGTGGAGCAATCCAGGGAAAGGAGTAGCACCCTCCCCTACACTTTGGTGCAATAGCTATTGAAAAGGGAGCCTTACGGTCGCCAACTTTACTTACTTCCTCTGATGTAAACTTTGTTGTCACTGACACAATTCTCTGAAGAGAAGTGACTGAAACAAAGGGTTCCTCCCCATTTTTTTAAGGGTTTCAAAATATTTTATTATACACACGCTTTTAAAAACAATGTTTCACCACCAAATCTTGATAAATATTTTTACAGTTACTTTTCATTGCAACTCCCATATATAAAAAAAATATAACCCTCACCATTGCTTTAATTTCAGTTTTCTGCTTTGATTGACGTTCTGAGAGTTTTGACCAACATAATTTTTCAAATTCTGGTAGACACGATTCCTGCAACACTTTCGGGATTTTCATCTTGTAGGAGAACACTGAAGAACAAAAGAACAACATGTAGAGAGTAGAGGATTTTACAAGCAAGCAGGGATAATTACAGAGGTGTGGCAATTTTATTTTGGTTAGTTTCAATGTTGTAGAATTTGATGATAAACATTAACTAATAATTTGATTACATAATCTTCCACTAGAAATAAAAAAAAAATATAGGTATCTTTGGTTTAAAAGAAAATTAACTTTTGTAAAAAAAAAAAAAAAATAATTGTTAGGGTGTGCTCATTTATAGGTAATACTGTATATAAAATACAATGTACACACACACATATATATGTGTGTGTGTGTGTGTGTACATTGTATCTTATATACATATATATGTGTCTTGAAGAAAAAATCCACATTTTGCTTTTTCCAGAACCAAAAAAGTTATTAAATAAAAGAAATGAACTAATAGCTAGGTGTAGATATAGGGCTAAGTTTAAACTATAAATAATTAAAAAAAAGCATAGTTATTTTTGAGAATTAATGTAAATGAATAAATAAAATAAATTGTTAGATAGAAAATTGTGAAAAAACATATAATACATACGTACTACTCCTAAAGAGTGTAACTGATAACTGCTTTCTAAATAGTTTTGAAATTTTAAAATATTTTAAATAAATTAAATATTTGTTTTAGTTTAATATATCTATTAATGTATCATTAAGTGAGGTTATTAATTAAAGTTTAAATCTAATTCAATATAAAATCTGTAATTTAGGTTAAAATGTAATTAAAAAATTAAAAAAAATTTTTTTAAATAAATTTACTACATTTCTAACCGAAATTAAAATTTAAAATGGAAGTGGGCTTAATGAGGAGATAACTCTTCACCCCTCTTCTATCCCCTCCCACTTTTCTGTGTCTATTCTAGTTTTTTTATCAAAAAGATCTGAAGAAGTCCTGTTAATTTTTTTTCGTGTTTTTGGAAATTTCAAAAATGCGTAACAGGATGGAAATAAATTTATAATCCTATGTGACCGGTTTCGTTGTTTTTCTTAAAGAATATATATATATATATATATATATATATATATATATATATATAGGTTTAATTCATTAGTTTAATTTAATGCCAAACTTTGAATTCCTTTATAAATGTTCCATTACATTTTTTTAATAACACTATCTCCTAATCATTTCCTTACATATATAGAGTCTGAGCTTTCAGAAAAAGTTTGGTTTCGTTTTATGGCATATCAAACATTATTATAATTTAATGCCAAATCCTGTTTTTAGATATATATTAAATATATATGAATAGTAAACACATTTTGTAGATACAAAGAGTTAAATGATCAAACAGTTTTATTTCGAGCAATTCAATTTAGCATAAGCCATTTGTTTGCACTCAGTTTAAATGTCAAACAGTTCTATTTGACCCATAGATAGGACCCTATCCAGTGCTACCATTCCAGGTCAGAGTGGACCTGATTGCGATGGTAATGAAGGGGTACTTTACATTTCCCAAAGCTCAAGGACTGAAGCCTCACAGTCATATCCAGGACACTTGTTAGGGTGGTCTTATCCCTTTACAGAGATGCAGTCAGCATATTCTACAGTCCTAGCCAACTGGGCTTTACAGAAATAGGAATTGCACCTAAATATGCATAGCCAGAGGCCGAGCAGCTTATAGTGTCACAATTGATACAATGAGGTAGCAAGGAGTTAAAATGGTAGAGTCAACTTACACGTGACTGCAATGAATTCGCCCACCAAAACCTTGTCTTTTGACTTTTCATCTTCCGTTGACCTTTTTCGTTTCTTACTTTTCTTTTCGTTGAGAGCATCTGGAATTCTAAAGGTTTTGCCTGAAACATTGACGAAAAAGAAAAAAGAATTTTGAATAATAAACAATCATAAAAGTTTTGTCACCCTAATCCAACTTGCTTAAAAAGAATCAGCATCCCAAAGAAAATCCAGAGAAAATTAAATATTATTTGATCAAAGTTTTTTTTTATTATAATTGGTACTGTGTAGAAATCTACTGATATAAACCTAGTAATGTTAAAGAAGGAAAATTAATAATTATTAAAAGAGATAATTAGAAAGTTCATTGTATATATGTATTTATACCAACCCCTCTGCACAAGCAGGATGCAAAACAAGATCAATTTTTTTAAGTAGAATTCAAAAGGTTTGAATTCAAAGTTTTCTTTCTTCTAGACCAAGGTTAAAGAACCCAGGACTACTATTTACTTACTCATAGTTCAAAGGAGAATAGTTGGGCACATACCTTTCCCAAAAGTATTAGTGCTATGTAAAATGCAAACAGCGCCATCCAGGATTTTAAACTCGGGTCACTGTTTTCATTTCCGATGACAATAACTATAACACCAAATGTGCGTTCTTAGTTCATTGTGTATAATAAAGTTTACTTTAGTTTGATGGTATATCAACCGCTGTAGGTTATTTAATGCCAAATCTTCTTTATACATATATATTAAATATATAGGATTTTGTTTAGTTGGGTTTTATGACATATCAACCATTGTAGGTTATTGAATGCAAAATGAAATGCAGTTTCTTTCACGCAGCGGTCGTGTCGATACTGCTCTATGGATGCACCACTTGGACGCTAACAAAACGGCTCGAAAAGAAGCTAGACGGCAACTACACAAGGATGTTGCGAGCAATATTAAACAAGTCCTGGTGGCAATACCCCACAAAGCACCAACTATACGGTCACCTGCTGTTATGAAATAGCTGAGGGATTTCGGTTCATGCTTTTGAGTTTAGTTAGGCTGAGAACCTTTCGGCTCAGCACATGGGTTGGTTGGGTGTAAGATTGAAGCAGGTGTTAATGCAGGTGCGTGCAAGCGGATGGAAGTGTCACTCAGATGTCATAACAGTCCGAGACGATACTGGGTGACAAGGTGCAGGTGACGTCACGCACCGGAAGCACGCGGAAGTTTGTGTGAGAATTTGAAGAAAATAAGAAGGATTGATTTTGGAGCTCGCAGGCGCGAGGCGAACGTGCGCCCGATGGGGGCCGCTCGAGTTGGGGGCCAAATGAATAAGACAGCATAGAAGATTGTGTGTCTCCTCCTTACGTCGAAACCTTTAACTCAAAGTTAATAAAAAAGGTTTCGTACCTGAACAAGAAGTAGTTACGTGTTTTTGAGATTCCTGTTCTTTATATATTCTATCGTTATGAACATTATATGTCTATTTTGCACATGGCCATATTCATGTATATGGCTACGCAACATAGTCATATTTGGTGCCAGAACTTGGGCATATCGTTCATGATATGGTTTTCAATTGGGTTACCATGGTTCCACGAAGACGATCAGAGAAGTGGCTAAGAACAAGGAGGAATCTATTTCGGAGCGGCTTGTTCAGGCGATCGAGGGAGAGAGAGAGAAAACACAAGGCCCCAGAAAATAAGAAACAAGAAAAAGAGACCAAAAACAAGAAGAACAAATTCGGCACCCCCCAGAAAGAAAAAGGAAAATGTCCAGCACCGAAAAAAGAAGAACAGCGCAACCCCAAAAGAAAAAAAAAAAAGGAAGGCGTGAAAAGAAAAGAAAAAAAAAGTAGTAACACAACTCAACTCCAAGAAAAAAAAAAAAAAAAGGCCAAAAACAAGAACAAATGCGACACCAATCAGAAAGAAAAAGGAGAAATGTCTAACTCCGAAAAGAGAGGAAGAAGAAAAAACGAAAAAAAAAAGGCGTGAAAAGAAAAGAAAAAAAGAAGTAACACAACTCAACTCCAAGAAAAAAAAAAAGGCATGAAGAAAAGAAAAAGAATAAGAAGGTATTTGCTCATTTATGTCTGTCATAGTTTAATTTACAAATAGAGTTTGAATGGTAATGGAGGATAGATTTGGAAATAATTCTAAAATTTAAAAAAAAAAAAAAATCGTTGGTAGCATAGAAAATTATGATTACTACTGTATGTGACTTAGTACCGTGGTGGGAGGAGAGAAAGAAAGAAAGAGTAACAGAGAAATAAGCTTGCAGTGAGAGAGAAGAAAGAAAGGTGGTCGCTGTGTGGACAGAGGATTGTTTCGCGCACATGATGGACAGCCTTAATAAACAATATTTTTACGAAAGAATTTTACGATAGACGGGGTCATTGTGGGTGAAGTTTGTAGTAAATAACGTTTTTTATGAATGGAGATTTGTAGTGACTTGTTGGTGGTCCGGGCTAATAATATTCGGAGATTAGAATTTTGATTCGAGACTTTGGAGATTTCGCTGATCGATGGGATTGCCGGAAATATTTTGCATATCTGTAGTTAGGACCTTTGGGACAGGTTTCGATGTTGGAGAATCGATATTTTGGGCGCTGAAGAAATCAGGCCAGGTTTTTGTTTAAGTTGTCGAATCCGAAAAAGTCGGATGTACGGTGGAATGCTTTGGAGGTTTCGTTGTCCGTATCGACTGGAAAATTGTCTCAGATATCTCGCAGATGGAAGTGTCACTCAGATGTCATAACAGTCCGAGACGATACTGGGTGACAAGGTGCGGGTGACGTCACGCACCGGAAGTTTGTGTGAGAATTTGAAGAAAATAAGAGTCGGGTTTTAGACGCCAAACAAGAAGGATCGATTTTGGAGCTCGCAGGCGCGAGGTGAACGTGCACCCGATGGGGGCTGCTCAAGTTGGGGGCCAAATGAATAAGACAGCATAGAAGATTGTGTGTCTCCTCCTTACGTCGAAACCTTTAACTCAAAGTTAATAAAAAGGTTTTGTACCTGAACAAGAAGTAGTGACGTGTTTTTGAGATTCCTGTTCTTTATATATTCTATCGTTATGAACATTACATGTCTATTTTGCACATGGCCATATTCGTGTATATGGCTACGCAACATAGTCTCCCATCACGAAAACTATCCAAGTTAGACGAACCAGGCACGCAGGACACTCCTGGAGGAGCAGAGACAAGCTCATAAGTGATGTACTCCAATGGACCCCCACTTATGGCCGAGCAAAAGCAGGACGACCAGCTCGAACATACATACAGCAGCTATGTGAAGATACGCGATGTAGTCTAGAAGACCTGCCGGAGGCGATGAACGATAAGGAAAGTGGCGAGAGAGGGTCAGGGATATCCGTGAGGGCAGCACGATATGATGATGATTGTGACGGCAAATTGCGATAATCCCATTTCGGGACTTTATTTTCGCACGTGTGAAGACGGGGCAGGTTGGCACTTGATCCCCTACAGAAATAAGTCCTGTTCAGAGTTCTTTTCTCAGGCAGATAAGAACTGGCATATTACGTGAGGGAATAATTTAGGGCCAGACTGGCCACTGCTGGCAAAGGGGTCCAAAATTTCACACTATCACACACCCACCAGGCCGCTAAACTTCTTTCCCTTAGATAATAGAAGAATACGGGCCTATAGGTCTTAGTTGTAATAATATTAATATTGCTACAGTCGGCAACTCCGGTTTCCCGTGTGATACTTTAGGAATTAATAGGACAGTTCTAAGCAAGATAATGTAAGGCGAATAGAAGCTGAAAGGAAAGCATGGAATAATAACATAGACCACGTGGTAAAATGAAAATACATAGGTTCTTTACTACGGTTATATACATATATATGTTCCAAGTGTCAAAAATATATAATAGGATAGTCCATGAATATAAATGTCTTTTCTTGGCTTTTATCCTTTTTCAAATTGAGAGAGAGTGGTAAACAAAATTTGGGTGTAAAGGGAAAATGTCCCAAAGTTACTTATCTTATTTTTTTGACGGGGTTCCACTGGAGAATTTCTCTTCTTTCACGGGCTAATAGACTTTGTATTGTTTTTAATGCTGGCTTGAGAGACTCAGGTCTCTCATGTCTCAGTCTTTTGTCTTTAGCCCGGAGTGAAATGGCTATCGTCCGTCTGCCACGGGACTTGTCCAAAAACTCCCTTTTCTGTATTTACTTCCGTTGAGGGGAAGGGAACCCCACTTCCGTTTGGGGTCCCCCCGCCAATCATTTGGCTTCATTTTCTCCTTCCCCTTCCGATGTCCGGCGACCCAAGGTCACTTAGGTGCAAACATCTGTGTGACCCACATTCATTTCTAACGGTCACTTTTTGACTGCTAGATAATTTTAGTTCAACGGGGGGAGAGTATCATTCCCACCTCCTCGTCTCCGTGAGCCATCACGTGACAATGATGATGAATGCAAAATCCTTTTTATACATATATATTAGATATTAAGGATTTGGTTGGGTTTTATGGCATATCAACCATTGTAACTTCTTTAGTGCCAAATCCTTTTAAGACATATATATATATATATATATATATATATATATATATGATTTATAAATACTTTTGTACACAGATAAAGTGTTACTATGTATCACAAACAGTTCAATAAAAAATTTGTCACTTGTTTACGCACAGTTAAATGATCAAACAGTTCAATTTCAAACAATTCAGTTTAGCATAAGTCATTTGAACACAGTTTAAATGTCAAACAGTTCTTTCTGACCCATAGATAAGACCCTATCAGGTGCTACCACTCTGGGCCAGACTAGACCTAGGAGCGCTGGCAATGAAGGGATACTCCACATTCCCCAAAGCTCCAGTATTACTGGAGCCTCACCATCAGATGGTTTAATGCCATATCTAGGACACACGTATCTCCTCTGTAGAGATGCAACCAGTGTATTAGCCCCAGCCAACTGGGCCATATAATAAAATTTAGTTCATTGTCTAAAATAAATGATCACCTAAATAATAATCACTCCATCATATCCCACCCATCAAACTTTGGGTGACAATTTTTCAGATAATTTAAAAAAATTATTTTGAATAGTATGTTTTCTTTATAATTAGAATAACAAAAATATAAAAATAATTATTTTTAAAATTCTTTTTGTAGTGGATACACGATTTTGTCACATGATAGCCCACAGAGACGATAGAAATAAGATTAATACTATCCTCCCGTTGAATTAACAGTATCTAGCCGTCAAACAAGTGACCGTTAAGAGAGAATGTGGGTCACAGAGGGGGTGTCAACAGGTGTTGGTACTTAGTAACCTCAGGTCGCCGGACACCGGAAGGGGAGGGAGAGAGAAGCCAAATGATTTGCTGGGACCCCAAAACGGAAGTGGGGACCCCCCCCCCGTCAGCGGAAATAGATAGTAAGAAGGTGAGTTTTTGAGCAGGGTTCGTAGCGGGCAGACGAACCATAGCCAGTATTCCGGGTTGAAGACAAAAGAATACCTGAGACACGAAGGACCCCAGGTTCTTCAAGCCAGTGTAAAAAAATAGAATAAAGTCTATTAGCCCGTGAAAGAAGAAAGATTCTCCAGTGGAACCCCGTCGAAAAATAAGATAAGTAACTTTGGGGCTATTTCTCCTTTATACCCAAATTTTGTATACCACTCTCTCTCTCTCTCAACTTGAAGAAAAACAAAAGTCAAGAAAAGACATTTATATTCGTGGACTGTACAATTATTATATGTTTTGACACTTTGAAACTGTATATAACTGTAGTAAAGGAATTCATATATTTTTATGTTACCACGTGGTCTAAGTTTGTTCTTTGCAGTTCTTCTACGAATTTGTTACTTCATTCTTCCTTTTCAGCTTCTATTCGCCTTATGTTATCTTGCTTAGAATTGTCCTATTAATTCCTTAATAATATCACACGGGAAACCGGAGTTGCCAACTACTACAATATAATATTATTATGACTAAAACCTATAGGTCCATATTCTTCCATTATCTTGGGGAAGGAAGTTAAAGCGGCCTGGTGGGTGTGTGGATAGTGTGAAATTTGGAACCCCTTGCCAGCGGCGGTCAGTTTGGCCCTAAATTAATCCCTCACGTAATATGCCAGTTCTTATATGCCTGAGAGAAAAACTCTGAACGAGGACTTATTATATAGGGGATCAAGTGCCAACCTGCCCCGTCTTCACACGTGCGAAAATAAAAGTCCCGTTTTGGGATTTTAGTCAATTTCGCGTCACAATTTCTATTTTTCTATTTGGCCTTTAAAACTTTACAAGAATCAACTCACTAGACAGTTTAAAATGGAAAAAAAATTGTGAAACTTCCAATTTTAAGGAAGGATAAAAACAATTGTCATAAAAAGTCAATTAAAAAGAAACTTAGTTTATAGTATATATTAAATGATCACTTGAATAATTATCATCTCCAGCATATTGTACCAAAAGAATTATTACCCTGTCAAACCCTGGGGTGACAGTTCTGCAGATGATCCCCCAAAACAACTTTTTAAAGATTAAAAATACTTAGAGAAACACGGGCAGCTTGCAACAAAAATAAATTTTGTTAGTAAATTAGAATTATTAAAAATTTCTATCATGGATAATAATAAATGTCCTCCCTTTTCAATTCTTTTAGATGTTATTTTTTTTCCAATATCACACTGTCAACATTTGATTTGTTTCATGGCATATCAACTCCTTATGGGTTATTTAATGCCAAAAATTGGTTCATTTGTAAATGTTTGATTGTAATAACTATATTTTTTAATTGCATCATCATTTATCTATTAAGTATTCCTATTTAACACAAGTAATTTGCACCGAGTTGTATGGTTTCAAGTATTCTTATTTAATGCTAATAATTCATATACAAATATATGGTTTCAAGTAATAATTTCTATTCAATAATCATTATTTGTTCGTACACAGTTAATTTTTAAAAATTCTTATTATAGTGGGTACTGAGTACTGATATAAAATTCGGAAACATATTTAATATACATATAACATCCTTATTCTATCAATAAGTGTAGAATCATATATCCAAAAGTAATAAAATTTTAAATGGGTCTAGATAGTTCATATGATCAGTATAACAATATAACAAGTAGCAATATGCTGACATAAAATTTGAAAACATATTTGATATCCATATATCCTTATTCTATTAATACACACAAATTGTCGTAGACTCTTGAAAATTCACTATGTTATTGCTATACATCTTATGAGATGACTGACCAATTGGAATACACCCTACTAAAGCCTGATTGTCACAGCTGGTGAATTTCAAAAATGCAATCTGACACTTTAGAAGAATGATATGCAATAAAATTCTGTTTTAAACTTGGAAAAAATGCCACAGAAACGTATGGAATGCTTCAGACTGCTTTTCGAGCATCTTGCATGAATCAAGCATTAGTTTTTGAGTGGCATAAGAGATTCAAGGAAGGCAGGGAGTCTGTGAGGGATGAGGAGAGGTGTGGGAGGAGTAAGGAAGTCAAAACACCAGAGTTGATTGGCCAAAGGATTAGGGTTACTATGTTGAGGTTTTAAGGGAGTTCAGCAAGAGATTCCATTGGAAGAGGCCAGCACTCTTCAAATCAGGTCAGTGGCATTTCTACCAGGACAATGCACCAGTCCACAACTCCATCTTTGTCACAGACTATTTGACCAAGATGGGTATCAAGACAGTTCATCACCTTCCCTATAGTCGAGACCTTGCACCCTGTGACTTTTGGACTAAGCTTACAGGCTGTCATTATGAGACAATTGAGATGAAAGAGGCTGTGATGAAGGTCATTGACATGCTCACACAAAAGGACTTCCATGGGGCCTTCCAGAAGTTGTTGGAACAGTACAACAAGTGCATTGCAGGAGGAGGAGATTACTTGGAAGGGGACTAGAGTTTCATGTGTGTACTATCAATAAAAGTGCCCATACGAAAAAAGTCTGGAAACTTATTTAATGATCCTCGTATTTCAACATTATATAAGCTTTTTTGATTTACTTTATGAAGAAGGTATTGAGGGACTGTCATGTATAGTTTGGAATTGACAGGACAGGGTATATAGAGGTGTCTATATCTAGAATAACTTAAATGGACAAATCCAATTAGTGTAACAGGAAATATTTTTTTTCTGTTACCATTTCCTAAAGAAATAGTTTTGTTTCATTTCCAAATCTTTGGAGAGATCATTTGAAAGAAATTCTAAAATAAAAAAAAAAATAAAAAAATAAAAAAAATAAAAAAATCGCCAAATTCCCACATTTACCTTCTTTTCTTGGCAAAGCCAAGAAAATATACTCACTTTTTTTGAATGCTTTTTCAGTCATCTTTTTAGGTTCAAATGGATCTTGGTGTTCCCATGGATCTAGTTTCTTGAAAAATTTTTAAAAATAGAATTAATAAAAATAAGATTTAAAGAAATATGGAAAAAAAAGAAAAAAAAAAAAGAGATTTAAAAAAAGGCTAATATTAAAGGCAAGTAAAAGACAATTAAAAAAAAAAGATAAGAAAAACAAAGCAAAATATCTGTCACTAAAAGTAACTATTGAATATCATATTTTAAGTGTATATTTCAGTGTTGTTGGTGGTGTACTGTTAAATGCCATTCCATATTGAAGAATTTAAGAGTTTATAATAAAAGAGTAAAAGTTATAATGGTAAACTTCTATTGGTTTTAAAGATTTGGAAAGTGTTTATTTACTACGTGACACTATAATTTATATGGATTTTCCAAGTATATAAAAGTTTGCAGAGGATGAGGGGAAGAAAACACAAAAGCAGACAAGAGAGCAAGGGGGAAACACATGGAGGAAACTGATGAGAGAGAGAAGACTGAGGAAGACCGCAAATGGGGGTGACATACAGAGGAATAAGAGACATACACAAACATGGAGGAAGACAAGAAGAAACATAGACAGAGGAAGAGGCAAAGAAAGGACACATAGATGGGGAAGACAGGAAGGAGGAGAGACACATGGATGGGGAGGACAGGAAGGAGGAGAGACACATGGATAGGGAAGACAGGAAGGAGGAGAGACACATGGATAGGGAAGACAGGAAGGAGGAGAGACACATGGATAGGGAAGACAGGAAGGAGGAGAGACACATGGATAGGGAAGACAGGAAGGAGAAGAGACACATGGATGAGGAAGACAACAAGAAGGGGAAAGATACATGGAAGATCTTCCTCATCTGTGTTGTGGGTTTCAGGGAGAATCAGTAAAAAAAAAAACCAGGGCAATCTTGTCCAAGGGATTCCAACCTCGTGGATCAAGGGGGTGAGAATTAGATACCTGAATAAGGAAATTTTGTGCAACCCCCCCCCCCCACACACACACTTTAAGAAGCAAATTAATATGAACCAATCTGACACATACATTAAAATAAATCCACAAGAGTGGGAAAAAAAAGTCCTTCCCATATTAATGGGGATTGCTAGAAACACCAAAACTAGTTTTATGAGAAGCACATAAATAAAACAAATGAACAGAGATTAAAAAAAACAAACACCAGATTTGTATAATTCTGGGAATGTTCTGATAGAAATAGCAGTTTGGTTGGTTGGTTTTATGGCATTGTCAATACTAATTGGTGAAATCAGTTTAACAATTATGGTCTTCAATTATATATAGTACAAAAATAAATCTTCACAATCATTTTAAACTTCATACTCAATTGTGATATCAATGTTTTAAGAAACAAAGTATAAACATAGTTTAAATTCTAATAAATCATTATCTTAAACAGATCTATTTGACCCCTAAAATCCTAACAGATATTATCAGTGTGGATCAGAGTAGACATGAAAATAAAAGGGTGACTCTACATGGATGCCATATGATGTCATTTCCAGGACATAACAGTAGTTAGTGAACTTACTTAATTACTTACCTGAGGAGCAGAGAATTTATTTTTGTCTTGCAACATCATTTTCTGAATCCTTTCTGAATGTTTGGGACCTTCTTTCAAATCAATCTGTAAAAAATAAATTAGTTATGTATAAATGAGTAGTTTAAAGAATAAATAAACATTGTAATTAGTAAGATATAGAGTGACTTTTTTTAATCCATTACTAGATTATGTTACTCTAGTTTACTATGATTTGATAATAAAAATAACAGATCTTAAAATAATATTCATCAATGTCTGTTCATTTAAATGTCCACTGTTAATAGTAATAAATAAATTAAATAAATATATTCAAATTTCATATGCATTTTACCCAACCCACTCCACCGCAGGCAGGATGTGACACAAGGTTAATTTTTAAGCAAAATAAAGCTAGTTTGAATTCAGACCAAGGGTCTCAAACTCAAGGATTGAGTTTTGAGTTTTGTTTAACAGCATATCAACCTCTGTGGGTTATTTAATACCAGAAGGGTTAGATTGGTTTTGTCTTTTGCATATGTTTTGACATATAGGGTATGAGTTTTTGCTATGTTTTATTATATTTGATTAGATTTTGATGAAGAGGTTAGTTTCTTTTAGAAAGCTCAAGATTTCCTCTGGTTTGTTTTTAAAGAGGTCCTTTAAGTTGCTTGTCTGGTAGTCTTTTGTCCGACTTTGTCTAAGCCTGTCACAGTTTATGAGAATGTGTTTGACTGTACTTTGCACATTGAGCATATGGAAGGATGTGTAAGAGGGTAATATGGGTGTGGCCAAAAAGGAAATCTGGAGAGTATCACTTCTCAAACTCAACGATTCAAAAGGGCCATTATGTCTTGACACAGTGAGCCAAAAGTAAGATGAGAGGAAATGTGATTGCCACCAATTACCTATTCTGAAATTCAAAATAAATATACACAAGGGGGATATATGAATTAGTACGAAATGTAGGGTAACAAATTTTTCATTTCAAATTTTCCTTGATTCCATTTTTATTTGGGGTGAATTACCATTTTTCATTTCCAATTTTGATAAATATCTATTTTCCATCTCATTTTATTTCAAGGGTTAATTGCAATAAATTGTGACAAATATAGAAAAAGAGCAAAAAAAAAATCAGTGTTATCGCACATTTAAAGAAATTGTAGATATAATTTATTTACTTAACAATCCACTCTCAAGTATTTTCCAAGATTTTCTATTAGTGTGTGTTGTCTGTCATCTCAGGTACACCTTCCCCATGCTAATGAGTTGACAAATCTATTTCTTCTTATGTTATGAAGCAAAACAAATTTCCTCATGTTCTCTTGTGTGAGTTAGATGTCTGTCATATCAAGTACAACCTTCATGACAGTATAAGTAGTTAAATCTACATACTTTCTTACTTTATGAAACAAACAAAAAAATAAATATTAAATAAATATAAATTAAATATTAAAATACATTCTGTTCTTCTCTGTGAAGAGAAACATGATAGGAGTAAGGGATAAATTACCAAGTTTTAGGAATATATTAGTCAAGAAAATTGTTTTACAGCATAGAAGAGTAGTTTGCAGGCTGCATGTTTGAGACCCTTACCATAGAGCATCTATTTTCTTTTTTTTAGACTGCATCTTGGTTATTATGTTACACACGACTGTATTATGTAAGCAAAGGATCAGACTGAATCTAAACACTAAATAATAATCTAGATAATAAGAAGAAGAGATTTTAAGATAGATTGATGGGTTTTCTAGATTAAACCAATCAGACTGAATAATAATCCAAATAATATCAGAAGATTTTAGCAATCAAACAAAAGACCCAGACTGAATCTAGGCACAAATAATAATACAAGAGCAAGTCAAAGGTTTTGCAATATTTTGGTAATGTGAGGCAAAATTTGGATGTTTTTGCTGAGGTCATAAAGGTGAAGAACCACACTGGACTGTGAGATACTAAGGCCGCCTGATATTATCCAAGTGCTACTTGCCAGATTTGTCTCGATGAAGCAGAGCCTTGGAATCTATGGTTTTAGGCCTACCTGACCTTACCTGATCAGCAAGGTTCTTCCATCCTGAGCGAAATTTATTGAACTGGTTACTGTACTGTGATCACCTTCACCTTACACACAAATTATTTCAATTGCTTCCACAGAATTATGGTTCAGATTGAACTAGTCAAGTATAAGTTCCCAAATTAAACTATATTAAATATTCATCTGTGCGGACCTCAAATCAAACATCGAGTTAAGCAATACACACAATATCGGCAGATTAACTACCACAGTACAACCAACCACAGCAGGCACCTATTCTGTAGCTTGAACTGCTTTGGTCATGTGATATACATGTTGTTAACTAGCACGTATGACCAAAACACTGTAAAACTTTTGACTCATCCAAGTAATTAATCGGAAATTTTAAGTATAAATGTAAGTTTTCTGTATCTACCAAATGAGTCTGAAAGAAAAAAAATTTACAGAATATTAAGAATAAAAAATTTTCTGGTTGGTTGATTCTAGAGTTTTCTAACTAAAAAACTTTATCCCAACAGAAGGATTAATAATGATAATAAAATCAATCGTACCTCTGTTGGCTCTGTTAAAGGAATCTCTTCTAGTTCATGGCAATCATCCCTCAAATCAATACCATCATTATCATCAGCTGCATAGATAAGATCAGCATCTTGTTCATTATTGCTCATCTCCATGTCAAGTGGTTTTTCATCGCATGATATTGGTTCTTCTGTAAGATGAAAAGTCAAGTTAATTGTAAATATACATTTTGTTTGGTTGGTTATTTTATGCCAAAATTAGTTTAATAATTAATGTATCCCATTCTATATCATACAAAAAAAAACCCAAAACTACATTTCTGCAGAGGGGTAAAACCACTCCCAACAAGTGTCCTGGATATAACATTAAATAATCTGATTGTGAAGCTCCAGTAAAGCTGATCTATGGATCAAATAGAACTGCTTGACATTTATAAACTGAGTGCAAACAAATGACTTATACTAAATTGAATTGTTTAAAAAAGAACTATTTGATCTTTGAATTGTGCATCAACAACAAATGACTGATGTTAGTGATACATAGCAATACTTGGAACCATTTAACTTTGACTTCTGCTAAATTGAATTTTTTTAAATAGAAGATTTTGATCTTTTAACTATGTGTAAACAAATATTTGATGTTTAATTGAATTGTTAGTGAAATTGGAACTATTTAACTTTGTTATTTACAAATCATAAATATATAATATATACGAATAAACTAGATTTGGCATTAAATAACGAACAGTGGTGAAAATCTCATTAAACCAAACACTTCATACTTAGTTGCAATATCAATGTTTAAAGAGACAACATATAAATGTAGTTCAAAATCATTTTAAGTTGGTTTGGTTTTATGGCATATCAACTCTTGTGATCTATTTAATGTTAAATCCTGCCTGTACATGTATATACATTATATATATATATATATAATTTTTAAATTAAATAGTTTGTAGGAAACATCATTTTTCGAGGAGTCAGAGCTCATATGTTTGCACATAGTTAAATAGTTTCTAGTATAGCAAATGATTAAATAGTTCTATTTGACCCATAGATACTACCACCCAGGTCAGAGTGAACCTGAGAGTAATAGCAACGAGGAACTTCACATTCTCCAAAACTCTGGGACTGGAGCGTCACTATCAGATGATTTAGTGTTATATCCAGGACATTTGTTGGAGGGGGAGTGTCTTACCCCTCTGCAGTATATTCTACCATTCTAGTTTACTAGGCTTTAGAATCCTTTTAAATAATCAAACAAAAATTGATAATATACAGGAAAATAGCAAGTGTATTTGGTGATAGGGATGAAACAGTTAATAATAAAAGTGAATGCAGTAAACTGGTACAAATGAATACAAGACTAGGCACAACTGGGTGAACTCTATCCAAGAAAGATGTTCCTAACAGACTTTTACACACATCTGTATTTTTCTATTCTTTAAGCTGGTATTGGAGTGTAGCATCTCTTTTGGCCATGTTCTTTTTTTACACAAGACAAAACCAATAAGATAACTGTATATATGTACGGATCTTTCTCATTAAATTGACCCATGTCACATACGAAAACTGAGAAGGATTTAAATACAAATTTTTAAATATATTATTTGTATCGGGTTTCAGTTTCTTTGATTAATGTCATATCAATCTTCAAAAGGTTATCTAATGCCAAAGACATCCTTGTAGAAGAAAAGCTGTGGTGCTATTAAATCCATAGCTGTGGGGAATGAGAGCTCATACCTTTCCCAAGGGTATTAGTCCTAAAATGATGAAAATAGCACGACTGGAGTTTGAACTCGCAAACTACAATCTTGTAGTCCAGCACTTTAGCCATTACACCACAGGGACTCCCTATTTTTGTATCAGATAAAAATAAGCTTAGGAAATTTCAGTGTTACAGGGTGGAGTAGTGAGCAAGCAAACTTAGCAAATATTGTTGTGTGTTTCATCCTCATTGGATGTCTCATAATTAATTCTGACCTTGTGTCTGACTAAGCTTTGTAAATAACTATAGATTCTCAATTGAAAATAACAAAGACTATAAAAATGTTTGAAATCTTTATGTCAAAACAAAGGAGATAAGTTATGAATTTTTTTTCATACAAAGACTCATGACATTGTGCTGAATACAAAATACTAGTCCACTGTTTCCTTAGTGGGGTCTGTACTGCTTCCTGATGAGGTGTGTGTGTGGTGGGGGGTATTTACTTTTTCCTAGACTAGTTGTCGTACTAAGGCTAAAGAGTCAAGTCTGTCCAAAGAAAAAGATTTGGATTGATGCCTTTTTCAAGAGCATTATTATTATGTTATGCTTCTTTGGGCATCTCCCCTTTTTACTATCTCCTCACATCAACCCTAAAAAAATTTTTTTTTAAAATTGCACAGAACATATATAATATTCAGTTCAAATTTCAACAAGTAATTCATCCAGTAGTTCCCCCAAAAAAAAAATGCTCTCTTAATTTTTTTTTCTCACCATTATTTCTGAAATTATCCAAAAATTAATCTTAAGTATTTTTTTGTTTATTTTCTTTTTAAACTATTGCTGTTTTTGATCTGATTAGACTATTTAACTCAAAAATATATTACTCTATTTGCAAAAAAATCTCACTTGGTCAGTAGACTTAATTTTTTAAATTAGTCTTACAGTAATTTTCCAATTTGAGGAGAAATATTACAAAAATGTCAACAATCATTAGAGATTTCATTTATTATTTTGAAGGTTTTAATTAGATTGCCTCTCATTCTCCTTTTCTAGTAAAGTAGTTAATCCTAATTTCTCTAATCTCTTCCTACAACTGTAACTTTTTATCTTATTTTTGTCACTTATCTTTGTATGCATTAGAATGAAGTGAAACAAATATTCAGATTGCCACATTCATTTCCTATGATGATAACCATTACGTCTCCACAAAATGTTTCTCTGTGTAAAGTGAATGTGTTTTTTCTCTACTTTTGAGTTAGAATTATTTTTAGAGGGTTAGATATAATGTAAGGGAGATAACTCCGTGTAATTATCTCTAGCGTACAACAAATTGATATCATCTTCACTTACCACCGAACTTTTGTTCACTTTTGCTTTTGTTCACTTGTTGAGATAACATTTGGGCCGAAGCTTCAAGAAGGAGGCAGCTGTCTGGATTCACTTGGCTCGTGTTCAGGCGGAAATCACTACGACTACCCAGAACTTCACCATTTTTACTAAAAATGCAAAAGGAAAACAATGTCATGAAAAATAAAAATAAATAACTTTCCAAAATGTACCATACCCAGGGATAAAATTTTTTTCAAAAACTTATTTGTATATACGTCATCTCAAGAACAAAAAACTTTTTCCATTACTAATTTCAGTTTTTTTTTTGTTTTTTTTTTAACTGAAATAGAAAATTAACAATAAATAAAATATGTTAACATGAGGGGGAAAAAATTTTTGAACCAATTTGGCTTTGGTTTCTTTGAATAGGTATCTTCTCAGAAAAACCGTGTTTTTGGTGTTAGAAGTATGGATAGATGATATGCATGCATTATTATTTATGTATATCTAGGCTGTATGTTCTCTTTTAAACATGTTTGATTGAATAAGACTGACACTTCATGTCTATTTTATTTTTATTTCATTCAAGATGGCTCCAGCCAAAAGTACTAGAGGGAAAATGCAGCATCTTCCTGAATTCATTCCATCCATAAATCAAACGACTCATACAAAGACTTGAATGGATAAAAGATAAAATAAACAGACACAAAGCATCTACCCTACTTAACCAAATGTATTATTATTGGATAGTATGAATGGGTCAATGAATGAAGCTAACTAGAATTAGTTCTTCAGACAAACAGAGGACCTCACCATCCCATCCCCCATAAAAAATGTTGGGCTTAGTCATGGAGGCTTTCAAAAGGGACATAACAACAGAGCTGAGAAAACTCCCCCAAATCCTTCCAGCAGTGCAGAGAAACGTGGCAGAGAAGGATGGGAAAGTGCATTAGACTTGAGAGGGTTTACTTTGAAGGGGAACCATGAGGTTTGTTGAAATAAATTGTTTACAACACACCTATATATATATATATATATATATATAATGGCTTCGAACTGACAAAGAAAAGAAGCAGAAGATACCCCGCAACAACAATTACCGATGCCGACTACGCCGATGACATAGCGATACTGGCAAATACACCTGACCAAGCCGAAACACTTCTGCATAGTTTGGAACGAGCAGCAGCAAGCATAGGCCTCTATGTTAATGCACACAAAACGAATATATGTGCTATAACCAAACGGGGGACATCTCCACTCTAGAAGGAACCCCACTTAAACTAATAGACAAATTCACGTACCTAGGAAGCAGCATCGAATCAACCGAAAAGGACATCGAAACGAGGTTAACGAAAGCATGGACAGCTATCAATAGGCTATCGATTATATGGAAATCAGACCTAACCGATAAAATGAAATGCAGTTTCTTCCAGGCAGCGGTCACATCGATACTGCTATATGGATGCACTACATGGACGCTAACAAAATGACTGGAGAAGAAGCTAGATGGCAATTACACAAGAATGCTGCGTGCAATCCTGAACAAGTCCTGGCAGCAACGCCCCACAAGACACCAACTGTACGGCCACCTGCCCCCTATCACAAAAACTATCCAAGTTAGACGAACCAGACATGCAGGACACTGCTGGAGAAGCAGAGATGAACTCATAAGAGATGTACTCTTATGGATCCCCACACATGGCCGCGCAAAAGCAGGACGACCAGCTCGAACGTACATTCAGCAGCTATGTGAGGATACAGGATGTTGTCCTGAAGACCTACCTAGGGCAATGAACGATAAGGAGGAGTGGCGAGAGAGGGTCAGGGATATCCGTGCTACCAGCGCGATATGATGATGATGATATATAAAAGTTCAGATAGCAAATACATAGATTCAATGGCATTTGGTAACTTTGCAGATATTTTATCAAAACATCCCTTTACAAAATGTTTTGCATGCATAAATGTATTTATAACCCCATAATATTATCATTGCTAATGACTATGCATAAATTGTTTTGCACAGAAATAAGAGAGAGAGAGAGAGATTGATTGATTAAATAATCATTGTCATCAAAGGATCTGGACAAATGAAGAAAGAAAGAAAGTTTTGTCTGCCAAGATTAGAGGACATAAGAAACAGGTCTATTGGTGTTATTAGCGACAGAAATATTTTTTAGACTTTTTGGGCTGAAGCAAAAAAAAAAAAAAAGCTTTTTTAAAATCATTTAAATCTTTTTTAAGGAAGGTGGGGAAATAAATGACTTCACCTCATTCAATAAAGTTAGCAAGCCAAAAAAAGATTAGGTTGTGGGCCAGATTTGTCTAAAGGGCTGTAGTTTGCCAACCTTTGACATAGATGATAAAGGAGAAAAAACACTAAGTATTTCTAAAAGAAAACAATGAAGGCCCTATTTACCTCAAGAGTTGAACATCTCCCATTTCTTCTCTGAATGGAACCATAGACATTGGTCGTCGGGGGATTGTTCCTATGGACTGTAAATAAAGAGATAAATACTCAATGCAAACGGTGTCTAAAATCTATTCATATAACAAATCTGATGGTAAATAATTTCCCGTTCTATGTGTTTATACAACTGTTTTTTGCTTTTTTAAAGTATTGTTGGTTGGTTTTATGGCATGTCAACTCCTTCATACTGAAGTCCAATAATGGCACTCTTCTACAAGCACTGTTTAACAGACAAATTCTAATAGCAGTAAAAGTCATTCAAACATGTTTTAGTGACATTCATCCTCACATCACAGTTTTTTATGACACTCGTTCTAACAACTGTTTTGAAGAAACTCGTTCTAGTTGTACTGTTTTAGTGACATTTGTTCTGATAATATTGTGGTAGTGAGACTCATTCTAACAGCACAATTTTTCTCATTACAGCAGAGTATTTTTTTTTTAGTGAAACTTATTCTAACAACTGTTTTAAGGACACTCATTCTAACAGCACTGTTTTAAAAAAATACTGTTTTTTTTTAAGAGACATATTTTAAGAGTACTTTTTTTTAATGGCACTGTTTTAGTGACATTCCTGCAAATAGTGTCATTAGAACAAGTGTCACTAAAATAGTGCTACAAGAACATTTACAGTAATACCATTTATTTTAGTGCTGTGAGAGCAAGTGTCACTAAAACTTGTTTGAAAGAATTCTAAAGAATTATCAATAAGTTTAAAATAATTAAGAAAGAATAAAATGTAAGAATTTCTGAATATAAGATGGTGTTTTCTACACTTTACAAAAAATGCACCTATACATGGGGCAATAAATGGTGGATGATGATAAAAAGTGATTTCTATTTGTATTTTTTGGTTTCTCCTTATTAATACATTTTGTCAAAAATCCACTAGTGATAAGAGTAAATTTGTTTTAAATCCCCTTAAATAAGGAAACTAGATTAAATACTCTTGTAATCTTCAGAAAGAAATGTTCTAGTTTTATGTTTTATAGACTGACTTTTATATTTGAAATAAAGAGAAGTTACACAAACCTTTTCATTTCCTTTCATTACAATCACCATTTCTTGTAGATCATCCAACGGAAGAAGCTGAAAGAGAGGAAAAAATAAGATATATAGATATATGGAAGAAAATAATGGATAGTAATCCGACAATTTGTGAAGAAAAATTAACAACAAGTAATTCAAATAGAAATTGGCCAATTTTTCTTGTCATAAACAGCCAACTTTTCTTGTTATACAACTTTTCCAAATTTTTATATTTTTACACTTTTTATACATCCATCTACACTTAATATCACTTTTAAAACCCCTCACAGTCCTGATGATGGTTCAGCAGAACCGAAACGCTATAGTGTCGACTGACTTTGTTTCTCTATAAATCCCCACTTTCTATTTGGATTACTTGTTGTCAATTTTTCTTCACATATATATATGAGAGTAAAATCAAATTAACAAAACAAAAAAAAAATTAAGTATACAACATTATAAAAGGAATTAGATGCATGTAAAATTTCATGGTACATTACAATTTAGAATAAGAATATTGAGAGAGAAAAAGAATATAACTTTTAACTTGGAAAACATACTGTAAATTGTAGCAAGACAACTTCAAGAGTTTTAGCTCAATATTCTGGATAAGACCCATCCAAGTTGACTATTGTGACATTCTGGTTCGTGTTTACCGTCAGTGCATCAGCTGTTTAAAACAGCATGGGATATAGCGTTAATACTTAATTTGTTTCACAGTTTTATTATGTTATATTAATCTCTCTCTTAATTTGTTAAACATGTTCACCAAACATGAGTTTAAGTTGGAAGTACTTGTGGCAGTCTGCTCAAGTTAGAGTAAGTGATACATATTGATTGTTCTGCTGGTTGATCACTCAGTGGTAAAGGTTTGGACTTAAGCTCTTTCATATCAGTCAACAATCTAGTTTTGTAGAGATTTCTTCAGGCTTAAAAAGTCAACTTGCATGCTGCAATTAACTGAATGCAGAAAAATTCTATGGTTTAATTATGATTGATTTTAACAGTATGTTAGGTTATGGAATTGCATACATTGTATGTTCATATTTACATTAATTTCATGAAATTGTTTGATAGTTTGTTTTTTGCACAAGGACCTATCAAATAGCAATAATTTTTCAATACACCCATTTGATCCATAGATGGAACCCTAACATGTACTACCAGGAAGTAATGGCAATGAAAGGGTACTCTACACTCCTTGGATCTCCAGAACTGGAGCCTCACCATCGCATGCAGTGTGTTTTAAATCCTGCCGACAGGGTGGCATACTAAATGAGAACAAAATTAAAATCAACAAAATGTGATGAAAAAAAATAATAAATAAACAGAAAACAAAACAGACCTGGATATCTTCATCATTAAAAGTGATATCAGGATCCCCCTCATTTTCATTTCCATTATTGGCATTGTCTTGTTTCTTTCGCCTAGACAGATGAAAAAAAATATATGAAGCTGAGAATTAAAATTTGTTTAAATTGAAAGAGAAAATTAGTAATAAATAAAATAGGAAAATAGAAGGGGAAAAAATTTTAAAAAAAACTGATTTGGCTTTGGTTTCTTTGTTTAAATAGCATATCAACCTTCTTGGGCTATTTAATGCCAAGCCATCCTTGTACAAGAACAGTAGTGATACTATTTGATCCATAGCTGGGAGGTTAAGAAAGTTCAAACTTTTCCCAAGGGTATAAGTCCAAAAGTGAACATAATAGCATGATTGGAGTTCAAACTCATTTACTTTAAGGCCACAATCCAGCACTTCAACCATTATGCTAAAGGGACTCCCCTTTTTTTAAGTGAAAGAGAAAATAAATAATATATAAAATAGATAAAGAGAAGGAAGAAAAAAAACTTTTTTCCTTCATCTTTTTATTATTCAACATCATCAAGGCATGCTGACACTACAGATTTCCTTCACTTTTTCTCACCATCTATCCCTATCAACCATTACTCTACCCCAGTGGTTTTTAAGCTTTTTAGCCCCTTTCTATTCAAGGCTCTATCTCATAGACCGACACACACACATATATAGTAATATTTATTTCAGCAGACCCTATATTTTTAAAAGATGTTAGATCTGCATCTTCAGACAAAGAAATAATGAAAAATTTCATATGAATATTTAGAAAAACCTACAAAATTCAGGCCACCCTATTTCCCTAACCCAAATTTCATTTACATTTTTAATTTCTATTAAGTAAAGACCAGACCATTTGTTTTTCCTGTCTGGTTGACAAATGACATTCAATTCCTGTATCAAGAAGTCAAAAATTGATACATCTTGATACAGGAATTGGTTTCTTTGTTTTAATAGCACATCAACCTTCATGGGTTATTTAATGCCAAAGCTATCCAAGTAAAAGAACAGCAGTAATACTGTTTAACACATAGCAGGGGGAATAAAGGAGTTCATACTTTCCCAATGGGCATTAGTCCAAAAGTGAATGTTACAGTATGACTTCAAGGTTGCATTTCAGCACTTGATTGCCATTTTGTCACAGAGACTTCCTTGATGAATAAAGAGAAAAAAATAAGTAAAAAAAATTTTTTTTTCAAAAAGAGAATACTTACTTTTTATTAACTAACAAATCCAAGACTTCGTACACTAACAGATAAAGATATTCCACCTAAGAAAGAAGGATAAGAAAAATTATTTTGTAACATTCAAAAACAAAAACGTTTATTTATTTTTAAACATCTCAATGTAACAAAATGAGTGATGGGGAATTTGAAGAGATCTGCCAAATTGTTCATTAATCAAGTTACCCATCATCCCCCACCCATGTCACAGTGGATATTTTATGAATGGATTGGAATCCTGGCACCAGGAAATAAGAATTTTGGTTGGTTGTTGGGGTTTTATGGCATATCAACCTTTGTAGGTTATTTAATGCCAAATCCATTTTTATACAAATAATCAGTTCTATTTCAAACAATTCAATTTAGCATGTGCACAGTTTAATTGTCAAAATCATTTCTATTTCAAGCTATTCAATTTAGTCAAACAGTTCTATTTCAAACAATTCAGTTTAGCGTAAGTATGCAATTTAATTCTATTTGACTCGTAGATAGGACCCTTCAGGTACTACCAATCCAATCCAGAGTAGACCTGGGAACAATGGCAATAAAGGGGTACTCTGCATTCTCCAAAGCGTCAGCATTACTGGAACCTCACCATCAAACTGTTTAGTGTCATATCCTGGACATTCGTTGGGGGAGGGGGTCTTACCCCTCTGCAGGGATGCAGTCAATGTATTCTACAGCTCCAGTTGACTAGGCAAAGGAAATAAGGAACCTCATTTTTTATAAATAATTTTTTTTTCTCCAGTCATTTTGTACTTCAAGACAATCAAACTTTTTAGTAGCCCTTTCTATATCCACACCCAAATACTGAACAAAGCAATAATGTTTGTATGTACTCAACCTCTCCCCCAAAAGCAGAATGCAATAGAAAGGTCAATTTCTAAGTAGAGTACACTTGGTTTGAATTCAGAGGTTGCTTTACCAAGGCTAAAGAACCCAGTCTGCCAAACAATTTATCCATAGCTGTGGGAAGAGAAAAGATGGATTTATGCCTTTTCCAAGGGCATCAGCACCAAATGAAACACTAACAGCTTAATCCATGATTTGAACTCTGCTTGCCAAGTCCATTCCCTAAGACAATAACTATTATGCCACGCACACACTTGAGGTCAATCAGATTGTAAGTGACATAAGAGATATTTGTTTATATGCCTACACTGAGAAACCAATTTTTTATTCAGCAATTTATTACGTTCAGCAAATACCAGGATACATCCTTTTTCTTCCAGGCATAATCTGCAATTATCATAACCTTCTCTATACACGGGAGCATTTTTCGCTATTGTTTATCTTATTATGTGATATTTACTAGAATCATCTTTTATTTACCATAAATATTTTGATAATGGAGTATTATGTCCACATATTTTGTTGGTGAAGCTAAGGTTGTGATTATACATTCTATTTTTCCAATTTAATTCTGTAACACTTTGCATATCCTTTCATTGTTATTATTTTTAGGCTTTGAACCTGCTCTGCTATCGTAACATTGAGCACTTCCATTGACATAATGATTAGAGTGTTCGCTAATAGCCCAAGGTTCAAATCATACCAAAGACTCAAAAAATAGTTCTTGATACCTCCTGGCTTAACACTCAGCATTACAAGGTATGGATCAAGGGTAAAGTGGAGCAATCCAGGGAAGGGAGTAGCACCTTCTCCTACACCTCAGTGTAGTAGATATTGAAAAGGGAGACTTTGGGTCTCTCATGACAATGGTAGGCCAACTACATTATTTTTTTTATATATATATATATATATATATATATATATATATATATAAAGTATATTCAGAAATTGCTTACTTTGGCTTGTGTGTGTATATATATATATATATATATAACCTATATTTAGGCAGCAGTCCTTAAGTATAATTCAAGATTGTTTCAACAATTATTTTATTGATTTTTTTTTCTAGTCTTACAAGATCTTTTAATGTAAATGAGTAGTGACCTTGGTACAAGTAAATATCATTGCATGTGTGTGTAGTTAGTAGTCTGAAGCAGTGGATGGTGTCAGATTACTTGGCAAAAGAAATCCAGAAGTTTAAATGGGTAGAGAGAAAAAAATCAATAGACAAAAGGTCCATAGAAATCAATTTGAAATTGTGTTTTATAGTATGTCAACACTAGTAGGTTATTAAATGACAAATTATATATATATATATATATATATATATAAAACATATATGATATGTAAACAAATTTTGTAGATAACATTTTGAAATGAGCCAGAGATCTTTCTTTTTTTTTGTGTCCACAGTTATAAGGTTTCAACTATTTCTAACATGAAAAATTCTATTTACTATTAATCATTTGTTTGAACATAGATGGTTCCATGCATTGCTATGTAACACTAACAATTTAATTCAAGATGCCTCATTTGTTTGCACACATTTAAATGGTTATACATATATAATGTGTAAGTGAATAGTTTGTAGGTAATTTTATTTTTTAAATAAGTTAAAACTAATTTGTTTGCACACAAGTATTGCTATTGTTTCTACAGTAAAGTGGTTTCAAGTATAGCTATTTCACACTATTCATTCATTTGCACACAGTCAAATGGTACCAAGTATTGGTATGCATCATTAACAATTTAATTAAACATCAGTCATTTGTTTACTAACAGTTTAAATGGGCAAAGAGTTCTATATGACCTATAGATAGGACCCTATCAGGTGCTACTAACACTTTTTCATCTCTGGGTCAAGGAGTGTTTGTCATGGGTTGGGTTTTATTGCAATTTATGGCATATCAACTCTTGTGGGCTATTTAATGCCAAATCCTGTTCATACTATATGATTTATAAGTAAATAGTTTGTAGATAACATTTTTAAACAAGCAAGAACTCACTTGTTTGCACACAGTTAAATAGTTTTAAATACTGACATCTAATATCAATAATCTTATTTGCGCACAGTAAAATGGTTTCAAGTATTGCTATTTAACTCTAGTAACTATTATGGAGGTGCCCGTGGTGTAGTCGTTATCGTCGTAGGAAATGGACACGGCGACACGAGTTCAAATCCTGGACGAGACTGATTGCATTTCACATAGCACTAATACCTTTGGGAAAGGTATGAATCCAATTATTCTCCCTCCAGCTATGGGTAAATAGTAGGACAGACTAGGTTTTTCAGCCTTGGTTAGCAACTTGTCTAGGAGAAGGAAAACTCTGAATTCAAACCTGTTAAACTCCGCTTAAAAATTGACCTTGTGTCATATCCTGCCCGAGCGGAGGGGTTGGTAAATAGTAACACTAGTAACTATTTATCAAGTATAACTATTTTAATACAAATCATTTGTTTGCAGACAGCTCAATGGTTTCAATTTTAGTAATTGGTTAAATAGTTCTATTTGACCCAAGAATGAGGCCCTAATAGAAACTAGCATTCAGGTGAGAGTGGACCAAGGAGTAATGATAATGAAGGAGTACTCTACATTCCTCAAAACTCCAGGAGTGGAGCCTCACCATCAGATGCAGTTTAGTAACATGCCCAAGACACTTGTTAGAGGGAAAATCTTATTCTAATAGAAAATTGAGGTAATGAATCAGTGTTTTGCTAAAAAATCTTTTTTAAATACAATCTTGTGTATAATATGCAACTCTAAGTTTTGGGATGAAAAATCGCACATTTTATCCACAAAAAATTACAGTATAAAAGAATTATTATCATTATACAATCTTGTAATAAAACAAATGCATTTATATATGATTGTGACCCTCTGTATGTGTGTGCATGAACATGCATATTCAACATTATTCTGTCAAGGTCTAATATACCAACAAAGAACAAATATTTTCATGGTCTTCAATCCAAACCCTAAAGTCTACAATTATAATCAACTGATTCTCTTCTAATACTAAAACAGATCTATTTTGGTTCTAAATTCTAAAGAGAGAAAAATATTTTAAAAATTTCACCTTTCGACTGTAAACACATGTTGATCCTTGAATCAACAGGGCAGCTTCTGCAAAATTCATTGTCCGACCTCCATCAAATGTGATGGCAACATTCTCCAGCTGAAGAAAAAGAAAGAAATCTTTAGTAGAAATTTCAATATAAGTAAACATTGAAAGGAAAACTATCAGAACTTAAGCTTAGTTCAGTATAGCATTAGATCAATGGGGGCAAAGTAGATTGTGCTGCGTCAATCTTTCAAGAAGGGAAGATAGCCATTGAAAAATCAACATTTAGAATCTTGGCTTTTTATTTCAACTCAAACAGTAGCTTTTGGTACATTAATATGAAACTATTCAAGACACTAAGACCAGAGAATGCTACCAGAGTATGACAGGGTAATGAAAGGCTATTGGCCTGACTGAAAAGGAAATGACTAAGAATCATAAATGGGTGTATGTATTTATCCCATAGTAGTCCAGTCGGCTTGGGCTGTAGAATACTCTGAGTGCATCTCTGCAGAGTTTGTTTATTTGGGTTTTATAGCATATCAACTTTTGTAGGTTATTTAATTACACCACATGGACATTCTGACTCACAAGTTGATAACACCTGTGAAGTATTGCATTTAATGCAGCTTGTAAAGGGCAGAAAAAATAAATGCAGGTGAAATAAAACGAGTTTTTACCTCTTCTAAATATTCTTCAAGATGGCTTGCAATGTCCACATCCCAATTTTTGGTGAGGTCTCGGATGGGCTTCAACAGAAAACTGTAACGGCTTTCTTCTTCTCCAAGAACCATCTTCTGAAAACAAAATATAAAACCCTTATACTCCATGACAGTAATGTTTGTATTAATTCCTAACCACTGGCAATCACTTTCTTCCAGAGTATTTCTATAATAAAATCAGTATTATGGTACACGTGCACCGATTTAAGTTCACCAGAAAAAAATTTTCCAAGCAATTTTTTTGGTGATTTGAATTAATTAGATCCTTAGACTCACCACCATTTTTTTTTTATTCCTTTGAAAAAAAATCTTCTACATTTCATAAGGAGAGAGGGATTCACTTTCACATTTAATGCTAAATGATCATCCATTTCTGAAACAAGTATTTAATAAATAAATAAATAAATAAATAAAATTTGACCACCCCAGTCACTTGTTTTTCTTTCCCATTGCTAACTGTTCTGAAAAGGGGGGATCATTCTACATTGAATTAAAATATAAAAATGAATTTTTTCCTGGAGTACTTAAATGGAAGGACATGTAGAATTTTACCATAAAATTATTAGCACTGCATTTACATTAATCCTAATTACCAACCCCTCTGCTCGGGCAGGATATGACACAAGGTCAATTTTTAAGCGGAGTTTAACAGGTTTGAATTCAGAGTTTTCCTTCTCCTAGACTAGTTGTCTAACCAAGGCTGAAGAACCCAGTCTGTCCTACTATTTACCCATAGCTGGAGGGAGAATAATTGGATTCATACCTTTCCCAAGGGTATTAGTGCTATGTGAAATGCAATCATTCTCATCCAGGATTTGAACTCGCGTCGCCGTGTCCATTACACCACGGGCACATTTACATTAATACTTTATTTGATGGCTTATAAGATGTACTTTTCCCTTAAAAAATGTTCCAGAAAACTCACTCTCTGTCTTATAAGGTCAAGGGTCGGCTTTGGGTGACTGTCTGGTGGAATTCTTGTGCTCCAATGATCCTTGAATTAAACTGCAAATATTTCCACAAATATAAACAAGGAGATAATCACTTCTACAACATCGACTCTAAAGTAAAAAATGTATGACAGTAGTATTTACCAGTACTTCATATAAAGTAACACCAGTCAGGAAAAAAATTAGGCGACAACATTTAGCCATGCATTTACCACTTAGTTATATTTAAAAAATGCTCTAAAATAGAACTTTTTATTATCATGATGTATGATAAGAAAAAAAATGCATAAAAACTATATACCCATTACTCCTCTGGCAATGTTGTTGTCTACACTATATTTGTTTATGTCTCAAAGCAGGACTATTAGGAGGACCAGTTCTTGTAGGTTGCAGCAAATATAAAGGTTTTTAAATGTAAAACAAAGGAATTCAAAAAGGATCTGAATACATAGGAAACTTTTGGTTAAAGACAGACAGACATAATCACCATCTTTGTACAAGAAAAGTAGTGGTACTATCTAACCCATTAACTGGAGGAATAAGAGGGTTTATACATTTAACAAGAGTATTCACCCAAAAGTGAATGTAATAGAATAACTTGAGTTTGAACTCACTCACTACAATGTCACAGTCCAGCATGTTAGCCACTACTCCAGAGAGACTCCCCCTGACATGTTATAAATATTGAAAGCTTGACCAAGAGCAATAAAAATTAGGGCATGACTATAATTTTTTTTAGAATAAGATACTTTATTTTTATTAAACATGAAATATAAAAATAATACATAAACATTGATGTACTTAAGTTCACATAAAAAAAATATTACTCTTCACTAGGAACAATTATCTATCTAAACATCATTACATAAATATGCATGTCAGTCTTTTGATTTAGGTTTGGTTTCTTTGTTTAATGGCATATCAACATTCTTTAAATGCCAAAACCATCCTTGTAGAAGAATAGTGGTACTATTTGTTGAGGGGAATAAGGGGATTTATACTTTTTCCAAAGGTATTAGTCCAAAAGTGAACATAATAGCATGACTGGAGTTTAAACTTGCTATGATGTCGCAGTCCAGTATGTTAGCCACTACATCATGTTGACTCCCCTAGACCTTTTGGTTTCTCAATATTTCAATACACACACACATATATATATATATATGAAGAAAGTAGAAAAACAGGATAATCCAAATTAGATGAATTTATTGTGATGTAAAGCCAATGTTAAACGTTTCAGTCTTAACAACCTTCATCAGGACTTTGATATCATGAGAATTGTTCACAGCGATAGATGCTTGTCAAGATAACTGTCAGATTCAGATTATATATATATATATATATATATATATATATATGTGTGTGTGTGTGTGTGAGAGAATATGAATAAAGTGTACAAAAGCATGGAAGAATCTATAATGTGAAAACCAATATTTGTGAGAGTATTTATTTATTTTAAATGTTTTATCCACTATGAGCTTCATCAGATAATCTTAGATAAAGTTTTATCATAAAAACTATTGTCAAATTGAGAAAAAAAATATATATGTGCATGATTTTATTATTCATGTTGATGTTTTTTATTTCATCAACTAAGCTCCCAGTTTTTTTCTTTATTTAATGAACTTAGTAAAAGGTGAAATGTTAGATTATAAGGTTTTTCCACCTTGTTAAAATGTAACTTTAAAAAAATTTAAAGCATTTGCTCGTTATTTCAAACAACCTTTTTGAATATCAAATTCAAAAAAAAAAAAACACACACACACAAATGGTGGATGAAAATTTAGTAGACCTATTTCAAATTATCTGATCATTTATAAAATACAAACAAATTCTTCCCAATTATTTATATATATGCAGTGCACAAGTTAAATCGTTTCAAGCAACTAACATTCCTATTATAGCTTCATGTAACTATTCCTAATACAAATAATAGTCAGTTATGTGGCATCAAGTACTCCTACTGAATACAAATAATTTTTTAAATGATCTATGTGACCCATAGATAGGACCCTAACAGGTACTACCACACCAGATCAGAGTGAACCTTGGAGTAATGGCAATGAAAAGGCATTCTACACTCCCCAGAACAGTAGCCTTGCAATCAAATGCAGGTTAGTATCATATCTAGGACACCTATTTCTTAGGGGTCAGGAGGTTACCCCTCTACAGGGGATATAGGCACAGAGTATTATAAGCCTGTGTGATAAAAAGAGTATTTACCTATACTGATTTACAACTCATATACTTCTAAAGTAATTTGATTTTAAAAGTGCACAGTTTTTAATTATCATGGCTTAGAGTTCTAACCAAAGCCAAAAATTGAAAATTGTCAGGCAAGACTTGACTGATACACAAATCCAAACATTATCTGCACCAAAAATGATATTTCTAATTCTTCAAATGTGTACAACATAAATCTGATGGTTCAATTTTGGTTTGGTTGGTCGTATGGCAGTTCAACCCTTGATGGGTTATTTTACGTTGATAATCTCTAAAAGTATCAAAAATGTATCTTCATAATTTTAAACCAATGAACACTTTTGTTATGACCGGTTATTAAGGGTCAATAAATAAATAACTCAACACGGAGATACGAGTGCCACACAAATGTATCCAAAAGTCTCTGAGGAGGGTTCTCCTTGGTTCAACATACACGAAGACAGGCAAGGTGCTTACTACAGCTGCTGCTGCTCTCCACTCTACCAGCTTAGTTCTTGATTAATATTCTCTTTGGGTATGTCCATTATTCTGGTCATAGGTGAGTCACCTACAACAACTTTGTATTTAGTTGGAATATCAATGTTTTGAGAGCCAGTGTACAAATGTATTTAGCAAAACCCTCTGCCACAAGCAGGAAGTAAAACAAGGTTAATTTTTAAGTGAAGTACAGCTGATTTGAATTAAGAGTTTTTTTGCCTGCCATACTATTTACGCATAGTTAGAGATGGGGGATGGATGGATTCAAGAGCATTAGTGTAAAGTGAAACACTTAGTGTTTAAGAGGTGCCCATGGTGTAATGGTTATCATCGTAGGAAATGGACACGGTGACACAAGTTCAAATCCTGGATGAGACTGATTGCATTTCATATAACATTAATACCCTTGAGAAAGGTATGAATCCAATTATTCTCCCTCCAGCTTTGGGTAAATAGTAGGGCAGTCTAGGTTCTTCAGCCTTGGTGAGGCAACTAGTCTAGGAGAAGGAAAACTCTGAATTCAAACCTGTTAAACTCCGCTTAAAAATTGACCTTGTGTCATATCCTGCCCGAACAGAGGGGTTAGTAAATAGGATTAGCGTAAAGTGAAACACAAAAAGGCTTGTCTAAGATTTTCACTTGGCTCAAGTCCATTTCCACTGATCATAGTCATCATACTACATGCACTCCCTATGAATAAATGGAGTACAAAATCATTTGAAACATCATCTAAAATGGATCTATTACATACACTGATATCTTAGTGATTGAGGGAAAGAAAGACTTAAGTTTGGTTTGATGGCATATCAACCATTGTAGGTCATTTAATGCCAAATCCTTTTTATACATACATATTAAATACATAATTAATATTTTTAAAACAAGCCTAAGCTCATTTTTTTTCATACAGTTAAATGTAAAAACAGTTCTATTTCAAACAATTCAGTTTAGCAAGTCAACAGAGTTAAATGGTTCCAAGTATTGCTATATACCACTAACAATTCAATTAAACATCAGTCATTTGTTTACACACAGTTAAATGATCAAACAGTTTTATTTCAAACAATTCACTTTAATATAAGTACACAGTTTAAATGTTAAACAGTTCTATTTGACCTATAGATAAAACCATCAGGTGCTACCACTTCAGGTCAGAGCAATAGCAATCAAGTGGTACTCCACATTCCCCAAATCTCCAGCATTACTGGAGCCTCACCATCATTGTTAAGTGTCATATCCAGGACACTCGTTGGGGAGTCTAACCCCTCTGCGGAGATGCAGTCGGTGTATTCTGCAGTCCTAGTCGACTGAGCCAAAAGATTTAAGAAATATGGCTAGGGGTTAGAGTGTTCGCCAATGGCCCGGGAGACCTGGGTTCAATCCCAGGTCGAGTCATACCAAAGACTCAAAAAATGGTACTTGATGCTTCCTTGCTTAGCACTCAGCATTATAAGGTACGGATCAAGGGTAAAGTAGAGCAATCCAGGAAAGGAGTAGCGTCCTCCCCTACACATTGGTGTAGTAGCTATCGAAAAGGGAGCCTTCGGGTTACCCTCGACTATGGTCGCCAACTTTTACTTAAATGAAAAGAAGCAAACGACTGAAACCTAATCTAACCTGGATAGTGAATATAAGTATTACAAGACTATATAATTTTCCGTAAATTTTCAGAATTAACAGTCATTGGCAGGCTACTCTAGACAAGTACCAATTCTTTGACAAATTATTTTACTTTATTTATTTCTTTCATTAACAAATATAATCCAAGTTTTTTTTATTTGCGCTTTAAAAAAAAAAAAAAAAAAAAAAAGAGTGCACCAGACTTTAGTGTTACAACAGAAAGAGAATGGTCCCAATAGTTTTTAATAGAATTTTAATTAAAACAGTTATTCGGGGGGTTCGTTTATTTACTAATTCTCCCATAACAATCATTCAAATAGAAGAAAAAAAAAGCAAGAGAGAGAGAGTTTTGTTTTGAATCAGATTTGCCTTGTAAACATTTAACAAAGCGGTTTGGTTTAACGTTGGAATAAAATGTAATAGAATTAATTTTAACACTCTCTTCATTTAAAATATTTAAAAAAAAAAAAAAAATTGGTTTTAAAAGTTACAAAACACTAAATCTCTAAGGCTATATATATATATATATATATATATATATATGTATGTGTGTGTGTAAATTTGCACTAAGTCAAGAATATTCTTATTTCCAAAGCACGGGTGTCAATTTTTGCCAAGCACTCGGAACAACTTCCTAAAAGTAAAACAGGGACCGCACTGTTCGAAAAGTACACAAGAATATTTCACTTTTTAGTAAAAGTAACAATAACACAATGATTTACTTTTAAAACTGGAATCCAACAGGTTCATGTGTTCGTCTTGGATACAAATTTTGAATTATGGCGGAAAAAATTTGTATGAACCGAATTTTGAGGCAATTTTTTTTTTTTTTTTTTTTTTAAATAAATAAGAACTTTTATTTTGGGGGAATATGAATTTTTTTAAGGTGCTCAAAACGAAGATATATTTGGAATTAAATTTTAAAAATATTTGACAACTTTTAAATATTCTAATGTAAAAACTTATTTTGATTTTGTTCTGTCAATGGCAATGGATTTAAATAAGTACAAAATATGACGATGAATTCAAGTACAAAATTATAAACTAAATATTAAACAGAAAAACAAAAATGTTTATTATATATATTAATTTTTAAAAAATATTTTGTATAAGCCATAAATTGGATATTTCAAAAGTCAAATACAAATTTTAAACTTAAATAATCAGTCGTGTAAAAACAAATGACGCGAGTGTTACCTATTATAAACAAACGCTTAAAATCTTTATGTATAATAAAATTATAACTGATTATTTATTACAAAATTAAAAACTAATTATTTAATAAACCAAAAAATAAAGAGAAACACTTTTTAAAATGTTCAAATATTTCTCTTTTTAGTAAACATTTAACTAAGCAAAAAAAAACGTACTACTTCAAAAAGGCAACCACAAAACAAACACTTAACTGTCATAAAATTCAACTAATATAAATTTAATGCGTCCCAATATTAAACCAATAAATAATTCAATCTTTAAAAGCTGAATAAAAGAAAGCAATAATCTATTCCCAATGATAAACAAAAAGTATTTGTTCATTTTGATTCTTTTACCTTCTATGAAGACGTGCTTGCAATGCAGTTGCTTTCATACAAACGCGCTAACCAATAAATTTAAAAATGGTTGTAAAGTTGCCTGAGATTGGTCGACAATGTCAACAGCTCGAGTTTACTTGATATTTCAACCAATCAGAGAAGCCCTTACATCACACAATTTCTTTTCGGCTTTAGCGCAGAAAGAAGAGGGTAAACTTCCTGTTGAGATAATTTATCTTTTTTATTATTTTTTTTAATTTTAAAAAAATTCATTAAAATAAAAAAAAATACTCTTTGATTAAAAAGAAAATAAAAAGTTTTTTTTTATCTATTTATTTGTTTTTACTTCATTTCTTATTTATTTTAAGTAGAGTCTACTGGTAGATCTTTAATTTCCAAAATTGAAATGCCGCCTCGGCAACTGTGATGTCACGTTGTTATTGCTGAGCCAATGTCTTCGAGTGAACAAATATAAGAATTGAATAAATTGTAGCTTTTGGGTCGATGATTCGTCCTCTGCAACTTAAAATGGTAGGGTTAGACAAGATGTCTGTAGCAAAGTCTGAAGCGAGTGAACCTCAGGATCCATGTGGGGTAGAGTTGAAGAAGGTAGGTTATTTATCAGACCTCCCACCGGACTGGATTTGACACAAGGTCATTTTATTATGTGGAGGGGCTCTTACAAATCGAGACTCATGCGCGGCCGTCACAAAAATATGTTTGATCCTGTCGGCATTCTGCATTTTGGGGTGCCTCAGGCCCCAAGCAATGAACTTAGTCCTGCAAAGCAGGTATTTCCTGGGGAAAGGCCCCTTGGGACCAGGCAACTTGAATTAATAACACCCACCTGACGCGAAAACCAGGTGGCCCCAGAAAACCAGGGTGAAGCAAACCCGTGGGATAAATACCAAAGTTGAAGAAGGTAGTCTAAAATTATTTTGAAGAAAATAACTGTTGTAATTAGTTCTAACTTAGTTTTAAACAAGTTATTTTTGTTTAAACTCATGATTTCTCATTTTTTTTTCTCTTTTCCTAAATAAAACAGTATGTAACAAAATATATACTTTGTAAAAGATTGGTTACATCGATAACAAAACAACAACAAATAATAATAATAACAATGACGATAATGATGATGACAACAACAATAATACTAGCAGCAGCAGCAGCTGTTTATGTCCATTTCCTAACTTTTAAATTATAATTTTTAAGAATTATTTTTAACATTTTGATATAATGAAAATAATTTTTTGAAATGTGAAAAAAAAGGTTGAAAATTATAAATAATTTGAAAAATGGTAAATTGTAAAAAAAAAGAAATATTAAAGTTTGATAAATTTTTTTTGATAATGATAATTTTTGAGTTTTTACCAATAAAATTGGAACCTTAAAATTTTAAAAGAAAATTGTTAAGTTTCATATTAGGTTTATTTAAAGATAAAAATTCAACATAAAAGAACATAAAAAATATAACAAATTTTAAAATTTTAAAAGAAAATTGTAGTTTCATATTAGGTTTATTTAAAAATAAAGAAATTCAACATAAAAGAACATAAAAAATATAACAAATTTTAAATAAAATGACACAAATAACAATATAAACAATAGAAGTAATGAACAAAACAAATAATTCAACAATATAAATGGGAAATGCAGCATAGCATTTCCCCAAATTTATTTTGTTCCACCATCTGTTTCCACAAAAATTCAGCAAAAAGGACAGCAAAAGTCCTTCTTTGGTTCCCCTCTGACAGCACAGATTTTTCTTTGCCTTTATCCAAGTGATTTCTATTAATTGAGTATTTTCTCCTTCAATATCAGGATGAACAAAATTTCTCTTATGTATGCATTTACCAACTCTTCAACATGAACAGAATGTGACACAAGGTCAATTTTTAAGCAGAGTTTAATCGATCTGAATTTAGAGTTTTCCTTCTGCTAGACCAATTGCCATAACAAGGTTCAAAGGTCAGTTATTTTAATTAAAGCTTGAGGGAGAATAATTGGATTCATGCCTTTTCCTAAAAGTATTAGCACTATGAGAAATGCTAACAGCTTCGTCCAGGATTCGATCTCAGGTCGCTGTGATTCATTTCCAATGACAAAAACTATTATGCCACAGCCACCACCCCAAATTTCTTTCATGTATTACTTTATTTACAGTCTTTAATTTAAGAATTTTTTTTTATATTTCAAAAATTCATTTTCTTTATTTAAAGATGTTAAAAATAATTATGAGAAAAATGATTATTAGAAAAAAGTTATAGAAAAAATATTTAAAATTTATTTTAGAAGTTTTGGAAATAGAACTCAAGATTATTTCCCTTTATCATCTGACATAAATAGCAGTTATTTTGTTTTCAACATAACCAATTATCTATGATGTATAGTTTTTTGTTATACACTGTTTTGTTTTTAAAAAAGAAAAGAAAAAACAACAAAACATGAGTTTAAGCAAAAATAAGTTGCTTTGAACTAAATTTGAAATAATTACATTTACTTCCTTCAAAATAGTTTTAGCCTTACTTCTTCAAATCTACCAACATACATACATACTGACAGACTGATAGCCAGCTTGCTAGATAGATAGATAAATATTAACAATATGTAAGATAAATGGATTGGTAGAGGTGAATAACTAGACATACATATATACATAATGATAGATAGATAGATAGATAGATAGATATGAACACTGGAAGATATATACATAGATGCGAATGGTTGGATATACAAATGTAACTACATGAATACATGGTAGATAGATAGAAGTGAATTGTTGGACATGCATACATACATACATACATACATACATAATTATAGATAGATAGATATGAACACTGGAAGATATATAGATAGATGCAAATAGTTGGATATACTTATATAGGTACCTGAATACACAAATATAAACAGATAAATAGATTTGAACACTGTAAAGTTAATAGGTGAATGTGAATCATTGGATATACATATATATGTATATATATATATATATATATATATATATAGATAGATAGATAGATAGATAGATAGATAGATAGATAGATAGATTGTGGAAGATTAATGGATTGATAGATGCAAATAGTTGGATATACATATGTTCATGCATACATACTGACAGACAGACGAGGATGGTTGGTTGTGTTTTATGACATATCAACCCTTGTGGGTAATTTAATGCCAAATCCTGTATATATATATATATATAATTTGTAATTCAATAGTTTTCAGGTAACATTATTTTCAAATAAGCCAGAGGTCTTGTTTGCACACTGTTAAATAGTGTCAAGTATTGTTATCCAAGACTGATAATTCTATTTAATATAAATAATACTCTCTAGTAAAAGATTGAACTGTTCTATTTGGCCTAGAGATAGGACACTAACAGGCAGCAACACTCTGGGTCTGAATGGACCTGAGAGTAATAGTAATGACGGGGTACTCCACATTCCCAAAACCCCAAGACTGAATCCTCACCATCAGATGTAGTTTAATGTCATATCCAGGACACTAAATGGCTTTAAGTACTGTGCATATTTACCAAACCCCTCCGCTCGGGCAGGATATGACACAAGGTCAATTTTTTAAGCGGAGTTTAACAGGTTTGAATTCAGAGTTTTCCTTCTCCTAGACTAGTTGCCTAACCAAGGCTGAAGAACCTAGTCTGCCCTACTATTTACCCATAGCTGGAGGAGAATAATTGGATTCATATGTAGAGAAGAGGAAAATCTCGTATTTTGGTTTGGCACTCAATTTATTTCAACACTTAATTTCACCCAATCAGGATGACTTATCCTATTCAGCCCGGACCTTTATTTCCAGCTAGCAAAACGGGTGAGCGGCCAAACCCACTCTCTTTGGCTTGAGACAGCGACCAGAACAGACGTTCTTCTGGCCGTCCCTGCTTAGCGATGCTTTTTAACATAGCAACACCAGCAGCAGCAACATGGACACTCAACAAGGGAACCATCTAATTTATGGATTTCTTACAAGGAATCCCAGTTGAATATAAATTAGAAACATACAACATGCCTCGCACAGGCCCAACTTCATGTCAATCCAAACGTAACTCCGCTCTCGACACACTAGCTCATATTTCACTTCTGGTCCACATTAATGGAGATAACGCAGACTCTCCCCCAAAAATACCAGATACAAAACTACACGGTGACTCTAAACACAATCCCTCACATGTCCCGCAACACACACTGCCAGCTCAACATCCCGCTAAGTCATTTCGTCTCCAACACTAACAAGCCTAAACTCCACGAGTCTTGCAGCTCCAAAAGCAAACCAAATATTCAAAGCTGCAAATAAAAAACTTTCCTTGTTGTGTTGTTAAAGCAAAGTTTCATAATTCATTTGTGTTGCCTTAAAAATATAGTGTTAGAGAAATTAACAATTTCCCGAAACGCTATACATACCTTTCCCAAGGGTATTAGGGCTATGTGAAATGCAATTAGTCTCATCCAGGATTTGAACTCATGTCACCGTATCCATTTCCTACGACGATAACCATTACACCACAGACACCTCCATAATGGCTTTAAGTACTGTGATCCAGTACTAATAATTCAATTCGACATTATTCATTTGTTTGCAGACAGTTAAATGGCTTTAAGTATAGTAATTGATTAAATAGTTCTATTTGACCCATAGATGAGACCCTAACAGGTACTACCACTCCAGGTCAGAGTAGACTTGGGAGTAATGGCAATAAAGGGATACTCCACATTCCCCAAAACTCCAGGTCTTGAATCTCATAATCAGATGGAGTGTACTGTCACACCAGGACACTCATGGATGTTTTCCTCTCTGTCGAGATGCAATTAGTGTATTCAGCAGCTTTTTTTTTGTATTTTTCATTACATAAGACATCAAAAATATGACAGCTTATGTCTATATTGTTAAAAATAAATATCAATTTTTTAAATTAGCTTTTAAAATAAGAATTGAATACACAGTTTGTTTAAAATATTTATTTGAATAAACCAAATCCTCTTTATGCATAGTATTCAAACTTAAATTGAATTTTTCTTAGGGAAAATCACATATGTCAAACAGCCTTCCTGGTTTTGATACATCAAATTAAAATGAATTATCCTTCCTCAGGTAGGATAAAATTTAAAAAAAAACAAAAACTAAGCCTTATGCAGAAAACCTTTTTGTTATTTAATAACTTGCAGCAATTATTTAAAAATTAGAATAAATAAATCCATCTATATGGATAAAAAAATGAAAGTTGCTTTTCTTTGCAACAAATTCAAATAAAACAATTCAAAGTTCAATTCAATACTAAATTACAAAATGCATTAAAAGTGATAAAAATAAAATTTTTGTCGATTACAGCCATTGTAAGGGAGATAATCACGCTGCCTTTTCATTCACTTATTTTGGTAACAATTTTCCGTGATAGTAACTTTATGATCACGGAAAAACAATATTTTAGACCATTTGAACAATGCAAGGGGAAAATACGCCTTTGTTAAAAATTGACCTTTTTTTTTGTTTTTTTTTTTCAAAGTAGTAATTTATTAAGCTTGTTTTTCTTAGACGTGGCACAAACCTTAACAAATGTAAAGCTGGAAGGTTTCCGAGATATCTAAACAAACTTTGAAACTTTCTTAATTATGACTAACCTGGGATTGAACCCAGCTTTCCCAGACCATTGGCGAACACTCTACTGATTAGGCCAATGGCCCGGTTATAACAAATATATCATCATCATCATCATCTCGCGCTGGTAGCACGGATATCCCTGACCCTCTCTCGCCACTCCTCCCTATCGTTCATCGCCCTAGGTAGGTCTTCAGGACAACATCCTGTATCCTCACATAGCTGCTGAATGTATGTTCGTGCTGGTCGTCCTGCTTTTGCGCGGCCATGTGTGGGGATCCATAAGAGTACATCTCTTATGAGTTCGTCCCTACTTTTCCAGCAGTGTCCTGCATGTCTGGTTCTTCTAACTTGAATAGTTTTCGTGATAGGGGGCAGGTGGCCGTACAGGGCCGTGTGGGGTGTTGCTGCCAGGACTTAGGTACTTTATTATCACTTTTAGAAACGTTTCTATTTCAAATTTAACTGTTTTAAACTGAGAATTCTGATTTTTACTTTTTTATCCTATTTTTTTTAATCTTATATTTCTTAACTAACAATACTTTAAAAAAATAAATTGTTATCATATTTCGGTCTCCGATAGCGTAAAATGTAAGCAAAAGGAGTTAATACTTATATGTTAAATTCCCTAGCTGGCATTAAGTCTGCTGCTGGCAGGGAGTTAACATTATCAGGTTGACGTAAAGTTATCCGTGTTTCGATTCTAGCTTGAGGCGTCTCGCGTGTCTTGCTACACTAGTGAGTTATACAACGAAACAGTCTGTCTGTGGATGACTATATATATATATATATATATTGAGAGAGAGAGGGGGGGTTGGTATTTAATAATGCTTATCCATTTTGATTGCATAATATTCCAATATATATCATGAAATCTTTTATTTAGAAGAAAATAAACATTTGTATAATACCGACCCATTGACATAATGGTTAGAGTGTTCGCCAATGGCCCAGGAGATCGATGTTCAATCCCAGGTTGAGTCATACTAAAGATTACAAAAATGGTACTTGATACCGCTTTGCTTAACACTCAGTATTATAAAGAACGGATCAAGATTAAGTGGAGCAATCCAGGGAAAGGAGTAGTGCCCTCCTCTACAGCTATTGAAAAGGGAGTTTTCAGTTCGCTATAGACTATGGTTGGCCAATTTACTCATGAATATTAAAACAGGGAGTTAGAGACAAAGTTGTGGTAAAGGATCGAGTGGACGACGGTTGGTCTTTATGTATTTGTTGTATCTGAGTACCAAAACTCACCACCACAATTATCAGAGAATGAAGATAACAATCCGAACTCTTAGCAGAGGAAATGTATCATGGTTTAATATTTCCTGGTGTTAAACAATATAAAACAATTCACGGCGAATTAGAAACATATTTATTGTCAGAGAAAACTTAATTGAATACAAAAATTTTATTAAATACAAAGAGTACATTATGAAAAGAAAGTTTTATCTAGTAGTAAAAGATGTCCTTTATAGAAGGAAAGTTGTAGTATAACTTACGTTAAAGTCTGGTACCGTGCATGGTACGACACAAAGATTGCTGGGGCCAAATAACTTCGGGAGACGCACATATTTGTCCATGCTTTCAGGTTGTCGAGGTAGGAATGGTGTGTGTGTGTGTGTGTGTGTGTGTGTGTGTGTGTGTGTGTGTGTGTGAGAGAGAGAGAGAGAGAGAGAGAGAGAGAGAGGGTGAGAGTTAAACGTGTGTACATCATGCCACCTAGCAGCCATTAGAAATACTATTTTCTTTGTTTGGTGTTATGGCATGTTAACCCTCCTGTTATTTAAAGCCGGAATAACTTTACTTATTTTTGTTTTGTTCTCACACATTTACTTTCTTTATTTTGGTTGATTGGTTGGTTTGTTGTATTTTATAGCATATCAACCCCCATGGGTTATTTAATACCAAATCCTGTTTATACATAGACATGTATTAAATATGATTCGTAAAAGAATAGTTTGTAGGTAACAACTTTTAGATAGCCCATACCTCATTTGTTTGCGCACCGTTAAATGGTGTTCCAGGAGACCGGGATTCAATCCCAGGTCGGGTCATACCAAAGACTTTAAAAATGGTACTTGATACTTCTTTGTTTAACACTCTGCAATATAAGGTACGTATCAAGGGTAAAGTGGAGCAATCCAGAGAAAGGAGTAGCACCCTCCTCTACACCTCGGTGTAGTAGCTATTGAAAAGGGAGCCTTGATGTCGCCCTCGACTACGGTCGCCAACTACTTTACTTTTACTTACTATGTAACACTAACAATTCAATTTAACATCACTGATTTGTTTGCACATAGTTAAATGGTTAAACGGTTATATTTGATATATAGATGGGATCCTTACAGGTACTACCATTCCGGGTCAAAGTGGACTTGGGAGCGATGGCAATCAATGGGTACTCCACATTCTCCAAAACTCCAGGTCTGGAGTCTCACTATCTAATTGTTCAGTGTCATACCGAGGGCTCTCATTTGGGAGGGGATTTTACTCCTCTGCAGAAATGCTGTGGGCGTATTCTATTGCCCTAGCCGAATGGGCTATTTTCTTTTGGTTTCAAGTAATTACTATTATTTCATTATAATGATAATTTGTAAATGCTTATAGCTTCAAGCAACTATACATTGTACGAACATGGCCTCCTTTGACTTTTCGTACGCTAACAAATCACAACCTCTGATTGAAAAAAAAATCACCAAAAATCAAGGAACTATCGGATTTTAGGGAAACTTTCATTATTCATTTATTGATAAATGCATTTTATAATTCATTGGTTATTTCATAAAAAAACTAGCAGATTTTTTCAGCTCAGTTTACATTACCCTCACACCATGAGTGTGGTGCTATCTAATCATTAGAGAGATATGATGTGGCATATACTTTTCGTATATATTTAAAAAAATATATCTTTTGAAGGTGAAAATGAAATTTTAATAAAAAAGGAATTTAGCGCTGCTGGAAGAAAATAGTACTTCAAATCTGAATATTAAATTGAAAAAAAATTAAAACAAATGTTTTGAGAACTTTTAATACTATGATTTAATAGAAAATATAATTTTCTTTTAGATTATTTTGGAAATAATTCTGTATCGATATTTGTTCTGCTTAAAATGGGGGAGGGCTTGAGTTTGCATTAGATTTTGACTTACTTTTCCCCAATCACAAGCAAAATCTAAATATTTTATTAAACAAAGAATATTTTTACTAATCAAAAAATATAATTTTAAAGCTAGAAACTGGGAACTGTTTTTTTCTTTATTATTTCATTTACTTTTTAAGAGAAAAAATATTTGACGAAAAAAGTATGAAAACCTACAATAACACTCATTTAAGCAATTTCCAGTTTTCTCCCTTGTATTTGCTTGGTTGGTTGTTTGGGTTTTATGGCATATTAACCTTTGTAGGTTATTTAACGCCAAATCCATTTTTATGCAAATTGTCAGTTCTATTTCAAACAATTCAGTTTAGCATGAGTACACAGTTTAATTGTCAAAAACATTTCTATTTCAATCTATTCAGTTTATTCAAACAGTTCTAATTCAACTAATTCATTTTAGTATAAGTACAAGTTTTGTTTACACACAGTTAAATGTCAAAACAGTTTTATATTAAACAATTCAGTTTAGTGTAAGTACAGTTTCAATGTCAAAAGCAGTTCCATTTCAAACAATTCAGTTTAACATAAGTACGCAGTTTAAATGTAAGTACAGTTTAATTGTCAAAAACATTTCTATTTCAAGCTATACAGTTTAGTCAAACAGTTTTAAGTCAAACAATCCAGTATAGCATAAGTATGCAGTTAGTTCTATTTAACCCATAGATTGGGCCCTATCAGGTGCTACCATTCCGGGCCAGAGTGGACCTGGCAGCGATGGCAATGAAGGGGCGGTCCACATTCCCCAAAGCCCCGGCACCACTGGAACCTTACCATTAGATTGTTTAGTGTCATATCTAGGATACTAATTGGTGTGTGTGTGGGTGGGGGGGTCTTACCCGTCTGCAGAGGTGCAGTCGGTGTATTCTACGGCCCCAGCTGTTGAATATTTAAATAAAAATGTTGTGAAAAAACAGCAAAATTTTGTTATGAAAATAGGAAATTTTAGAAAGGTAATGAAATACACAGAGTTAAATGTCAAAACAGTTTTATTTCAGATAATTCAGTTTAGCATAAGTACACAGTTTAATGTCAAAATAGTTATATTTCGAGCAGTTCAGTTTACCATAAATACGCAGTTTAAATGCAAAAAACAGTAAACTCAAGAAACCACGGTTCAGTTCTATTTAACCCATAGATAGGACCTTTATCAGGTGCTACCATTCCGGGCCAGTGTGGACCTGGGAGTGATGGCAATGAAGGGGTACTCTGCATTCCCCAAAGTTCCAGGATTACTGGAACCTCAACATCAGATTGTTTTGTGTCATTAGCAGGATATTCGTTGGGGATGTCTTACTCCTCTGCAGAGAAGCAGTCGGTGTATTCTACAGCCCCAGCCGACTGGGCAAAATAAATCAAAGAAATACATTTTTATCATTGTAACTCGACAAGCAATTAAGAACTGAATTAAAATTTTTGTCTTATCAACTTTTATTCGAGTTGAATATTTAAATAAAAATGTTAGGAAAAAAAAAACAGCAAAATTTTGTTATAAAAATAGAACATTTTTGAAAGGTAATGAAATATTTCTATATTATCATCACGTAAAATATTAAAAAGTAAAACGGCAATTAAAAGCAGTATTATTTTTCTATTTTAATAATAAGAATAATGTTAAAAATAATCATTACATAGAGTGTTTTTAATGGTACATTCAAAAACCATGTTAACGTGTTTATTTTCCTTTATTTTATTGTTGAAACGATTTTCTATAGTTAAAAAAGTTGGTCTTTTTTTCTATTTTGATTGGCATTACGTAGTAATAATTTTTACCGAGAAACTCATGCGCACCGTAATGTTTGTAATGTAAAATAACGCAGAAAATCTTTTATTAACTTTGACAAACTACTTGGATTTGAATACCATAGTAAGTGATGTAGTTATCTCTGGGCAAGGAATATTTTTGCATAAACCGGTTCATTATTATTTCTTGTTACTAATTTCATTAAAAATTTTTTTTAAAGTATTTTGAAATCTTAATGACATTTTTTATTTGACGTAACCTCGAGATGGGTAGAGTCATCAATTTTTGGTGAATTTAAATCTTTAAAATGTATCAAAAATTAATTAGATATGTAAGGTTATTTTGTTTTTAATACTGATGATTCTGATATAACTATCTTTCAAATAAAACCAGTAAGCTGGGGCTGCCGAATTTACCGACTGGATCTCTGCAGAGGGGTAAGACTCCTTCTATGAATGTTCTGATTATGATACTAAACAATCCGAGGGTGAGGCTTTAATAATGTTGGAGTTTTAGGGAGTCCAGAGTACCTCTTTATTGCCATTGCTCCCATGTCCATTCTGCGCCGGAGAGGGAGTACCTGAGAGGGTCCTTTTTATGGGTTAAATAGAATTGTTAGACATTTAAACTGAATTGTTTGAAATAGAACTGTGTGTACACAAAAAACTGTGTACTTAAGCTAAATTGAATTGTTTGAAGTAGAACTGTTTGATCATTAACTGTGTTTAAGCAAATGACTGATATTTAATTGAATTGTTAGTGATACATAGCAATACTTGAAACCATTTAACTTTGTTGACATTTTGAAATAGAACTGTTTGAAGTAAATAGAAGTATTTGTATTAGATAAAAATACAAGAATCCATTTGACTGTGTATCGAAAAAGTTGAGGTTAGGCTCGTTTAAAGATGTTATCTACAAGATATATTTAGAAATCATATATTTGATACGTATGTATAAAAATGATTTTGCACTAAATAACCGCCAATGGTTGACATGCCATAAAAGTCAACCAAATCGCCTTGCTTAACACTCAGAATTATAAGGTATGCATCAAGGGTAAAGTGGAGCAATCCAGGGAAGGAGTAGCGCGCTCCACTACACCTTGGTGTAGTAACTATTGAAAAGGGAGCCTTCGGGTCACCATCGACGAAGGTCTCCAACTTTACTAAAGAGTAATATATGTATAAAGAAGATTTGGCATTAAATAACCTACAGTGGTTGATATGCCATGAAACCCAACCAAACCAAATCATTCATATTTGATATATATTTATAAAGAGGATTTGGCATTAAATAACCTACAATGGTTGATATGCCATAAAAACAAACCCAACCAAATCACATATATTTAATCTATATGTATAAAGAGAATTTGGCATTAAATAACCTACAATGGTTGATATTGCATAAAACCCAACCCAACCAAATTATATGTACCTAATATATATATGCATATCCTGCCCGAGCGGAGGGGTTGGTAAATAGGATAAAGAGGATTTAGCATCAAATAACCAACAACGGTTGATATACTATAAAACCAAACCAAGCCACACTAAGATTCAACCTTAAATAATAATTATAATTATTTTTAATTCGTTTTAATGGAAAAAGAGTGGAATCTTTTTAGTACAAAAACTAAACTTAATACAAATAATTACACATAATTATTTTACTGGAAAATTTATTTGTACGTACATAATAAAATAAAGTAAAATATAAAATTTTAAAAAAAATTGCAGAACCAAATATTTTTTTAAAATCTTCCTGTTTCCTAATGGTCACCGAATTTTAAGACTAGCGTCGGGTCTGTAGGTACGGAAGTAATCATCTGATTGTGTCACATGACTTTTTCTCTGAGAGCAAGCGGAAGGGAAATGTCTATCAGTACAGTAAAAGGATAATGTTGACTTTCGCGTGAATCAGAACAAATCCTTGTAGCTTGGTTGTCAATGTTGGTTGATTAGTTGGTTGGTTTATGGGGTCTCAATGCAAGCTGTATTACTGTTTGCTATCTAACTCCATTCTGGGTTATTCTATTCTTACCCCACGTTATCTTGCTGGTTTAACTCCTTGGATATGAAAGCTACAAAGGACTTAGATGAAAGAAGAAGATAGTAAAAGATAGGAGATGTCTTTTATATTGTGCCTTTATTTCTGGGTTCATCAACCATTCAGTGGGTGAGGAAATTCTTCCTGAATACAAATGAAATGGTTGAATCTCCCAGTCAAGGTGTAAAAATGTGTTAGTCATTCTTGTGTATATGTGTTCAAATTTGGTATTTAAAGCGTTAACAAAGTGTTAGACGCTTTGGGGAAATATGTCTAAATCCAGTGTTTTCAAGTCCGTTGTATGGTGTCTTCATTGTGATTCTGACGAGTTCATTATTCGATGTTTTTAGTCGTGAGTCTTTAGTAAAAGTGTTTTATAACCACATACAACTGTACGTATACTAATACACGGGAACATAATCAACCGACAATAACGACTTCAATAACGAACGAATACACTTCTTTATAAAAATATAAATCTATCACAGTTTATTTTCGAAAGGGTCATGTTTTTTGTGTGTGAGAAATGGGTGGAGAAAAGGACGGACTGCTATATTGACCCAAGTTCTTCCTCGCCCATAGCAGCACTTCATTTGCATCTTGGCTTAGGTTGCTCAACCGGGGGTCACTAAGGACCCAAAGCCCTCACTCTGCAAGCTGGTTCTCGCGCTGGCATCCTGTCTCCAACTGACTCGAACCGTCTGGGCACCTGGTTATATTATTTTCTAATGTCTACCTGCTTCCGCCGATCTCCCGCTTATCTACACAGGTGCATCTCTTGATTGACGGCTCGGTCGAGGGTCAGTATATAACAAAAGAGGCGACTGCTACTAGTTGAAAGGTTAGCCAACGCGTCGTCTAAAGACGGACGCATGCTGCCTTCCACCAGTAGCAAGAAAGATTTAGATGTTGTCACTCCGCTGGTCACTGTTGAAAGAGAACGGTCCTTTTCTTTGCGCATGCGTTGCCCCATTTTCCCGTCAAGGGCTTCAGGTAGTTTCTGCATATTTTTAATAATTATTTTTGATTAATTTTCTTTCTATTCCCTCCAGGATTTTATAACATGTCGATTCTTGTTTATTTTATTTTATGCTGAACTCAGTTGAACATTCATGATCTCTAGTAATATTAGTTGTGTCACTCAAAAGTTCCCACTGGGGCATAATGCCAAGGAATCAACCAAAAAAATGAAGGTGCATTTAATCACAGTATAGTAACTAGACGGTTTAGACATTTTGCTCGACGATTAGGCAGGGTCAAGTATGCCTAAAAGCGTGCATTCCGAGGCCGTACTCCAACCCATAGGAACAAATCCGGTGATTAACGCCCGGAGAGTAGCAGGCGAGCTCGGCATCTCACAGTCCACTGTGGCTCGTCACCCTCACAACCTCAGTGTGATGTTGTATGAATAATTATCCCAGGACGAGAGCCCATTTCGTGCGCATGGGACATCCGAATTCTACTCTGACTTCAAGAGATCGATATCTTGGTCATTGTCCTCTGTAGAAGGCTGTTACGTAGAATGTGTATCACCGAGAGCAGCCTGGCACTTGACACTCCACAAAATAAATCCTGGTCAAGACTCATATTTCGGACGTATGAGAAACAAACAAATAATACGAATGCTAATTCGAGGGTAGACTGGTCTCAGACGTCGGTAAGGGGTTGCCGATTCACTTTCACATACACCACCAAGTCCTTTGTCCGCCTAACCCTCAGATTACGCAGGAACGAACTTCCAGGTAAGATAATATTAACTGTAGATAGATTTCCAAATCCTCTTGTAATGTTTAAGGAGGCAATATAGACGTTTAGCAAGAATTAATTAAGGCAGTATGAGGCCGAGATAAGAGACATGCAAAAAGTCAGAACAACTGAGGAAAGAACACAATCAATACATTTCAACACAAGGGTGCATTTAAAATATAACAAAATTTTAATATGCGACGATCAAACAAATAATAATGAGATTTAAGAAACAGTTCTTTTTTCTTTTCTCTTTTCTTTTTAAAATACCGGCAATATTTAGCCAACATGAAAACATTAAACAAAAAACGTGTCCAAACAGTCCTTTTCCTTCTTTCTCCTTTCTTTTTCTTTTACTTGAGTTAAAGTGTCTAAGCCACTGGACTGAGGCGTGTAGCAATGTTCATTCAATAAATTTAACTATTGGTGAAATAGAACATTTACAATTTCTCTTTTTTGAATACATACAACTTTCCAATATTTAAGATTTGGAAAAGAAAAACGGTTTGGCCTGTACTTATCTTTGACGGGTTTTTAATTTTCAGATTTTCTCTCTTTTTACGGGTGAGTGTCTTTTCCTGGAGCTGGCTGATCTCAGCAATCTTGTTGCAATGCTGGATTTGTCCAAACTTCAGATTTTACTCTTTTTACGGGTGAGCTATCTTTTCCCGGAGCTATCTGAATTCAGCATGTTGTTCTAACGCTAACTTTGTCCAAACTGAATATTCTCCTGCAAATTTCTCTAACGCGTGCTGGCCTTTTTGGCGCGAAGATTCTATCGACCAACCATTCGACTTTTCCTCTTCCACCACCTCGCCGAATCTCGCCACCCAATTGACCTTGACTTTAATTTCAACAGACTAATGTGCAAAGGGTAGTTAGCTTACCTTTTCTCTCCCCTACCACTTTAACGGTCGGTCCCTGTTATCCGATCTTTCTTAATGCCTGCTGATTCAAATAAAGAGGGGTAAGGGTATTGACCTCCCCTTCACTCTCTCTCTCTCTCTCTCTCTCTCTCTCTCTCTCTCTCTAGCATTCCACGTCACACTCAGCGAAAGCATCTGAAGCTGCTGAATTGTATCTCACGTTACCAAAATATGGCGAAACTTTTTAACTCACCCAAGTTTATAAGATTGATTGATTGATTTTTTTTAACGGCATGTCAACTCCTCAAGAGGTTTGCGAATCACGTTCGTTGTACGTTTATATTTAATTTTTTGTTCAGTTGTTTCTTTAGATTTTTTTTTTTTTTTGCACACGTATTGGAAATCTGTAGAGGACACGTGAGAAGAGCCAAATTGGCCAATCACAGCCCTTCTGGAGGTCACACGAGGCTGGCTATAAAACAAGTGGTGACAAGGAATCGCCCTCTTTTTGCCACTACCCTGGCTAGCGGTTCTAGCAAAGACTGCATCGTACAAGCTTCGGCGGTACATATACTAAAAAGACTGCATCGTACAAACCCCAGACGGCGACGATTCAAGAAGTGGGTCCACCACGTAGCAGCTGAGAGTAGACAAACACAACCACTACTACGAAACTTGTGACTGTACCCTAACAAATTACCAGAAACAACGGTATTAGTCGACCGTTCCACTAACCAGACGACTGTGGGGCCAGGCCTTTAATTACCAGAAACAACTGAACAGTTACGTTTCAGTTGGAATATTTATCTGCAACTTTACAAAGCCAAACTCTTTGAACTCTTTCAGTTTTTTTTTTGCATGTTGTGTCTATTAGTGTTAGCAATACTTCAAACTACTTAACTATGTGCAAATAAAACTATTAGTGTTGTATACTTGGAATAATTTAACTATTTAAAAACTCTGGCTCGTTAAAAAATTGTTATCCTCAAACTGATTTGGTTTCTTTGTTTAATGGCATATCAACCTTTGTAGGTCATTTAATGCCAAAGCCATTCTCTTAGAAGGAGAACACTAATGGTACTATTTAACCCATAGCTGGGAGGATAAGGGGGTTCATACCTTTCCCCAAGGGTATTTGTCCGACTGGAGTATGAACTCGCTTACTACGATTCCGCAGTCCACCGCTTTAACCATTACACCACGAGGACAAACTATTCATTTACAAATCCTATATATCTAATATACCTCTATAACAGGATATGGCATCATACAATACATATTTTGAAATAAATGCTACCCTTTCCATAATAGGTGTTACATTAATAGATAAACTTTCTACACTAAATGTAACAACTATTGAACCAATATGGCTTAACACGTTTGTTGTCTTTGGGCAATATAATTCCCTCTTACGCTCAGAGTGATTAGTAATAATACGGACTGCATGTAGAGGAATAGTCGTTGGTTAAATATTCGATTGAGTATATGTACAGTAAACTTGTAGCAAAAACTCGTTTGTGTCTTTTCTTCAAAAGCGGCTCCCATCTCCTCACTACGTTCTACGTACGGTTTATTCGCCTACAAAAGTTAGGGTTTAAGCTGTACGTTTCCCGGGGACAAAAATCCCTACACACGATCCCATCGAATATAAATATATATATATTGAACAAATCTATTTTGTCCATAGATGGGACCCTAACAAGTGACATTGCATCACATCCTATCAGTGGTGGGTAGGCACACACCCACACACACATACACAAATATATATTACTCAACCAAAGGTCGGAGATAATGTTTGTAGGCATAAAAAAGCTTGGTTACTTGGTAGGTAAAATATCTTTTTCTTTCTTTTTTTTTAATATGCTAGTTTTTATAATTTCTACCGGCTTTTTAATCACTAGAATTTAGTTTGGTCCAACCCTCTTTAGTTAGATTTTGGTTTAGTTTGGTTTAGTTTGGTTTGGTTTGGTTTTATGCCATATCAACCATTGTAGGTTATTTAATGCCAAATCCTTTTTATACATATAAACAGATCTATTTCAAACAATTCAGTTTAACATAAGTCAAAACAGTTCTATTTCAAACAATTCACACAATTTAGTTCTATTTGGCTCATAGATAGGACCTTATGAGGTGCTACCACTTCGAGGCAGAGTGGACCTGGGAGTGATGGCAATGAAAGGATACTCTGCATCCTCCAAAGCTCCACCATTACTGGAGCCTCACCATCAGATTGTTTCGTGTCATATCCAGGACACTCGTTGAAGGAGTCTTACCCTTCTGGAGAGATGCAGTCGGTGTATTCTACAGCCCAAGCCGACAGGGCCATCTTTAGTCAGAGTTGTCCTGATAATCTAGTGAAGTGAAACCACGTTAGATTACTTCTGGCTCTGTTGGTATATATATATATATATACGAGTCTTGCTATAGGTACTATTTACCAACCCCTCCGCTCGGGCAGGATATGACACAAGGTCAATTTTTAAGCGGAGTTTAACAGGTTTGAATTCAGAGTTTTCCTTCTCATAGACTAGTTGCCTCACCAAGGCTGAAGAACCTAGTCCGTCCTACTATTTACCCATAGCTGGAGGGAGAATAAGGGGGTTCATACCTTTCCCAAGGGTATTTGCCCGAAAGTGAACGTAATAGCGCGACTGGAGTACGAACTCGCGTACTACGATTCCGCAGTGCATCGCTTTAACCATTACACCACGAGGACACCCCAAAAGTCTTGCTATAGGTAAATAGTTGGGCCAACTGGCTTCTTTAATCTTGGAAGAAGAAAAACACTGAATTCAAATCCGTTGTGTTCCGCTTAAAAATGACCTTATGTTTCATCCTGTCCATTGTGTAATGGAAGATAATTATATATACATATACATACATATATACCCAGCCCTTCCACACGAGCAAACTGGGACACAAGGTCAATTTTTAAGCTGAGTTTAATTGGTTTTAATTCAGTTTTCTTTCTCTTAGACTGGTTGTCATACTAATGTTAAAGAGCTTAGTCTGCCCTACTATTTACTCATGACTGGATGGAGAATAGTTGGATTTATACCTTTCCCAAAGATATTTGGGCTATATAAAATGCAAACAACCACGTCCAAGATTCGAACTCGTGTTGCTGTGCCCATTTCCAGCGACGGTAAACATTGTATCACGAGCACCTCCATTATATATTTGTGTGTGTGTGTGTGTGTGTGTGTGTGTGTGTGTGTGTGTGTGTGTGCGCGCTCTGAAAATTTTGCTGGGGTAATGAAATAACAGTTTTATGATCTTGGACGGAAATGATTAAATTTCATTAATTTAACATATAAAGAAGTGTTTGTATTTATAATTATCAGCCTCTTAGTTAAAAAGGGGGGAAAAATAAACGATTTTTCATATTTTTTTTCCGACGAGACCCAGGGGGTCTCTGATATGGCGTGTCCGTTCATTTCATGTCGAAAATGAAATGTGCATTTTTTTCTTTTTTACGTCACAAACGAAATGAATTTATTTGTTATCCTATATTTTCATGGTTCGATTTTATTTTTTAAGATGGTCTTTATCAGAGGTCGGATCTACTATGAAACTAGGGCCCCCTAATTCCATTGGGACTCCTGAAGTTATTTCACTCCACATTGCAAAAAGAAAGTCTGGTCCTGTCCTGTTGTTATATAATTAAGGAATGATTATTTTATATTAATCATTTTTCGTTAATTATATTCTATTTATTAGTTTCGTAAGGCTTTGAACTACCAGGTGTCTCTACTTCAGGTGCATAGTCAGATGGTGCAGTCTTACACCCGCACAGAAAGGATATGACAATCATCATTTGTCATAATACCCCACCCCCGACAGGAAATGGGGTGAAAGGCCGTTGGAGTAAATTGAGTGGGTTGATGACATCATGCCAGGAAGAAAAGTTCTAAGAATTTGAGAATTTTGAAAAGACAGTTAGTTGAGGTCGACTGTTGAAGGTAAACATTACCAGGCCACTGGCCTAATCAGTAGAGAGTTCGCCAATGGTCCGGGAGACCGGGGTTCAATCCTACCAAAGTCATACCAAAGACTCAAAAATGGTACTTGATGCATCTTTGCTGAACACGCAGTATTATAAGGTACGGATTAAGGGTAAAGTGGAGCAATCCAGGGAAAGGTAGTGCCCTTCGCTACACCTCGGTATAGTAGCTACTGAAAAGTGAGTCTTCTGGACACCCTCGATTAAGGACACCAACTTTACAACTTTACCGGCAGAGGTAACATTATCAGACTGACGTAAAGTTATCCCAGCTTGAGGTATCTTGCGTGTCTTATTACACTAGTGAGTTATTATACAACGTAACAGTCTGTAGATGACAATATATATATATATATATATATAGAGAGAGAGAGAGAGGATGAGAGAGAGAGAGAGAAAGTTTGCTACTTCACAATGCTTGTTAATATCCATTTAGATTGCATAATATTCCAATATAAATAATAAAATAATGACATCTTTTATTTAGAAGAAAATAAACATTTTATTAAAGAATAGTTTGAGAAATGCTTATTTATGGGCGATTCATTTGCATAATACCGACCCTTTGGTTAGAGTGTTCAGGAGACCGAAGTTCAATCCCAGGTCGAGTCATACTAAAGATTAAAAAAATGGTGCTTGATGCCTCCTTGCTTAACACTCAGTATTATAAGGTACGGATCAAAGGTAAAGTCGAGTAATCCAGGGAAAGGAGTAGTGCCCTCTGCTACACCCTGGTGTTGTAGCTATCGCAAAGGGAGCGTTCGGGGCACCCTCGACTAAGGACGCCAACTTTACAACTTTACCGGTAGAGATCTTAAACACGACAAGTTGCACCGCACGCGCGTTGGGGTGATGTCAGCATAGTATGGTTAGCGTAGGCTTTTAAGAATTGTGTCTCTCTCCTCGTGTCGCCAAGAAATGAAACCAGAAATTAATAAACCCGTTCGTATCCGAAACGACAGAGTCCGCCTTTATTTGTATCATCATATTTACCAACCCCTCTGCTCGGGCAGGATATGACACAAGGTCAATTTTTAAGCGGAGTTTAACAGGTTTGAATTCAGAGTTTTCTTTCTCCTAGACTAGTTGCCTCACCAAGGCTGAAGAACCTAGTCTGTCCTACTATTTACCCATAGCTGGAGGGAGAATAATTGGATTGATACCTTTCCCAAGGGTATTAGTGCTATGTGAAATGCAATCAGTCTCGTCCAGGATTTGAACTCGTGTCACCGTGTCCATTTCCTACGACGATAACCATTACACCACGGGCAACGCCTGTATTTGTATTATTGTTGTTATTGATATATTTATGAGTATATAACACTATAAGAAATAGCGTTTAGAAATAAAACTTATAATATAATCTAATTCTATAATAAAACAATAGTTAGAATGAAAATAAAAAGTTTATTAAAGTTGGGAACCTTCTCATAACAGTTAAATTTTTAGACCTCCCTGCCCTGCAAAAAAAAAAGTTAATCCATAATGGGTCTTTTTTGATATGACATCAATAATCCTTCATTTGATGTTATACTTTAGTCTGAGTGATCAGCTATTTACGCAGTTCATGTCCTCATTTTTTAAAATTGTATCAGAAAGAATGAGTGTGGACACTGAAACAAAAAGGTCAATGTACATAAAGATATGTCTATATATATATATATATATATATATATATGTGTGTGTGAGAGGGAAGGAAGAGGTGTGGAGGGATGCATCTTCGCTGTGTCAATTCGGGGATAACACGTTTTACGTATTTTCTGTGGTGTGTCCGCATAAAATCCACTTCAATATGTCATTCAAGGTCAACTTCGTTCACGTGACACCATTTTGGCAGTATTCATTCATTTTGATGTGAGATTGATAAATATGAAGAAAATGAGATAGATAGATGGTTGGTTGGTCGGTTTTTTTCGGGTTTTATGGCATATTAACCCTTGTAGGTTATTTAACGCCATTTTTATACAAATAATTAGTTCTATTTCAAACAATTCAGTTTAACATGAGTACACAGTTTAATTGTCAAAATATTTCTATTTTAAGCTATTCCGTTTAGTCAAACAGTTCTAATTCAAACAATTCAGTTTAGTATAAGTATAGTTTTTATCCAGTTCTATTTCAAACAATGCAGTTTATCGTAAGTACAGTTTCAATGTCAAAAACAGTTCTATTTTTAACAATTCAGTTTTGCATAAGTACACAGATTAGTTGTGTGACCCATAGGTAGGACCCTATCAGGTGCTACCACTCCGGTCCAGATTGAACCTGGGGGCGATGGCAATGAAGGGGTACTCCGCATTCTCCAAAGCTCCTGCATTACTGGAACCTCACAATCAGATTGTTTAGAGTCATATCCTGGACACTCGTTGGGAGGGGTCTTACGCCTCTGCAGAGGTGCATAGATAGATAGATAGATAATGAGATGAATAGATATGAACAGAATTATATATATATATATATATATAAAACCTTTACTAGAAGATTTTCGACTCGCGATTTAGGTTAATTTTATAATTGGCTCCACTTATGTTGAGCACTTTAGTAATTGTAGCATTGCAGGATTCACGGAGGATTTTTGGTTTTCTTTTGACCACTGACAGCGTATCCCTTGACGGACGAGGTTGGCATTTTCTTTCTTTTTGACCCATAATTTTTTTCTTTTTCCTCTGGGCGGTGATTCGAGATACTTTTATCTCTTGTTCCTGGCGGTTTTTTTTGTTTTTTTTCTGGTACCGTGAATGCTGGTGGATATTAGATTAGTAAATATATATATATATATATATATATATATATATATATATATATATATATATATATATATTTATATATATATTTGATAGAATATAATAGACCTTTTTTGTCTACATATTTTTTGTTAATCTTTTCGAATTACCGTATTGATCTTATGATATTCGGCTGGAATTGGTTAATAAATCTTCCATAATTAGTTATTTCCCAAGTACTTTCTGTCCAACTTTGGGTCATCATCAGGGGAGGATCAATAACAAAAGTGATGCAACTTTTGTATGTACAGTACTACTTTGTAAGATGAAGAACGTCTGTACTGTTGTATTGTGTAGCGTTTACTTTTCGAATTTGTTTCTATAAATGGTGTCAGTAGCTAAAGACAATTAATTTTGAAGCCAAGGCTAATGTAATTCAATGTATAAATTGCTGATATGTAGAAAATACTGAAGATCGGGCCCAAGACCGACCTCATAGATACACAGTCTGTCAGAACGTAAATATTACCAAGATGGTCACGAAATGGAACGTAAGTAGTGCATGTTAGGAGTAGTTTCCGAAGTATATTCGGGTTGATTTTAAGGGGAGGGAGAGATAGGTTATTATAAATATTATTTATGATAATATCAACTGTTTCATTAACAGATACATTAGTGAATAGATTTTCTACATCCAGTGAGGCTAATATACCATTATTGGATTTAATTGTATGAATAACTTGAATTAGTTCATGTGTAGATTTTATGTTATATTTGCTAGGCAAGTATGGTGAAATAAACTGTTTTATTGCTTTTGTGAGTTCATAAATCGGTGTAGGTATTTGGGATATAATAGAGCGTCGAGGATAATTAGGTTTATGCATTTTTACGGTCCCGTAAAGATAGCCGGGTTTATAATCGCCGATTATTTTGGGTAGTTTTGTGCTATTAAGTTCGGTATGTCTATTATATTCAACCAAATATGGTTTGGTTTCTTTGTTTAATGGCATATCAACTCTTTGTAGGTTATTTAATGCCAAAGCCATTCTCCTAGAAAAACAGTAGTGATACTATTCAACCCATAGCTGGGAGGATAAGGGGGTTCATACCTTTCTCAAGGGTATTTGTCCGAAAGTGAACGTAATAGTGCGACTGGAGTTCGAACTCGCTTACTACGATTCCGCAGTCCATCGCTTTAACCATTACACCACGAGGACCCCCCCCCCAACCAAATATGTATTAATGAAGAAATGCGGCCAATATATATATATATATATATATATATATATATATATATATATATATATATATATATATATATATATATATATATATATATATATATATATATATATATATATATATATATATATATATATATATATATATATATATATATATATATATATATATATAAGTGGATAAACCAACACTTACATACGGGTTCGGTAATATTTCGTTCTTTATTGAGAGAAGCACTTCCTTAAACGAAAAAATGAGTTTTTCTTAAGTTTAGCAATTGAGGATATAGATAAAATCATCATCATCATCATGTCGTGCCGCTAGCACGGATATCCCTGACCCTCTCTCGCCACTTCTCCCTATCATTCATCGCCTCTGGCCGGTCTTCAGGGCTACATCTCGTATCATCACATAGCTGCTGTATGTATGTTCGAGCTGGTCGTCCTGCTTTTGCTTGGCCATATGCCGGGGTCCATAGGAGTACATCACTTATGAACACATCCTTGCTTCTCCAGAAGTGTCCTGCATGTCTGGCTCGTCTAACTTGGATAGTTTTCCTGATGGGAGGTAGGTGGCCGTGTAGTTGGTGGCTTGTGGGGTGTTGCCGCCAGGACTTGTTCAATATTGCTCGCAACATTCTTGTGTAATCGCCGTCTAGCTTCTTCTCCAGTCGCTTAGTTAGCGTCCAAGTAGTGCATCCATATAGCAGTATTGACACGACCGCTGCCTGGAAGAAACTGTGTTTCATTTTATCGGTCAGGTCTGATTTCCATATGATCGAAAGCCTATCGATAGCTGTCCATGCCTTCGTTAGCCGTGTGTCGATGTCTTTTTCGGTTGATGAGACGCTGCTTCCTAGGTAGGTGAATTTGTCTACCAGTTTCAGAGAGGTTCCGTCTCGTGTGGAAATATCACCTGTTTGATTATAGTACATATAGATAAAATAATGGTATTAAAATATAAAAATGTTATGGGAGGAAAGGGTCTATAGACAAGAGACAGACAAGGAAAGAAAAGAGAGGGAAATAGATATTGCTTTGTGTGATAGTGGTAGGGGTTATTGGTTTTGACTGTAACCATCTAGGTAGATTATCAATGCTGGGTACTGTCAAGTTTCATCAGAGATTTAACCAACAGGGGTGGATTAATTTCAGTAAGAAGGAGAGAAATATGAGGAGGGGGAGGTTTTTATCATCTTTTCAGATTTCTCCCAATAGGTAGATAGATATCGAGAAAATTGAAAAACAAAGTAATCCTGAGTGAAGAACTCAGTATAACTTTATTTTTCAATTTTTCTCCATATTGTCAGATTCTTTTCCATTACTTACTTCCAAAGATATGGAGAAACTGAGATAGATAGATAGATAGATGAACAGACTAAGATAGATAGACGAACAGAGTAGCATAGATAGATAGATAGATACATTAGGAACACAGAAATATAAATAAATGATCGATTTAAAAGGATATGATCAAACTATGATAGAGTGTAGCTGCCTGGGCAGCTGTCGTATCGATACTGCTGAATGGATGCACTACATGGACGCTAACAAAACGGCTGGAGAAGAAGCTAGACGGCAATTACACAAGAATGCTGCGAGCAATCTTGAACAAGTCATGGCGACAACACCCCACAAGACACCAACTATACGGCCACCTGCCTCCTATCACAAAAACTACCCAAGTTAGACGAACCAGGACACTGCTGTAGAAGCAAGGGCGAGCTCATAAGTGATGTACTCTTATGGACCCCCACATATGGCCGGGCAAAAGCAGGACGACCAGCACGAACATACATTCAGCAACTATGTGAGGATACGGAATGTAGCCCTGAAGACCTACCAAAGGCGATGAACGATAGGGAGAAGCGGCGAGAAAGGGTCAGGGATATCCGTGCTAGGGGCACGACATGATGATGATGATTATATTTACCAACCCCTCCGCTCGTGCAGGATGTGACACAAGGTCAATTTTTTTAAACGGAGTTTAACAGGTTTGAATTCAGAGTTTTCCTTCTCTTAGACTTGTTGCCTCTCCAAGGCTGAAGAACCTAGTCTGCCCTACTATTTACCCATAGCTGGAGGGAGAATATTTGGATTTATACCTTTCCCAAGGGTATTAGTGCTATGTTAAATGCAATCAGTCTCGTCCAGGATTTGAACTCGTGTCGCCGTGTCCATATCCTGCGACGATAACCATTACACCACGGGCACCTCCTTAAAATGATGATGATGATGATGATGATAGAGTGTTGCGATTTATGAATATGTCGATATCGCAAACGTTTAGAATATATGACAACGGCAAAGGTAAAGGAGACAAAGGCAAGAGGTTAATATGTCTATTTTATGAGAAATAAAAAAAAAAGTGCTTGGGGCAAATCCTTTTTATGTCGAAATCATAGACTCGACTGTCTTTTAGTTCTTGACACCAGTGTGTCTGGATGATATTTGAACAGGTTGCTGGCGCAGTTATGTGGCTAGCTCGTCTGCAGACGGCCCGATGGTTAAACGTGTCTGGTTGCTGTGGCAGGCGAGTCGATGTCCCGGTGGTAGATCGGTAGCTGACTTGAGATTTGGACAGCGTTAGCTGCGAGCAAGCTGACGAAGTTGGCTAGAGCTGCATCTACTATGTCTGATTGGTTGTCTTCCTGGCAAGGTGGGCTGAGTTGCGTTAACGTGAGCTGCTAGTCGGCCGTCGGTGTCAGCCCAGGACGGTTGTTAACTTGCCCTGAAAAAGACGGTAGTAGTAGTAGTGATGGTAAGAAAAAGCTCTGAAAAGGATGGTAGTAATTGTGGTAGGGAGAAAAGAGGCCTAAATTGGGTAGAAGTAGCGGTGATAAGGAAAGTGCTCTGATAAGGATAGTAATTGTGGTGCTGGTGAGGGAAATACTCTGAAAAGGCAGTAAGAATAATGGTTACACAATTGCCCAGAAAAGGACAGCAGTAATTGTCCTAAGAGAAGTGGTTTGAAAAGGGCAATAGTTGTAGTAGGCAGCTGGGCGCAACTGAAAAAAGTGAGGAACAGTTGGAAGGAGGGAAGAACAACAGAAATATTGCAGAAGAGCTGAAACAATGCCACACTTTAGTCTTTGTCCGTGCCGAGCAGGTCCTTCTATTCATCTATCATGAAAAATACGGAATTGGACACGAGGCCCAAATAATAAGGGACAATGAGAAAGGGGAGCGGTTATCAGTAACCTTTGCTATTTCAGTGGGGACCTTGCTAGCCACCGACGCTGATCCATTACTAAGTAAGTAAAAGTTGGCGACCTTAGTCGAGGGTGACCCGAAGGCTCCCCTTTCAATAGCTACTACACAAAGGTGTAGGAGAGGGCGCTACTCCTTTCCCTGGATTGCTCCACTTTACCCTTGATCCGTACCTTATAATGCTGAGTGTTAAGCAAGGAGGCATCAAGTACCATTTTTTGAGTCTTTGGTATGACTCGACCTGAGGTTGAACCCAGGTCTCCCGGGCTATTGGCGAACACTCTAACCATCATGTACTGTACAATAATTAGAACTGAACATACTATCCATTCATACTCATCGTTATCAAGAAGTGCTACCAACGCGGATTTCCCTGACACTCTCTTCCCACCCGTCAATCTCTCCCGGCAGGTCTTCCAAACTACATCCTGTGTCGGCACAAAGCTGATGGAGATAAGTTCTAGCTGGTCAGCTAACACTAGCACGTTCATATGTAGAGGTCGGTAGAAGAACTTCACTTATGAGTTCGTCCGTGCTTCTCCAGTAGTGCCCCGGATGTCTTGTTCATCTTACTTGTATAAAAATGTATTTCTAAGAAAAATTCAAACCGACCACGTGCGGCACTTGATTTGGCCAGAAAACAAAAGAAAGACGAGTTCAAGAAAGAGAAAAAAAACCGCTAATGATCAACATATATGACTAAAAAGTAAATAGATAAGAATAGATAGATAAATATTGCATTTTCTCTGTTGTTGGGTATATATAAAAATTTATTACCAAGAAAAAATCAAACCGACCACGTGCGGCACTTGATTTGACCAGGGTGGAAAAGGGCGAAGTAATCCTAGACAATACGGCACTAAAAAGCAACCTCTCACTGTTTGTCGAGAACTGCTATTGGGACCCTCAGTACGAATTCAGGGATCAAACTGAAAGGCAGGAAAAACAGCCAACAGAAGGGTTTCGACACTCGCTGCTTGAATAGTAAATAAATGTATCAAACTGTAAAAGCAAGAAGCTTCCCAAGAAATAAAAGTAAAATTAAACGAAAGTCGACTATTGAAATTCTATCAAGTTAAACAACTGAAAGAAAATTGAAGTGAAAATTCCGCTGAAAAGAACTTTAAAGAAGACTCAAAATTAAATGAAAACTGAAACATTTCGACAAAACTAAAAAGAAAATAAAAATACTCAAATTCTAAGAAATTTGTTGCCCGAACACTCTCTCAGATAAGTTGCCGCAAATTGCAATAAACTTTGCAACATTTTATCTTTTCTTTCCTCTTCTTTCTTGTTTCTTTTGTATAAAAATTCCTTAAAAAAAACAAAAAAAAATTTATTGTCTGTGTTATCTTTTCGAATCAGTATCCGAACTAGAAAGCTGCAGAACTAACCGTTTGACCTTACAGTTTGAAATTACACACTAAAGCCCTCTAAAAACATTACCCAGTTAAATACTAAACTGGGCTTTAGTGTCATTTCCTTCATAATAAATTTTATCCTTCAAATTCTCTTCATATCAACTTTATATCCTCAGAATTCCGCTATAGTGCAAATATTATCCTCTTTAATTTTCTTTCATATTGCAAATTTTATCTCTCAGTTTTTTTCTTTTACATTGTAAATTTTATTTTATCACTTAAATTTCTTTTACTTAGATGTTTTTTGAGATGAGAGGTAAGTGGCCGTACGGCCGCTGTTTTGTAGAGTGTTGCTTCCAGAAAACCATTCATACTACGAACAGTAAAATTCCACATTCTTCATGAGCCGATTTAGAAAAAAAAAACAAAAAACAAAAAACAAACAAACCCAGAGACAAACGTGAAAATGTTATGATTGAAAGAGCAGAGCCTTCTATCGAGTCTGATTTTTGGCTGTTTATTTATACTGGTATGGTGATACAACTACGCAGAATTTTGCAGAACTTCCGGTTAAAAAATGGTAAATAGAAAAATAGGAAGAAACGTTTGACTACAAAATAGATGAATTGGTAAAGCACATACACACACACCTATACATATACATACATGCATATATATATATATATACGTATGTTCATACATCGATATACATACGTGTATATACACACAAAATATATATATACATACAATGTATACATGTATATACACACATGTATATACAGAAACATACACACATGCGCGTGTGTGTGTGTGTTTGTGTGTGTTAGACAAATAAGAAAAGATTACGACACAAGAAAGTTTGAATAAACTTCCAAGTCCTCTATTTATGTAACAGTCGGTTACAAACCCAGCTGTGAAGTCCATTACTAAAAGATTTAGTTTGATCCTTTCTAGGGTCCCACTCTATATGAAGTTGAAATTACAGGCGTAATTAGATACACGAGGAAAAGGGAAGAGACGATTTCGAAGATTTAAGTGATTTTGTGACACGTAGGCCTTCAGGCGTTTGAGAGCAAGAAAGTTTAAACGCTATATTCGGCTTGTGTTTAAGAGATTCTTTGTTTTCAAATGTGTTAATTACGTAATTAGATTTTTTTTTTCATTTGTCTCTGGAAATTTTGTTTTTCTTCAAATCCTGTTGTAATTTTTAGACCATCATGAATTTTTTTAGGAAAAAAAAAAAAAAAAATCGAAAACAAATTTAGTAACCTGGATTTTTTTTGACAAGCGAGTGAATCATTGAGTGTCGGGTGTTAAAATGGAGAACGATTAAATTACATTCAAAAATATTTAGAAAGAAAGAAGAATGGAATAAAAGAAAAAAGGATGGAACGAAAGGAATGGTGATAAAGAATGTAAGGGAAGATGGAATGAGGATAGAATAAAAGAAGAAAATGAAGAATGAAAGAGGATGAATGAAAATGGAATAAAAGAAAAAAGGATGAAAAAAACGATTGAAGAAGGATGTAAAAAGGAAGGAATTAAAGTAAGAAACAAAGAATGAAAAAGTAAGCATGAAAATAGAATAGAAAAGGACGGAAGATGCAAAAGAAGAAGAAAACATAAGATAAAAAAAAGGAATGAAAATAAAATAAAAAGAAAAGAAGATGCAAAAAAGAAAATTAACAAAGGACGAAAGAAGAGGAATGAAAATGGAAAAAATGGAAAGAAAACGCAAAAAAAAGGAAGGAAATAAGGGGAATAAAAAGGGAATAAAAGAAGGAAGCGAGATGCAAAAAAAAAAAAAAAGAAAAAGAAAATGAAGGATGAAAGAAGAGGAATGAAAATATAATAATGGAAGGAAGAAAGATGAAAAAAAAAGGAAACGTATGATGAAAGAAGAAGAATTGAAATAGAATAAAAGAAAGAAGAAAGATGAAAAAAAAAAAGAAGGATATGTATGATGAAAGAAGAAGAATGGAAATAGAAAAAAAGAAGGAAGGAATATGAAAAAAGGAAAGAAACAAAGAATGAAAAAGGGAAGCCGCAATGAAAATGGAATAAAAGAAAGGAGAACGGCTGAAATAGGATGAATGAAGATGGAATAAAGGAAGGAAAGAAAGATGGAAGAGAAAATGGAAGTAGGATAAAAAAAAAGTATTAAGCGAGAGATGAAAGAAAAGATTGAAGAAAAAGATAGAATGATAGGAAGTAAACGACGGACAGAAGAAGAAAATGAAGGATTTTAAGAAATGAAGGAAGGAAGCAAATTTTGGAAAAAATACGATAAGGATACAACGGAAAAAGAAAGAAAAAAAAAGCAGAACGAAAGAATGAAGCGAAGAAATGTTGGGAAGAAGGAAACGAACCATAGAAACGAATGTTGAAAGAGAAAAAATGAAAATGGAATAACCGAAGGAAAGAAGATGCAAAAAAGAAGGAAACGAAGGATTTGGCCCAAGGAGTTATCTGAATGACTCGTCTAATTCTGCAATGAAAATGACGTTTATTAAAATTTTGTTGGTCCCTTTTCGTTCTTCTTTTTTCGTAAAGTCAATTTGTTTGTTTGTTTAGGTTTTATGGCGTATCAATCCTTGCGGATTATTTAATGCCAAATGCATTTTTATATAAATAAACAGTTCTATTTCAAACAATTCCATTTAGCATAAGTACACAGTTTAATTGTCAAGAACATTTCTATTTCAAGCTATTCAGTTTAGTATAAGAATAGCTTTTGTTTACACACAGTTAAATGACAAAACAGCTCTAATTCAAACAATTCAGTTTAGCGGAAGTACAGTTTCAATGTCAAAAACAGTTCTATTTCAAACAATTCAGTTTAGCATCCAAAAACAGTGCTATTTCACACAATTCAGTTTAGCATAAGTACGCATGTAGTTCTATTTAACCCATAAACAGGACACTATTAGGTGCCACCACACCGGGCCAGACTGGACCAGGGAGCGATTGCAATGAAGGAGTACTCTGCTTATCCAAAGCTCCGACATTACAGGAGCCTCATCATCAGATTGTTTATAGCCATATCCAGGGTATTCGTTAGGGGAGTCTTACCCCTCTGCAGAGATGCTGTCGGTGTATTCTACAGCCCCAGCCGACTAGGCAATCATATAGTCAAATAATTAACCTCTTTCACTATTTTCATTTACATTTGTACCAAATATTAACGTTATCTTTCAATGCAAAAATGACAAGAGGGTGTCTCCGTAGTGTAGTTGCTAACGTGTTAGATATGACATCCTTGTAAACAAGTTCGAACTTCAGTCGGGCTGTAAAATATATATATATATATATATATATTGATAACTTAAAAGGTTGGTCTACGTATTGTCGTATCTAATTGGTTGGCTGGGTTTAATGGCATATCAACTCTTGTATGTTATTTAATGCTACATCCTGTTTATATATACATTTATATTAAATATATATGATTTGTAAACATAGTTAGTAGGTAACATTTTCAACGCGCTAGAGCTTGTTTGTTTGCACAGTTTAATGATTTCAAGTATTTTTATCTAACACAAATAATTCTATTTCCTATTAATCATTTGTTTGAACACAGTGAAGAAGTTACAAGTATTGCTATTTAACACTAATTCTATTCAACACAATTCATTCATTCCCACGCCGCCAAATGGCTCCAAATATTGTTATGTAATTCCAGTAATTCTATTCAGCAAACAGTTAAATGATTCCAAGTATTCCATACAAATAATTTCATTTTCTCACAGTTAAATGGATCCAAATATTGGTAAGTAATACTAATAATTCAATTTAGGTACTCTGTTAAAGAGTTTCAAGTATTGCTATTCAACACTAATGGTTTAATATTTCCCATTTATTTGCACAGTTTAATGGTTTCAAATATTGCTATGTAAAACTAGCAATTCAATTTTATTTGTTTGCACACAATCAAATGATCAAACGGTTTTATTTTACCTATAAATGGGACTCCAACAGGCACTGCCACTCAAAGTCAATGCGGACTTGGGGTACCCCACATTACCCAGAGCTTTAGGACAAGAGCCTTACCTTCAGGTTGTTTAGTGTCGTATCGAGCACACACATTGGCGGCATGGGGGTGTTAACACTCTTCAGAGATGCAGTCGTCGTACCTGAGTATCAAAACTCACAGCCACAATTATCAGAGAATGAGGAAGACAATTCGGACCCTAGTAGCAGAGGAAATATATTATTGTTTAATATTTCCTTGTGTGAAACAATAAAACAAAAACGATTCTCGACAAATTAACAATAACATATTTATTGCCTGATAAAACTTAATAGAATGAATACAGGAATGACATGAAAAACTTGAATATTATATAATAGGGAAAAGTCAAATCATGCAGTAGAAGAGTCTTTTGGTATAAGTTAAGAGCCCTGAATAGAATGAGAATTTTTGTTGAAGACTTACATCAAAACATGGTATCAACACAAGGTTTGTTGGAGCAACATCTTGTAAAGAAACGCACAAATTCGTGCGTGCTTCTTGTTGTCGCGGCAGAATCAGAGAGAGAGAGAGAGAGAGAGAGAGAGAGAGAGCGTGTGTGTGTGTGTGTGTGTGTCTTTGTCTTATACACTATTTTGGTCACGCCACCTTACGGCCATAAGAATTACTACCTGGATGGCAAGGGATGTAATCCCTCAACGCTATTATATTCACTTTCGTATTAATACCGTTGGGAAAGGTATGAACCCCCTTATCTTTACAGTTATGGGTTAAATAGTACAACTACGGTTCTTCTACAAGAATGGCTTTGGCTTAAATAAACCCACGAAGGTTGATATACTGTGACACTATGTGGGTGGTCGGCTAAGCAGACGATCCCTTTGTCTGTTTTGGCGCGAAACCAAACAAAGGCCTGAGCCCGCGATCTTCGACGTGACCGGAAGTGAGTAAGGGAACACGAGAGAGAGGAGTTGTTCAAAGGAACATAGAGAAGGCAGAAGGGCAGTTGGCAGTCGACATCGGACGGCAGAAGAGACCAATCCGTATGAGAGAGAGTCCACCATCAGTGAGGGAAGACCAGTCAAGATGAGTTGGCATTCCTAGTAGCTTTGTGGAAATTTCGCGAAGGATGCACGTCAGCGTTAGTCTACATAGGCAAGGGGATGCAGAGTGTCACAACTTAACCTTCTTGTACTTGAGTTAACCCAAGCCCATATTGTTCGTTTGTCCTTTGTTATTTCCTCCCACTCCCTTGATTGTATTTCTTGTGCCGTAAAGAAATGTGCGATACCCCAATCGGAACCACTAGATGATCACCGGCCAAGATTGAAATGGTTTAAAGTGTTGTATTTTGACCTTCGGCCCGGGCAAACATGCCATTCCAAAGATAGCGGAAGTGACACATCCCAATGGCCATTAATCGAAAGAAATCGCGCAGGTGAGCTCGGCTGATAATATGGGACAAGGTGAAGGTCCCACTGTGCCGCTACAGAGGGATGCACTGGAAGAGAGTGACCTCTGGACTGAATGACAGTTATTTCCGCTTGATGACGATCAAACATGCCATTCCAAAGATTGAGTGGGCGATTGAGTGGGTGTTGAACTATTATATAACTCAGTCAAGACAAGAAGTCAGAGAGTTAGAGACGAGATGTGTTAGGGAAAGCCACTCCGGACCGAAGGGGCCCTCGGGGCCCCCGATTGAGTTGGAGTTCAGAGAAGTGGCTGACAAGGTGTTGTAGAGAAAGCCAGCACTCAGCAGAAAGCTGAGCCCCCGGGCCTCTGGTTGAGCAGCCCTGGAGAACGAGAAAGACACAACGCTGACAGCCATAAGAGTGGGGGTCAATATATTGCAGTTCTGTTCGGTCTCCAACTCCCTCTCACAGTAAAACCCCACACAACCCTTTCGAACCTTGCAAATAAATTGAGAGGTATATATTTTGTAAAGAAGGCTTCGCTCGTCTGTTATCATTGCGTCAGTATGTATACAACAAAAGGAGTTGATGTATTCGGGGGGCCGAGGGGGTATCGTCTCATACCATTAAAAACAAAGAGACCAAAGAATTTAAAGAGACAGATGAAATTATTTAATTGTCAAATTCGGAAATATGCAACTGTAATTTAAGGAAAAGAGTTTTGATAAAATTTTGATTCACTGATTATGAAAATATTTTCGTATCAAATATTATTTATTTTATTTTGAATGATATTCCAACTGGATATAGCCCAGTTAGTTGGGCTGTAAAATACACCAACTGCATCTCTGCAGAGGGGTAAGACCCTACTCCAGGGGGTGTCCTGGATATGACTCTAAACAATCTGGTGTTGAGGCTCTAATCCTGAAGCTTTGGGAAATATGGAGTACTCCTTTATTACCATTGCTCCCAGGCACACTCTGACCTGGAGTGGTAGCACGTGAGAGGTTCCTATTTATTAGTCAAATAGAACTGTTTGACATTTAAACGGTGTATAAGTGAAATTGATATAAGTTAGAGTGATTGTGGTAGGGTTATTGGATTTGGCTTGACGGTGCCCAGTCTTGGCCATCTGCCCAGATGGTCACAGCCAAAACCAATAACCCCTACCCATATTTACCAACCCCTCCGCTCGGGCAGGATATGACACAAGGTCAATTTTTAAGCGGAGTTTAACAGGTTTGAATTCAGAGTTTTCCTTCTCCTAGACTAGTTGCCTCACCAAAGCTGAAGAACCTAGTCTGCCCTACTATTTACCCATCATTACTCTAACCTATATCTGTTTCGCTCGCTTTCTTTCCTTTTCTGTCTCTTTTTTTAGACCCTTCTCTCCTTTTATATTTTTATATTTTTATCCTTATTTTATCTATTTCCTCAGTTGCTAAACTTTAGAAAAACGATTTTCATTCTGACGAAGTTTTATTTCCGATAAAGAACAAAATATTACCGAATCCGTTGCCAGTGTTGGTTTTCCACTTTTCCACTTATTTTTATCATCTTGTCAGATTTACCAAAATCTACTCTCTCTCTCTCTCTCTCTATATATATATATATATATATATATATATTCATTACTTTCGATTGGTGAATACTCGGAGGCTGGAAGCGTACAGGATTGAAAGAACTTAGGCTTGCTATATTTGTTGATTGCCAAAGCTCACGATATGTCAGAGCCTTTATAACTCACTAACCCAGAAAATCTCTTCGAGAGCTAGTGTCACAGATTAAGCTGTCTACAACTACTGTTTTTAGGGCTACAAAGAAATTGAAATGCAATCGTCGTACAAAACAATTCTTTTGCTTGCTTAATATTTGGTACGAGTGCGCAGGCGCAAACACGTTTATATATTTGAACTGAAAAAGGTAAGGAGTTTTTAGCCCTTTTTACAGGTGACCAATGAAAAGAAAGTTATGAGAATAAGGCGCTTGCTTAAATAAGAGAAAATGTTTGGGTTTTTTTGTTAGGTTCTCACTTGACAAATATTTACACAAAGTGCATATTGGGAGCATAACATAGAGCATAACATGCCCCCCCCCACACACACGCACCAAAAAAAAAAGGCTTAAAAATAAATGAATGAATAAAAAGAAAGAAAATTTTTTTTAAAAAGTTCTGACTGAATCAAAAGAAAAAATTAGGTCAGTCAATTCGGCTAATTTATTTTAGTGGAAGACGTAGAACCTCTTGAACCACACACACACACACACACACAGGCACACACAAACACACATATATATATATATATAGAGAGAGAGAGATGTGGAAGAGGAGTTGGACAAAAGCAATGAAAGAGTCGAAAAAATACACACCGTCTCTCGTGTATAAGTCGACCCATGATTTAGCAGGGTTCATAGACTGACCAAGAAACTCTTATGGAATATGACCCAATGAGGTTTATATTTCAACATAATCCTAGTAGTTCACACACTTTTCCATTGGTGTTGCAGTACTTGGACCCTATGGGTAAAAAAGTCATCAACAGCAGATATGATGTCATCATATTTTGAGCCAATTAACTTTTCAGCCCACCCTAAAGAAATTATCAACATATGGAATTCATTTTTGAAGCTAAGGGTTGTTCCTAGTCCTTCTCATTATTCCATAATGATAAAAGAATTACTCGTGTATACGTCGACATCAAATATTGCATGTAAATTATGAGTTCAAAATTTCATACACACGATTATCTATGGTATATATGTGCGTCTCTCTCTCTCTCGCTTTCTCTCTCTCTCTCTCTCTCTTATATATATATATATATATATATCATATTTACCAACCTCTCCGCTCGGGCAGGGTATGACACAAGGTCAGTTTTTTTAAGCGGAGTTTAACATGTTTGAATTCAGAGTTTTCCTTCTCCTAGACTAGTTGCCTCACCAAGGCTGAAGAACATAGTCTGTCCTACTATTTACCCATAGCTGGAGGGAGAATAATTGGATACATACCTTTCCCAAGGGTATTAATGCTATGTGAAATGCAATCCGTCTCGTCCAGGATTTGAACTCGTGTCGCCGTGTCCATTCCCTACGATGATAACCATTACACCACGGGTTTTATATATATATATATATATATATATATATATATATATATAAGCTAAGAATTAAAAATATCCTTATTTGTAGTTGAAAGATATCGCCTATTAATCTTAAGGAAAAGTATTTTTTTATTTTATGAATTGTTTCTTTTTTCTTTTCTTATTTATTCGTTTTCAGTTTATGCTTAAAATAATATATAAAAATATGTAATCCTAAACTGGTGAAATGTTTAAAACATTTTCATGTAGTTTTTGGGGTGGGAGTCTCCCAAATCTTTTATTTTTTTACAATTGGTGCCCAATAACTAAACAGTTCTTAAGTTATCAATTTTCGGAAAAGCAATATATGTTGTATAGCCATGATACAACTATACGTATACATATACATGCGGAAACATACTCAACAATAATGACGAACGAACACATTTCTTTAGAAAAATATACCTCTCACACTTTATTCTTGAAAGGGTTGCGAAAGAGTTGACGTTGGTTATGTGTGAGAGGTGAGTTGGAGACGGAACAGACTGCCACATATTGACCCCAAGTTCCTCTGACTATAGCAGCACTTCTTCCTCATTCTGCTGTGCTGCTCGACCGGAGTCCTGAGGGCCCAAGCCCTCTGGCTGGAGCTGGTTCTCACTCTGCGGGCAAATGCGACTTGAACTGAACTGCAACTCGAACTCCAACTAACTTAAGCCGTCTGTGGCACCTGGTTATATAATTATTTGACACCCACCTGCTTCCTGTGGCCGTACCCATCTGCACCGAATTCAACCATGCTCACAGGTCAAGGTGATACCCCGATATCTTCGACTGGATGCACCTGTTATTTACATAGGTGCATCTCTTAATTGACAGTTCGGTCGAGGGCCAATATGTTACATTCAAATTCAAATTTTTATTTACCCTCAAAAAATAAAGCGATAAAAATGTTCAAGAATTCACATATTACAATATTCTTTCAATTTTAGGATTTCTTCCTACATCTAAAATATTATCTTAGAAATAATGTAACTCTAAACTTGTAAGTAGTTTGAAATATTTCTACAATTTTTTTTATTACGACTTTGTTTTGTTTTGTTTTATTTTTGTGTTTTTTGACACGACAAAAATTTTAATTCAGTTCTTAATTGCTTGTTGGGTTACAGGGATAAAAATGTATTTCTTTAATTTATTTTGCCCAGTTGGCTGGGGTAGTAGAATACACCGACTGCTTCTCTGCCGAGGAGTAAGAGCCCCGACCAACGAGTGTACTGGTTATGACACTAAACAATATGATGGTGAGGTTCTAGCAATGCAGGAGCGTTGAGGAATGCAGAGTACCCCTTAATTGCCATCGCTCCAGGTCCACTCTGTCCCGGAGTGGCAGCACCTGATAGGGTCCTATCTATGGGTTAAATAGAACTAATCCGTGTACTTATGCTAAACTGAACTGCTAGAGATAGAACTGTTCTTGAAAACTGTACTTACGCTAAACTGAATTGTTTGAATTAGAACTGTCTGACTAAACTGAATAGCTTGAAATAGAAATACGAGGATCATTAAATAAGTTTCCAGACTTTTATTGATAGTACACACATGAAACTCTAGTCCTCTTTGAAGTAATCTCCTCCGGCTGTAATGCACTTGTTGTACCGTTCCGACAACTTCTCGAAGGCCCCATGGAAGTCCTCTTGTGTGAGCATGCCAATGACCTTCGTCACAGCCTCTTTCATCTCCTCAATTGTCCCATAACGACAGCTTGTGAGCTTAGTGAATAAGCCAAAGTCACAGGGACCAAGGTCTGGATTATAGAAAGGGTGACGAACTGTCTTGATGCCCATCTTGGTCAAATAGTCTATGACAAGGATGGAGTTGTGGACTGGTGCATTGTCTTGGTAGAAATGCCACTGACCCGATTTGAAGAGTGCTGGCCTATTCCCTAGAAATCTCTTCCTGAACTCCCTTAAAACCTTAACATAGTAACCCTAACCCTAACCCTTTGGCCAATCAACTCTGGTGGATTGACTTCCTTACTCCTCCCACACCTCTCATCATCCCTCACAGACTCCCTGCCTTCCTTGAATCTCTTATGCCACTCAAAAACTGATGCTCGATTCATGCAAGATGGTCGAAAAGCAGTCTGAAGCCTTCCATACGTTTCTGTGGTATTTTTTTCCAAGTTTAAAACAGAATTTTATTGCATATCGTTCTTCTAAAGTGTCCTCACGTCCAGATTGCATTTTTGAAATTCACCAGCTGTGACAATCAGGCTTTAGTAGGGTGTATTCCAATTGCTGCTGTAGCTGTTGTTTTGAACCTGAAATTATAAAAATTGGTCAGTCATCTCATAAGATGTATAGCAATAACACACTAAATTTTCAAGAGTATACGATAATTTTAAATACCTGCACAAAAAAGTCTGGATACTTATTGAATACACCACGTGTGTTCACTTTCAGACAAATACCCTTGGGAAATGTATGAACCCCCTTATCCTCCCAGCAATAAGGTTAAATAGTACCACAACTGTTCTTCTTTTAGAAGGATGGCTTTGGCATTAGATAACCTACAACGTTTGATATGCCATTAAACAAAGAAACCAAACCTTCTTTTACCCCTTAAAAATATAACACTAGGTAGGTACAATAAAAAAAAAAAGCTAAGAAAATAAAATGTAAATTTTTTCGTTTTAGAATTTTCGTTTTAAATTTACATATAAAATTATTTTATAAAAAACGTATCCTTTGGTTTGAAACATTTTTATAACATTTTTTTTAGTTCTCCAAAAAATTGAGTTTTTTTTTTTTACAATGAGTACTAAATTGCAAAACAATAGATTTTTAAAAAGTGTTAAATCCAAATTTCCCCAATTGAATCATTTTCGCCTATGCACCATTTTAACGCTCAATAACATCTTTTTTTTTTTTTTTGCGGGGTGTATTCTTGGGGTGCAATGGTTAAAGCGATGGACTGCGGAATCGTAGTACGCGAGTTCGAATTCCAGTCGTGCTATTATATTCCCTTTCTGCCAAATGCCTCTGGGAAAGGTATGAACCCCCTTATCCTCCCACCTATGGGTTAAATAGTACCACTACTGTTCTAGAAGGATGGCTTGGGCATTAAATAACCAACAAAAGTTGATATGTCTTTAAACAAACATCTCTTTTTGTAGTTATAAGTTGACACGTACACACCAAAATAGACCCGACTCCGTCCTCCCTCCCTCTCTCTCTCTACGTGTCCTTATCGTCCATTACTTCTGGTAGGTCCTCTAAACAGCATGCAGTGTCAGCACAGACCAAATGTAAGTCTTTACTGGACGGCCAACTCTGGTGCTTCCGTGTATAGGACTCAATTTACATCTAAAATAAGTTTGGTTTGTGCTCTTTAGCTGGTTTTTCAAACACTAGGCCAAAGCTCAAGCCTCAGCAAAACGTGTCCCTTGTTTACCCGCATGAAGGGCAAAACGGTTTGCACATATGGTTTGAGTTAGAGTCGTGGTAATATTTCAATGGTTGTTCTTTTTTTCTTCATCAATAAACGCCACCAAATAGATGAGTAACATTGGTTTCCTGGCTGAAGTATTTAATTCTGGCCATTGATCTATGAAGTTCCTTTAAGTGAAGTACGTCGTTGACACACCTTTGGATTGATTCGCCTTGCTTCATATCCGCAATATTGCATCCTATGATTTCCAGTGCAATTCGATTATGTGACTAATGTAAAACTCCTCTTTCTCAGAATCTGCTATCCAGTGACTAGCCGGTACAGACACCACATATTTCCTAATTCAGGATGTTCCCAAAAGAACACATTCTTTTATAACATTTTTTATCATTACACATGAAACTCTAGTCCCCTTTGAAGTAATCTCCTCCGCCTGCAATGCACTTATCTTGAGTTATGAACATATCCAGTGATACATTTGTTGAGTTTTGATTGCGCAAGTTAATCTTCTAATGAAAAAAAAATTTTTTTCTTCTTCACCCCACCCGCCACCTCCACCATTACTGAACTTTTTTTTTTTCAATTTAAGTAAGAAATGGATTTGGAGTGATTGTGGGAGGAGGCGGATATACTGGAATTCGAATGCATTACAAAGTAAGGATCAAGGTTAAAGTGGTGCAACCCAGGGAATGGAGTAGCGCCCTCTCCTACACTTCGGTGTAGTAGCTATTAAAAAGGGAGCCTTCAGGTCATCCTCGACTATGGTCGCCAACTTTACTTACTTTACGTAGGACTAAACTACTTTGTCTTTAGACTTTGTGCTTTTAAACGGGTCTTGTTACCCGAATAAGAATTTGTAAAACTTTCACTTCTCAACTTGCAAGTAGTAAGTCGAACAAATCGCTTTTATTTTTAATCAGGTTTTATAGACTGAGTTTGAAGAAAATAGAAAAAAAATAAGTAATCCAAAAGTGATGAATTTATCATAATGGAAAGTCAACGTTAAAACGTGTCGGTTTTAATTTAAAAAAAACCCAAAAAAACCTTCGTTAGGTCTTTAAGATGGCGAAAAAAGTCTTCTGAGAACAACGAAGGATGTTTTAATAAAATAAAAAGACGGAGTGTATTTCTTACTTTTAAAGTATAACACTATATATATATATATATATATATATATATATATATATATATATATATATATATATGTCTGTGTGTGTGTGTGTGTGTGCCTGTGTGTGACATAAATTATATAATCAAAATATATACATATATTATAGAATTAATACATGTAAATATAATATATACTTAATATACATTATATAATTAATACATATTACATAAACAACGCACATATGTATATGTCTTACATAATGTATATATATATATATATTACATAATACTTATATACATATACACCAAATCATACATATATGCACACACACACACACACACACACACACACATATATATATATATATACTTACACACATATGTATACATACATACACATGCATATATATGCTCACTTATATATGCATATATATATATATATGCATTTACGTATTCTCACACATATACATATATACACGCACACATATATATAAACACGCATACACACACACACACTCATATATATATATATATATATACACAAATAAGTGCACACACACACACACACACACACACACATATATACGCACACACATGTGGTGCAATGGTTAGCAAGCTAGACTATCAAATCATCTTATGTAAGTTCGAATCTCACTGGACGTCCCATACTTTTCCCCTTATGCCACATCTTAGCTAAGTAAGCAGCTTATATATAAATATATATATAACACATTTAGTCTTTCTTAGAAATGTGCTTACTTGCTTTCCCCCAGGTAATGATCAAGAATGTGTTCTTTTGGGAACATCCTGTTTGGAATTCCCAAATTAAGAAGAGAGAGGGATAGAGAGAGAGAGAGTGTGTGTCATTAAGTGAAGTTGGCGAACCTTGAACAGGAGATAAAAAGAAAATCTCCTGACTCAGGACGTGATGGTGCTTGGTGGTTTGGCCGCAGGGTGGTAAAAACAACCGCTACACCAACAACAACAAAAAAAAGAAAAAAAAGAAAAAAAAAAAAGAAAAAACGTCACAATGTCAAATCTAATTGGCAGTGAGCAGCAGTAGCCGAGTTGCATCCGTGAATAAATGTTGTATTTTGCATTTCAACGGCACTGAGTTAGAGAAACAAAACTTACACATAAGATACCACGCCAACTACTCAGTCAGCTTATAATTTTGATTTGACTTTCGAATTATTAACAAAATCTTCACCCAAAATTGATTTTATTAAGTCGTGCGTACTTTTCAAGTCTGTTGGATAGTTCCATTTTTTGCTCCTTTTTTTTTCATTTCTTCATTTATTTATTTTTTTTTTTTTTTACTGATTGTCGCCACTGCCTGCGTTGACTGCGGAGAGAAAAAGAGCAAAACGAATTTTTGTGCTGAAAAGACTTCATTTACGTAATAATTCCTTCCACTCAACACTTCACTCGGGTAAATCCGTCATAATTTTTGGTAAGTCCACGAAAACTAATTTTTTTTAATTTGTTAACACTAGAAAAAACAAAAAACAATATTTTTCAATCGAGTAAACGTTAAAGATTTATCGAATGGATTATTTAATCAATTATTTACCATTTGTGATTTCAAGAATTATTTCTTTAAAATATCTCAGATTCTTTTTGAATATCTGGCTTTCACACGGAGATCAAATTATAGTAAGCTTATTATTTCCCAAAGATTGATTGATTTTAACGGCAACCCGTAAATACTTAGAAACTTGAGAGTTTTCTTTTTTTCTTCTTCTTCACACGCTTCTTTCGAATTTTCAAATAGATCCATGAATGGCACCCAAATAAGCAGTACCTCTCCAGTTCAGAGTGGACCTTGGAGTAATGGCAATAAGGGGGTACTCAAAGTTCTCCAGAACTCGAATCGAACCATCAAATGCAGTTTAGTGTAAAATTCATACTTTTTTTAGAGCGTTTCGACACGCAAGTACTTTCCTAAATTGTTGATTTTAGTATATACTAAACGATCTGGCGGTCCATGATTATATTGATACTTCTATTTAGACTGAAATCAAGGAATTTAATTAGCTTTTCAGTTTTCTTTTATATAAAGAATTTGGATGATTTAGAAAAGATTAAATTCGTCTCTAAATACGAGATTACAAAATAATCATTCAATTTCAAATTGGAGTGGAAATTAATTTATTCTGTAATCAGAACATTTTAAGTGTATTGCTCTAATAAAAATCTCACTAGAAATAAAATGTTTATAAGCTGATCTTCATTTTATTGTAGCTGTTTTATGTACAAGTGCTCTTAGGCAAATAATGAAGAATAAAACTCACTTTCATGTCTCCTCACACACACTTTTTTTTAGTTCTTCAGCGAGGTCCTGGTATTTATTTAACCCTCTTTCAATTTGCTATTGTAAAATTTTTACAATGACCAAAATCTAGTTCCCTGGCCAAAATGAGACTAAAGATTTTATTTTTTCTCTTCTTTGAAACAGGGTTAGACTTTTGTAATCTATCATTTTAATTGATTTAATTATTGATGATTCATTTTAACACTATTGCTCTTACAATTGTTATTTACAACGCCTTTGCTTAGAGTAACCTATTAAGTGGTCCCCATTTAAGTACTGAACTAACTCATCATTGCTTAACTTCGGAAGTACTTACAATAATTATCATTTACTTTGCTTAGTCTTGTACACAGACCTTATTTTGCTTACACTACCTGCTGTTACAAAGTAGTCACCCATTTAAGTACTGAATTAACTCATCATTGCTTAACTTCGGACGTACTTATAATAATTATCATTTACTTTGCTTAGTCTTGTACACAGACCTTATTTTGCTTACACTACCTGCTGTTACAAAGTAGTCACCCATTTAAGTACTGAATTAACTCATCATTGCTTAACTTCGGACGTACTTATAATAATTATCATTTACTTTGCTTAGTCTTGTACACAGACCTTATTTTGCTTACACTACCTGCTGTTACAAAGTAGTCACCCATTTAAGTACTGAATTAACTCATCATTGCTTAACTTCGGACGTACTTATAATAATTATCATTTACTTTGCTTAGTCTTGTACACAGACCTTATTTTGCTAACAATACCTGCTGTTACAAAGTAGTCACCCATTTTAGTTCTGAACTATTACATGCTGCTAAACTTCGGAGATCCGGTCGGAGCTTTCAGCGTTACCTGATCATAAGTAGACAAATGACTTTCCATATTCTGCCTAAAATTCTCGTGGTCACCCGGTAAAATCCTATGAATCTTTCTCAGTATCCTTCTTCCGCTTCTTTATTATCACTATTATTGCTGGAGACCAGGTGACACCAAGTCTTCTTACCTCTAAAGCACCTTACTCATTATTATTATTATTATTATTATTATTATTATTATTATTATTATTTTACTCTTTTGAGAGTTTTTCAAACCAGTGTTAGCTAATGGTTTTTCACTAGAGTTTGAATGATTGCAAGTTTCCTCAAGTCTCCAGGACTCTTCTCAGTATTCTGGCCAATCTTAGTAATACTGTAGTCTGGGTGGTCTCTACTTGTTCTCGGATTTCTAAGTCTTCTAGTCCTTTTATCCGTCCTTTGGGGATGTGAAAAACTCGCCGTGATAATAATAATAATAATAATAATAATAATAATAATAATAATAATAATGAAACGATCAATCACATAATAAGCGAATGCAGCAAATTAGCACAGAAAAAGTATAAGGCGAGACACGACTGGGTCGGCAAGGTGATCCACTGGGAAATGTGCAGGAAATTTCAATTCGACCATATAAACAAATGGTATATGCACAACCCAGCACCTGTCCTAGAAAATGACTCGCACAAACTCCTATGGGACTTTAACATACAAACGGATCGCCTAATCCCGGCCAGAAGACCAGACCTCATAATAATCAACAACAAATAAAAAAAAAAAGAAAAAAAAAAGAGAATCTGCAAAATTGTCGACTTTGCTGTCCCGGCGGACCACAGAATAAATCTGAAGGAAAGTGAAAAGAAAGATTAGTACCTCGACCTTGCTAGAGAATTGAAAAAGCTGTGGAACATGAAAGTAACGATTGTACCAATTGTGATTGGTGCGTTAGGCACAATAACTAAAGGATTATTAAAAAGCCTGGAAGACTTGGAAGTTGGCGACTATCCAAATGACAGCATTGTTGAGATCAGCCAGAATCCTGAGACGAGTCCTGGAGACTTGAGGAGAATTGCTGTCCCTCAAACTCCAGTGAAAAATCATCAGCTAACACTGATGTGAAAAACTCTAAAGGAGTAAATAATAATAATAATAATAATAATAATAATAATAAAAGAAAGCGAAAAGATTGACAAATACTCGGACTTATCCAGAAAACTTAAAAGGCCGTGGAACATGAACGCGAAGATGCTACCAACTGTAGGTGGTGCACTTGTAACAGTCTCAAAAGGTTTGGAAAAATGACTGGAGGAATTGGAAACCAGACGAAGAATCGAGACCATCCAGACCACAGCAATTCCTAAGATCGGCTAGAATACTCAGAAAAGTTTTGAAGACCCGAGAAGACTTGCTGTCACTCCAGTGAAAGACCATAATAATAATAATAATGATAATCAGTCCAGCACTTACTAGTGGTTTTTCATTGGAGTCTGGGACAGCAAATCTCCTCAGATCTGGACTTTACTAAGTATCACACTCTGGTCGGCGAGGCTTATAATACGCTGACAGTATTCCCGGCAGAGGGATAACACCCCTCTCTTTCAAACAAAAGTGGTGTCCCGGATATCACACTAAACAGCATCTGATGGCGAGGCTACAGTTCTGGAGATATGAGGGGACGAAGTACCCTTTCATTGCCATTAGACCCTCAGACCTGAAGTGTTAGTACTAGTTAAGGTCTCATCTATGGGTTAAATAAATATGTTTTGAAAATTATCAGTATTAGATTTATTTAGCTCAAATGTATGTAAATTTATCATATTTACCCGACCCCTCCGCTCGGGCAGGATATGACACAAGGTCAATTTTTAAGCGGAGTTTAACAGCTTTGAATTCAGAGTTTTCCTTCTCCTAGACTAATTGCCCCACCAAGGCTGAAGAACCTAGTCTGTCCTACTATTTACCCATAGCTGGAGGGTGAATAATTGGATTCATACCTTTCCCAAGGGTATTAGTGCTATGTGAAATGCCATCAGTCTCGTCCAGGATTTGAACTCGTGTCCATTCCCTACGAGGATAACCATTACACCACGGGCACCTCCCGTATGTAGGTAAATTTATGTCAAATAAGAGACACACTCCTGAGCGAGTCTGTTTTACATGCCATGAAAATATATAATAAAACTGTGTACAAACAAATAATGATTACTATTATCGAATCGACTCGTTATTGTCGGATAAGATTAATTGAAACCATCTAACGGACTGCAAATCATTTGTATTAAGAAATAGTTACTTGAAGCTATAATAGTTTACTAAGGATTATTATTATTAATTACTTGAGGCTATAATTGTTTACTAAGGATTATTATTATTAATTACTTGAGGCTATAATTGTTTACTAAGGATTATTATTATTAATTACTTGAAGCTATAATTGTTTACTAAGGATTCTTATTATTAATTACTTGAAGCTATAATTGTTTACTAAGGATTCTTATTATTAATTACTTGAGGCTATAATTGTTTACTAGGGATTCTTATTATTAATTACTTGAGGCTATAATTGTTTACTAAGGATTCTTATTATTAATTACTTGAAGCTATAATTGTTTACTAAGGATTATTATTATTAATTACTTGAGGCTATAATTGTTTACTAAGGATTATTATTATTAATTACTTGAAGCTATAATTGTTTACTAAGGATTATTATTATTAATTACTTGAGGCTATAATTGTTTACTAAGGATTATTATTATTAATTACTTGAAGCTATAATTGTTTACTAAGGATTATTATTATAAATTACTTGAGGCTATAATTGTTTACTAAGGATTATTATTATTAATTACTTGAAGCTATAATTGTTTACTAAGGATTATTATTATTAATTACTTGATGCTATAATTGTTTACTAAGGATTATTATTATTAATTACTTGAGGCTATAATTGTTTACTAAGGATTATTATTATTAATTACTTGAAGCTATAATTGTTTACTAAGGATTATTATTATAAATTACTTGAGGCTATAATTGTTTACTAAGGATTATTATTATTAATTACTTGAAGCTATAATTGTTTACTAAGGATTATTATTATTAATTACTTGATGCTATAATTGTTTACTAAGGATTATTATTATTAATTACTTGAGGCTATAATTGTTTACTAAGGATTATTATTATTAATTACTTGAAGCTATAATTGTTTACTAAGGATTATTATTATAAATTACTTGAGGCTATAATTGTTTACTAAGGATTATTATTATTAATTACTTGAAGCTATAATTGTTTACTAAGGATTATTATTATTAATTACTTGATGCTATAATTGTTTACTAAGGATTATTATTATTAATTACTTGAGGCTATAATTGTTTACTAAGGATTATTATTATTAATTACTTGAGGCTATAATTGTTTACTAAGGATTATTATTATTAATTACTTGAGGCTATAATTGTTTACTAAGGATTATTATTATTAATTACTTGAGGCTATAATTGTTTACTAAGGATTCTTATTATTAATTACTTGAAGCTATAATTGTTTACTAAGGATTCTTATTATTAATTACTTGAGGCTATAATTGTTTACTAGGGATTCTTATTATTAATTACTTGAGGCTATAATTGTTTACTAAGGATTCTTATTATTAATTACTTGAAGCTATAATTGTTTACTAAGGATTATTATTATTAATTACTTGAGGCTATAATTGTTTACTAAGGATTATTATTATTAATTACTTGAAGCTATAATTGTTTACTAAGGATTATTATTATTAATTACTTGAGGCTATAATTGTTTACTAAGGATTATTATTATTAATTACTTGAAGCTATAATTGTTTACTAAGGATTATTATTATAAATTACTTGAGGCTATAATTGTTTACTAAGGATTATTATTATTAATTACTTGAAGCTATAATTGTTTACTAAGGATTATTATTATTAATTACTTGATGCTATAATTGTTTACTAAGGATTATTATTATTAATTACTTGAGGCTATAATTGTTTACTAAGGATTATTATTATTAATTACTTGAAGCTATAATTGTTTACTAAGGATTATTATTATAAATTACTTGAGGCTATAATTGTTTACTAAGGATTATTATTATTAATTACTTGAAGCTATAATTGTTTACTAAGGATTATTATTATTAATTACTTGATGCTATAATTGTTTACTAAGGATTATTATTATTAATTACTTGAGGCTATAATTGTTTACTAAGGATTATTATTATTAATTACTTGAGGCTATAATTGTTTACTAAGGATTATTATTATTAATTACTTGAGGCTATAATTGTTTACTAAGGATTATTATTATTAATTACTTGAGGCTATAATTGTTTACTAAGGATTATTATTATTAATTACTTGAGGCTATAATTGTTTACTAAGGATTATTATTATTAATTACTTGAGGCTATAATTGTTTACTAAGGATTATTACTATTAATTACTTGAGGCTATAATTGTTTACTAAGGATTATTACTATTAATTACTTGAGGCTATAATTGTTTACTAAGGATTATTACTATTAATTACTTGATGCTATAATTGTTTACTAAGGATTATTACTATTAATTACTTGAGGCTATAATTGTTTACTAAGGATTATTACAATTAATTACTTGAGGCTATAATTGTTTACTAAGGATTATTATTATTAATTACTTGAGGCTATAATTGTTTACTAAGGATTATTATTATTAATTACTTGAGGCTATAATTGTTTACTAAGGATTATTATTATTAATTACTTGAGGCTATAATTGTTTACTAAGGATTATTATTATTAATTACTTGAGGCTATAATTGTTTACTAAGGATTATTATTATTAATTACTTGAGGCTATAATTGTTTACTAAGGATTATTATTATTAATTACTTGAGGCTATAATTGTTTACTAAGGATTATTATTATTAATTACTTGAGGCTATAATTGTTTACTAAGGATTATTATTATTAATTACTTGAGGCTATAATTGTTTACTAAGGATTATTATTATTAATTACTTGAGGCTATAATTGTTTACTAAGGATTATTATTATCAATTACTTGAGGCTATAATTGTTTACTAAGGATTATTATTATTAATTACTTGAGGCTATAATTGTTTACTAAGGATTATTATTATTAATTACTTGAAGCTATAATTGTTTACTAAGGATTATTATTATTAATTACTTGAAGCTATAATTGTTTACTAAGGATTATTATTATTAATTACTTGAGGCTATAATTATTTACTAAGGATTATTATTGGTTACTTGAAACTATGTAACATTGTGCAAACAAACGATTATCATTAAATAGGAATAGTTAATAGAAAATATAAAATTTTGTTTGAATTATTAGCATAATGTTAGGTTGGTTGGTTGGCTGGTTGGTCTTTATGCTATATCAAACCTTTTCGGTTTTTAATGCCAAATCCTATATATATATATATATAAAGTTGACGACCATAGTCGAGGGTGACCCGAAGTCTCACTTTTCGATAACTACTACATCAAGGTTTAAGGGGGGGGGCGCTACTCCTTTCTCTAGATTTATCCACTTTACCCTTGATCCATACCTTATAATGCTGAGTGTTAAGCAAGGCGGCATCAAGTACTATTTTTTGAGTCTTTGGTATGACTCGACCTGAGATTGAACCCAGGTCTCCCGGCCCATTGGCGAACACACTAACCATCATGCCATTACAGGATGCTTTAGTGTAAGAATTTTACCCATAAGATAGATGATATTGTTTTGGCCGCGTACTTTGTTCTCATCGTACCAGTGGTTAAAGTACATGAAAATATTAGAGTAACGTACAGTCAATTGCTTGTCGTATAGCTGAATCAGTACTCACAATGTATTCTCTACTTAAAGTTATTCTAAAATTCTGTACGTGGCATAGGATTTTCATATATATATATATATATATATATATATGGTTTGCAAACAAATAGTTTTGTAGGAAACATTTTTAAACGAGACAGATATCATTTGTCTGCACACAGTTAAATGGTACTATTTACCAACCCCTCCGCTCGGGCAGGATATGACACAAGGTCAATTTTTAAGCGGAGTTTAACAGGTTTGAATTCAGAGTTTTCCTTCTCCTAGACTAGTTGCCTAACCATGGCTGAAGAACCTAGTCTGTCCTACTATTTACCTATAGCTGGAGGGAGAATTATTGGATTCATACCTTTCCCAAGGGTATTAGTGCTATGGGAAATGCAATCAGTCTCGTCCAGGATTTGAACTCGTATCGCCGTGTTCATTTCCTACGGCGATAACGACTACACCACGGGCACCTCCACAGTTAAATGGTCTCAAGTATTGCTATCTTAGACTAATAACTCTATTTAATATCAATCATTTGTTTACATGCATCTAAATAGTTTCAATTATTGCTATCTAACACTAGTAATTCTATTTGATATTAATCATTTGTTTGCAGACAGTAAAATGGTTACAAGTATTGTTTATTTTTGGCGGATTTTCTGGTCATGGTAATTCAATTCCCATCACTCGTGGAGGTTTGCTAGTCTCAACCCGAGGCGCCCAATGCTATATAGAAATTTACAAAGCTTTTGCTTAGATGTGGTACAAAGTCGTGTGAACGAGAGACTCAGTGTGACTCGAACTCATTCATGAAGGTTTTGCAGTCTAGCTTACTCACAAATACACCGCCCGAGACACCCAGAGGGACAGCTTAGATGTGATACAAAGCCATATGAGTGAGGCACTCAGTGAGATTCGAACCCACTCGTGAAGGTTTACTAATCTACCTTGCTAACCATTACACCACCTAGATGGTGCACACGATAACTACGAGTGCGCACCAACTTAATCAAATTTGACAGGATAATGAGTTGTTTTCCTTTCATCATATTTACCAACCCCCTCCGCTCGAGCAGGATATGACACAAGGTCAATTTTTAAGCGGAATTTGACAGGTTTGAATTCAGAGTATTCCTTCTCCAAGCCTAGTTACCTCACCAAGGTTGAAGAAATCAGTCTGTCCTACTATTTACCCATAGCCGGAGGGAGAATAATTGGATTCATATGTGAAATGTGAAATGCAATCAATCTCGTCCAGGATTTGAACTCGTATCGCTGTGTCCATTTCCTACGACGATAACCATTACACCACGGGCACCTCCTTTTATCTGTATTTCACTGATACACACATTTGCTTACCGTCTTTTCAAGCCTCTAAATGCCTCTGCCAGTAAAAAAAAATTCAGTCACCGCTCCCTAATAATTCAGAATTCCACCCCCTCTAACCTTGACCCTGGTGAAAAACGTTGTTTTTGTGTGTCGCTGATAGTATTTTTTTTAATAAAAGATATGCCTATTTGTTTAATGATTAACTCGATTTTTTTTTCATTGAATCATTTCTTTCTCTATACATTTTAATCGATTGCTTTTAATGACACCTTAAATACCTTGTAAAGTTATTTTATGAATAGAGGTTAAGGAATTGTTTTCATTGTAGATATTAATATTTTGGGCGCCTCGGTGGTGTAATGGTTAGCAAGCTTGACTAGCAAACGAGCGAGTTCGAGTCTCATTGGGTGCTTCATTCATTCAGCCTTGTGTCACATCTAAGCAAAAAGCTTAATAAATTAATATATATTTACATTTTTGTGTTCATTGTTTCTAAAGAGTGAAACGATATCTGCTATTGTTATTTATCATAAATAATTTGAACACAGTTGGAGGGATTTAAGTAATTATTTTATATTAATGATTATATGGTTTAAAGTAATTATTTCTACTGAATAATTGTCATTTGTTTCACACGGTTAAAGGGTTTCAAGTAACTAATAACAATTCCAAGAAAGCAATTACTGCCTCAAGTCATTATTCTTAATACAAATAACTGACAATTATGTGACATCAAGTATTCAAATACAAATAATTTTTAAACAAATGCATTTGATCTACAGATGGGCCCTAACAAGTACTACCATTCCAGATCAGAGTGGATCTGGGAGTAATGGCAACGAAAGTGTACTCCACCTTCCCCTCAGTCGCCAGAATTGGAGCTTCACCATCAGATGCATTTTAATGTCATACTCGGGACCTCTTTTTTGTGGGGAGGGTGATCTTAGCTCTCTGTAGGAGATACAGTCTCCGTATTCTTAGCCCCGTAGGAGGTGCCCGTGGTGTAAAGGAGATGCCCGTGGTATAATGGTTATCGTCGTAGGAAATGAACACAGCGACACGAGTTCAAATCATGGACGAGGCTAATTGCATTTCACGTAGCACTAATACCCTTGGGAATGGTATGAATCCAATTATTCTCCCTCCAGCTATGGGTAAATAGTAGGGCAGACTGATTCTTCAGCCTTGGTGAGGCAACTACTCTAGGAGAAGGAAAACTCTGAATTCAAAACTGCTAAACTCCGTTTAAAAATTGACCTTGTGTCATATCCTGCCCGAGCGGAGGGGTTGGTAAATATGTATTCTAAGCACCGTAGACAGGACGGTGACAGAATTATGATTGATTGATTTTAACGGTATGTCAATCTGTCAAGGGTTATTTTATGCTTAGAGGTTAAGGAATCACGTTTACTGAGCGTTTGGATTTACATTTTTGTGTAGTTGTTTTTTTTTTAGAGTTTTCTTTCCTTTTTTTTTTCCCTCACGGTCCAATCGAATACGAATATTTTTTTCAAACATCTATTTGACCCATAGATGGGATCCTAAAATGTACTACTACTTCGCATCAGAGTGGATCTGGGAGTAATAGCAATGAAGGGGTACTCCACAGTCCCCTTAAATTTCCAGGATTAGAGCCTCACCGCCATGCAGTTTAATGTAATATCCAGGACACACAGTTTGAAGTATATATTCGGTTTTCTTAACAAAACAAAGAAAAATCAGAGGAGTGTCTTCGTGGTGTAATGGTTAAAGCGCTGCACTGCGGAATTGTAGTTAGCGAGTATGAACTACAGTCTAACTGTTACGTTCACTTTCGGACAAATACCCTTGGGAAAGGTAGGAACCCCCTTATCCCCCCAGCTATGGGTTAAATAATACCTCTACTGTTCTTCTAGAAGGATGGTTTTAGCATTAAATAACCCAAAAGGTTGATATGCCATTAAACAAACAACAAAAAGGAAAATCATTATCAATTTTTATTGTATTTTTTAATTCAATTTTTTTTAACTGAATTATTTCTTTTTATATACATTTTGAATTACGTATTAGATTTGGCTAACAAAAATAATGCGTAACAAAAATAAAATGAAATTAAATAAAATCTTCTAAAAAATTACGTCGCTAAAAAGTTTGGAATCGGAAACTTCACATGCCAGTTCCCAGTGGTTATTAAAATTTTGTCTGGTGATACTAAGTCTATCTATCTATCTATCTATCTCAGTCTGTTCATATCTATCTAACCGCTTACCTCTGTTCATATCTCTGGTGGCGATCATCCAAGTCTATCTATCTCTCTCTATCTCGCTCTGTTCATATCCATCTAACCATTTAATTCTGTTCATATCTAATTGTTGTGAAAATTTTAATCAGGTGGCAACCAACCAAGTCTTACCGGGTGTCCGAATCGTAAAACGCTTTCAACTTGGTTGTCTGTCTATGTGATAGAAAGTGACATATTTTGCATTGCAAAGTAACTGTTCGTTACTAGGAGCGACAAAGAGGCTGAAGCGTTACAGCCCTTTTGTGTGAGACGGCTGATTATGGGACGTTGAGGTCAGCCAGGGATCTAAATGAGATGATTTCCCCCTCGATATTTGGACATTTCAAGTTTGTAAAAATTGAAAATAAGCTTTGAAGAGAGAGAGAGAGAGAGGGGGGGGGAGAGAGGGAGAGAGAGAGAGTTTTCCTCTACACTTGAAAAAACAAAACCAGTTTTGTCGATTCTCTTCCCATTTTAAAGTCACTGACCTATTTATCTACGTCTTTTTCTGTCTATCTACGCCCGTTTTTTACTTTCTATCAATGTCGCTTTCTACTTCTCTTTCTTTCTTTCTTTCTCTTAACACCAGTTTCCTACTTCCTATCTGCATCTCAATCTTTCTTTTTTTCTAACGGCTTCATTTCTTTGTTTGTTATAACAGCACGGATACGAAGTTTAAAATTCTGCACCCAGGAGTGAATTTTGGGGGAGAGACAGGACAAACTCTGAGTTAGTTAAAGCGTTGTGATCAAAACAAGAAAAATGAGGATATTAGTTGGGATACCTTGTGGAATATTGAGATATCTAAATCATTAAATTTTGCAGATTTTTCGATTTACTTCCCATGGAAGTTAGACAAAAATTCTCTTCCCCAGGCTCAGACCAGTATTTCCCAACCTGGGTGTAATTACTCCCAAAGTGGTAATTTGAATGCCCTATATAGTCGAGTAACAAATAACTTTGTGCAATGAACGACCGCTAATTTTTAACCACAAAAAAAAAAAGAAATTATCATGTATTGTGTATAATGAACGACCCCTTATTTATGAGAGGAAAATTGTTCTTAAAAAGTCTTTACTGATCTAGTGCATATTATACAAGAAATAAATTAAGGCAACTTGCAAAAATATACTTAGCCCCGTGAGCGAGGCATGGAATAAACCGACTATATCCCCTATATTGATTCCCCCATCCGGAAAAAAAGATTGATTTGCTTTCTTTGTTTAATGACATATCAACATTCGTGGGTTATTTAAAGCCAAAAATATCCCTGTAGAAGAACAATGTTGGCGACTGTAGTCTAGGGCGACCAGAAGGCTCCCTTTTCAATAGCTACTACACCGAGGTGTAGGGGAGGGCGCTACTCCTTTTCCTGGATTGCTCCACTTTACTCTCGATACATACCTAGTATTGCTGAGTGCTAAGCAAGGAGGTATCAAGTACCATTTTTAAAGTCTTTGGTATGACGCGACCTGGAATTGAACCTAGGTCTCCCGGACCATTGGCGAACATTCAAGCCACCTGGCCAAGTGGTACTATTTAACTCTTATCTAGGTGGGGAAGGGGGTTTATACCTCTCTCCTCGGTTATTTGTCCAGAGGTGAACATAACAGCGCAACTATGGCTCGAACTTGCTTACTTCAAAGCTGCAGTCCAGCACTTTAGCCATTACACCATGGGGACTTCTTCCTGAGTGTGAAACTAAACTGCATCCGGTGGTGAGGCTCCAGTTTTTGACATCTGAAGTATCTCTTCATTGCCATTGCTCCCACGTCAACTCTGACCTCGGAGTGGTAGTACCTGTTACGGTCAAATAAATAAAACTGTTTGACATGTAAACTGTGTTCAAACAAACGACTAAACTGAATTGTTAGAAATAGAACGGTTAGACGATTAACTGTACGTAAACAAATGACAGATGTTTAATTGAATTGTTGATAAGACATAGTAATAATGTTTACAAACGAAGAAGTAATGTTGAATAGAATGATTAGTGATAATATCAATATTTGTAACCACTTCATAATCTGCAAACCAAAGATTAATATCAAATAGAATTATAAGTGTTAGGCAGCAATAATTGAAAACATTTAGTTGTGTAGAAACAATAGCAAGACTTGTGTGCAAACAAATTAATACTAATTAATTTGAAAATGAAATCACCAACAAGATATGTGCAAACAAATTACTAATTAGATCATGAATATTATACAGTAATACTTGAAAACATTTAATTGTGTGCAAAAAATTGAGCGCAGGATCATTTAATAATATAATCTAAAAAGTGTTTACAAATCCTTATATATATATGTATATGTATATATATATATATATATTAATTTATTTATTTTGTTGGTACGTACGTGTTATATATGCGTATGTTTCCAGCTTGTTGCTTTCATCAGAGAATATATGTGGCATAAGGCCTTGTTAATAGGACTGCGAACAAGACTGACTTCAAATCTCATTGAGTACCCCATTACGGTCAACAAACATATATATATATTCTTTAAAGAAAAAACCAAAGACCGGTTATTTTAGGATTATATATTTATTTCCATCCTGTTTTGCGTTTCTGGTGTAAACCAAAATCACGAAGAAAAATATAACAGGACTTCTGTTAACAGAATAGACACGGGAGGAAGGGAGAGGAGAGAGGTGAAGAATTACCTCCTCGTTTTAGTGAACAGGAAAATCTAAATGTTCTGCTCTTGAATGATTTTCTTGTCCTGAAGGAATTACTCCCAACTCTGGTTTAACTGGACCGAATAATACCTATATATATATATATATATATATATATATATATATATATATATATATATATATATATACGAGGATCATTAAATAAGTTTCCAGACTTTCTTTGTAGGGGCACTTTTATTGATAGTACACACTTGAAACTCTAGTCCCCTTCGAAGTAATCTCCTCCGGCTGCAATGCACTTGTTGTGCCGTTCGAACAACTTCTGAAAGGACCCATGGAAGTCCTCTTGTGTGAGCGTGTCAATGACCTTCGTCACAGCCTCTTTCATCTCCTCACTTGTCTCATAACAACAGCCACTGGGCTTAAGGAATTAGCAAAAGTCACAGGGACCAAGGTCTGGACTATAGGGAGGGTAAGGAACTGTCTTGATGCCCATCTTGGTCAAATAGTCTGTGACAAGGATAAAGTTATGAACTGGTGTATTGTCTTGGCGGAAATGCCACTGACCCGATTTGAAGAGTGCTAGTCTCTTCCGACGGAATCTCTTCCTGAACTCTCTTAAAACCTCAACATAGTAACTCTAACCCTAACCCTTTGGCCAATCAATTCTGGTGTTCTGACTTCCTTACTCCTCCCACACCTCTCATCATCCCTCACAGACTCCCTGGCTTCCTTACGCCAGTCAAAAACTGATGCTCGATTTATGCAAGATGGTCGAAAAGCAGTCTGAAGCCTTCCATACGTTTCTGTGGTATTTTTTTCCAAGTTTAAAACAGAATTTTATTGCATATCGTTCTTCTAAAGTGTCCTCACGTCCAGATTGCATTTTTGAAATTCGCCAACCAGCTGTGACAATCAGGCTTTAGTAGGATGTATTCCAATTGCTGCTGTAGCTGTTGATTTGAACCTGAAATCATAAAAATTGGTCAGTCATCTCATAAGATGTATAGCAATAACATACTGAATTTTCAAGAGTCTACGACAAATGTGAAAGCCTGTACAAAAAAGTCTGGAAACTTATTGAAGGCATCACGTATATATATATATATATATATATATATATATATATATATATCATCATATCGCGCTGGTAGCACGGATATCCCTGACCCTCTCTCGCCACTCCTCCATATCGTTCATCGCCCTAGGTAGGTCTTCAGGACAACATCCCGTATCATCACATAGCTGCTGAATGTATGTTCGTGCTGGTCGTCCTGCTTTTGCACGGCCATGTGTGGGGGTCCATAAGAGTACATCTCTTATGAGTTCGTCCCTGCTTCTCCAGCAGTGTCCTGCATGTCTGGTTCCTCTAACTTGAATAGTTTTCGTGATAGGGGGCAGGTGGCCGTACAGTTGGTGTCTTGTGGGGTGTTGCCGCCAGGACTTGTTCAAGATTAAACGTAGCATTCTTGTGTAATTGCCGTCTAGCTTCTTCTCCAGCCGTTTTGTTAGCGTCCATGTAGTGCAGCCATATAGCAGTATCGATGTGACCGCTGCCTGGAAGAAACTGCGTTTCATTTTATATATATATTTCTCTTTAAAAACAAGACAACTATCGGTCACATTAAGATAATAAATTTATTTCCATCCTATTTAAAGCATTGATATAAATCAATATATATATATATATGTATATGAGTGTGTGTGTGGGTGGGTGTAAGCATGTACACGTGTGATATATATATAATAAACATATTTGATTAAATATGAAAGACACATTTTGTCTATATAATTTTATTAAGATCCTTTCAAGTTTCTTGATAAGTGTCTTGGTTTCAGGTTGGAATTGGTTGATAAATTTACCAAAATTGTCCCGATCGCTTTCGGACCATTCATAGGCCATCATCAGGTGTTGCTTGCATGTGTAATGAGTGTTTTGAAAGAGTTTTGAAAGTTTTTAGGTTTTTTATAACATAACAAAATTACGTAAATACAGAGTTGGATAAAACTGAGATGGTGATGAATTTAAAAACAGAAAGCTTTCAACGATAATAGAATATTATCAAGAAATATGGAATATTTTTTAAAAAACTCTCGAAAAAATTTTGGTAAATTCATCCACCAATTCCAACCTGAAACTAAGACACTTATCAGGAAACTTGAAAGGATGTTAATGAAATTATATAGACAAAATGTGTCTTTATTATTCACTCAAACATGCTTAAATAAAAGACTGCTGCTCAACTAGATAGATAGATAGATAGATAGATAAAGAGGATTTTGCATTAAATAACCTATAATGGTTGATATGCCATAAAACCCAACCAAACGAAATCATAAATATTATATATATACGTACAAAGAGGATTTGGCCTTAAATAACCTACAATTGTTGATATGCCATAAAATCCAACCAAACCAAATCATATATTTAATATGTATGTATGTATGTATGTATGTATGTATGTATGTACCAAATTAATGTCAGATCCTGTTTATATATATATATATATATATATATATATATATATATATATATATATGCGATTTGGTTTGATTGGGTTTTATGGCATATCAATCATTGTAGGTTATTTAATGCCAAATACTCTTTATACACATATATGAAGTATACATGATTAATGCCAAAGCCATTCTTGTAGAAGAACAGCAATGTGAAACCAGACTGTGGGGATTCCTCGTGGCGTAAAGGCTAACGTAGGGGGACTATAGCCTTGAAATCAGCGGGTTCGAACTCCTGCCGCGCTATTACGTTCACTTTTTGACTAATACTGTTAGGAAAAGTACAAACATTTTTATCTTCCAAGATAAAGGTTAAATAGTATCATTTCTGTTCTCCTACTTGAATGGCTTTGGCATTAAATAACCCATGAAGGTTGATATGTTAATAAATAGATAAAGAAATATGACAGAGGATACCAGTTATAAGTATTGAGCACCTAGGAGGAATCAAATTCACGACCCAGTAGTAATGTTGTATTTTGACCTTCGTCCCGGTCAAACATGCCATTCCAAAGTAATGCACCGGAAGGAAGTGACACATTCCAATGGCCAGTAATCGAAAGAAATCGCGTAGGCGGATTTGGCTGACGAAATGGGACAAGGTAAAAGCAATTAATACACTCATAGACTGATGCACCGGAAGAGAGTGACCTCTGAACTGCATGACAGTTATTTCCGCTTGATGATGATCAAACATGCCATTCCAAAGATTGAGTGGGCGATTGAACTATTATATAACTCGGTGAAGACAGGAAGTCAGGAGTTGGAGAAAAGATGTGGTAGAGAAAGCCACCGCCCGGCGGAGGGGGCCCTTGGGGCCCCCGATTGAGTTGGAGATCAGACGATTTAGAGACAAGATCATATTTACCAACCCCTCCGCTCGGGCAGGATATGACACAAGGTCAGTTGTTAAGCGGAGTTTAACAGGTTTGAATTCAGAGTTTTCCTTCTCCTAGACTAGTTGCCTCACCCAGGCTGAAGAACCTAGCCTGCCCTACTATTTACCCATAGCTGGAGGGAGAATATTTTGGATTCATACCTTTCCCAAGGGTATTAGTGCTATGTGAAATGCAATCAGTCAGGTCCAGGATTTGAACTCGTGTCGCCGTGTCCATATCCTGCGACACTAACCATTACACCACGGGTAGAGAAAGCCAGCACTCAGCAGAAAGCTGAGCCCCCTGGCCTCCGATTGAGTATCAGGAGAACGAGAAAGACACAACGCTGATGGCTATAAGAGTGGGGGGGGATCAATATATTGCAATCTTTGTTCAGTCTCCAACTCCCTCTCACACACAAACGTTTCAAATAAAATGAGAGGTATATTTTTTTAAAGAAGTCTTCGCTCGTCCTTTATCATTGTGTCGTTGTGATTCTTTGTGCATGAATCTGCGTATGAGTATATAACAGAGTGTATAAAAAGCTCACTAGCTTTTTAACCATTACAAAAAATTAGATTGTTTATCTGAATGTTTGATTGATTTGTGATATTGAGAGAAACGAGGGTTATTAGAATTTTTAAAAATGGTTAGAATCTTTTCTAAATGTCTGGGTATCACCAATTAAAACTAGTTTATTATAATCTTGCTAACGTTACGAATGAAGCGACCATTTTGTCATATCTTCGCTGTAAAAGGTTTTTTGGTGTTATATAGAAAGCATTTGTTGTTAGTTTGGTGTCACTTGCGTGCGATACGAACTGATGGAGCAGTTGTTGAGTTTCGGCTCTGCAGTCTGTGTTCGCTGGTTCGATTTCCAGTGGTGGAGATCACGGTATACACTGCTGATGATACCTAATAAGGTCTTAACAGCTTGTTTCCGTATGTCGTGCGTAGGTGTTCGCCGGATTTTCTGGTCATGATAATTCAATTCACAACATAATTCCTCTACTTAAAAAAGAATATTTGCGTCAATATTTTTCGGTGTTACATAAAAAGTAACTGGGTTATGAAAGGAAAACGTTCCTTCATTTCAGCTAACAATATTGAGAAAATAAAGAGCGTCTTTATCTACACTAGAAAAGGATAAATATTTGTTTAATGACGAGTCTAACCTTATATTGTAGACACATCTACATTTTCAGCCATTTTATTTCGTCCTATATTAAGTGTCCAAACGTAGCACGCATTGTGCGCCGGTACTCCAGATAATCCTCCAAGCTGTGAGTTTCATATTCTTTGCTAATGTTCTTTAACAAAAGATTATCCTGGCTCGGAATAAAATTTCTTCCATTTTTTAAAACTATTTTTTTTTTGTTTTTTTTGTTAATGGTCATTATTTGCGTCAGAAGAAAGTTGTCTTTTGTTCATTTCTTGCCTGAATGTCTGTTACTTTTGTTGACCTGTGAAATTTAATATCAATCTAATTAAAGGCCGAAATAGTGTAGTAACTATTTCAAAGAAAATAAATAAGTAATGAAATTTGATGAACAATAAATGACATTTTTTATTCATATGTGTGTGTGAAAGAGAGAGTCGGAAGAAAGTTTTCTTTTCATCAGCTGAAAAAGTTGATAAATATACATACATATGGTAAATATTTGCGTGTGTATAATTATGTATATCTAGGGTGCATTTTTTTCTTTTAAACATGTTTAATTAAATAGGACGGACACTTCGGGTCGTGCCTATTCTGTCTTTGATCCGTTCAAAACTCCGAATGAATCGTTTGACTTTTCGATGAATTAAATTTAGGAAGGCGCCGCATTTTTCCGAACTATTTTCAGCTCCCAGCTAGAGCCATCTTTGAGGGAGCGATTAATGAAATGAAAAGCACAATGATGAGTCATAAACATTCATATAAAAAGTAGGAGGAAGAACAAGTGCGAGGAGATTTACGGAAAATTAGAATTTTATTAAATTTTACTGTACATATATAGATATATATATCATGTATTCCGATCTAATAATTTTTAAACACATCTACTAGACCAATAGATGAGACCCTGATACGTATTAACATTTCGGGTGAGAGTTGACCTGGGAGTAATGGCAAAGAAGGAGGTGCCCGTGGTGTAATGGTTATCGTCGTAGGAATTGGACACGACGATACGAGTTCAAATCCTGGACGAGACTGATTGCATTTCACATAGCACTAATGCCCTTGGGAAAGGTATGAATCCAATTATTCTCCCTCCAGCTATGGGTAAATAGTAGGACAGACTAGGTTCTTCAGCCTTGGTGAGGCAACTAGTCTCGGGGAAGGAAAACTCTGAATTCAAACCTGTTAAACTCCGCTTAAAAATTGACCTTGTGTCATATCCTGCCGAGCGGAGGGGTTGGTAAATATAGTAATGGCAAAGAAGGAGTGACTTCACTCTCCCCAGAATTCAAGACTAAATCTTCACCATCAGATGGAGTCATGTGTCATACGCCTCTGAAAAGAGATATAATCAATCTATTCTAAGCCACTTTGACCGAATAGTCATGTTTAGGAAAACACATAGACTGTCATCGTTTTTCCCGTCAAGTTAGTTTAGGTCATTTGGTTTAATTATATTCATATATATAAACTATCAACAAGAGCTCTGTACAGATACAGGATGTCGTCGAGAGGACCTCCGAATGCGATGGATGTTAAAGACGAATGGAGAGAGAAAGAGAGAGAGAGAGACAGAGAGAGAGAAAATCAGGGAAATCCGTGCTCGCGGCACGACATGATATATATATATATATATATATATATATATATTACTAATCTAATATCTACCAGCATTCACGGAACCAGAAAAAAAAACGAAAAAACCCCCGCCAGGGACAAGAGATAAAAGTATCTCGAATCACTGCCCGGGGGAAAAAGAAAAAATTATAGGTCAAAAAGAAAGAAAAGGCCAACCTCGTCCGATCCCTTGAAAAAAAATCAAGGGATACGCAGTCAGTTGGTCAAAAGAAAACTAAAACCTTCCGCGAATCCTGCAATGCTACAATTACAAAAGTGCTCAACACAATTGGAGCCAATTATGATGATCCGATAAGGTGAAACTTGAGTAAAAGATTTCCGACTCGCGATTTAAGTTAATTATATATATATATATATATATATCAAGTAACTAATAATTAAAATCCTCAGTAAACAATTAAAGCTTCAAATAACCATTCTTAATTTGAATAATTTACGGTGAGAGGACAACTCTTCTTATCAAATGCGAATTATTTTCAAACAAATCCATTTGACCTAAAGATGGAACTCTAACTGATACAATCATCCGGGTCAGAGTGGACCCGGAAGTAATGGCAGAGAAGAGGTACTTCACTCTCCCCTGATCTCCAGAATTGGATCCTCATCATCAGATCGAGTCTTACCCTTCTCCAGGAGATAGCGTATTCTAAGCTTCGCCGGTTAGGCAGTCTCAATTAGGGTTAGTGTTAAATTTTAGTGTTGGGACCTTACGAAGAAGGACCAGCCTTTCTTTTGGGGCCTTTTTCGCCAATAAAAAGAAAAAGTACATTAACACTTGCCTGTTTGCATAGCGAGTGTGCTATGGACTTGTTACTTATTTCTAAGAGCTCGATACTTTTATGCCATCTGTAGAAGGAGATTTTATGGTACACTGCTTCTGCAAAGATAGCCATAGCTTGATTAGACAAAAACTATTCGAATAATCTTCTATGAGACCGACTTTTTCTATTTATATCTTTTAAGGTACTAACTATAATAAAGCTGTTAATAGCCCAGTCAGTGGGGCTATGGAATAAACTGACTGCATTTCTTCAGGTAGGTAAGACCCCCCACCACCACCACCACAACGTAATTCCTGGATATGACGCTAAACAATCTAATGTTGAGGCTCCAGTCCTGAAGCTTTTGGGAATGTGCAGTACCCCTTCATTGACATTGCTCCCAGGTTCACTTGGACCCGTAGTAGTAACATCTGATAGGGTCCAATCAATGGGTCAAATAGAACTGTTTGATCATTGAAACTGCGAGTAAACAAATAACTTTTAAATCTAATTGTTAGAAATAGAACTCTTTGAACATTAACTGTGTGTAAACAAGTGACTGATGTCTAATTGAATTGTTAGTGATACATAACAATTAACCATTTAACTGTGGGCATACGAATGAATAATGTTGAATAGAATTATTAGGGTTGAATAGTAATACTTGAAACTATTTAAACGTGTGCCTAAATTGAATCATTGGTATTACATTGCAATATTGGAAATATTTGACTGTGTGAAAATGAATGAATTGTGTTGAATTGAATAATTAGTGTTAAATAGCGATACTTATAACCACTTCACTGTCTGAAAACAAATGATTAATATATAACATAACTATAATTGTTTGATGGCAATGATTGAAACCATTTAAATGTATAGAAACAATAGCAATTCGAGTGTGTAAATAAATTAGATCTAACTCATCTAAAAATGAAATTACCTACGAAACTGTTCACTTACAAATCATATATATATAGTCATCCACAGACAGATCTGTTTCGTTCTATCAGAACTCATCAGTGTGGCTAGACAGTAGCTTCCCGTAGCTGGGATCGAAACCCAGGTTGACTCAAACGCCAAGCCAAGCCTCTAAACCTTTAGCCACGAGGAGCCATTAGCTGCGAAGTAAATTTTAAACGGTTATGATTCACAATTACTATTGTTTACATACATATATATATTATATTATGAGAGTGTTGGTCGTCAGTAAATCACTATGTGGTTATTTGTCGAACCAAGTGCAATATAATATGGAGAGTGCTCAATATCTATGATAGAGCTATTATAATAATAATGATAATAGATAAATATATATTATATATATATTTAATCCATGGAAAATGTTGTTCTGCAACCTAAGGTTTCTTGAAGTTTATAACAACATTCGTCAGGCAGTTAAAAAGATGGAATGAAATTGAAAATCGAAAATGCGACAAAAATACAGACAAATTCGCACACACATACACCCTAACCCATATATACACACATACTTACAACCACACATAAACGAGATCTTAACGGCTTTTTGTCTGCTTTTTGCCGTATTTTCGATTTTGTCTGTATTTTTGTTGCATTTTCGATTTTCAATTTCATTCCATCTTCTTAACTGCCTGACGAATGTTGTTTATATATATATATATATATATATATATATATATATATATATATATATATATATATCTTTAAATGCATGCAAACAAATGACTGGTGTTAAATCGTTACTGTTACATAGCAATACTTGAAACCGTTTAATTATATGCAAAAAAAAAAAAAAAGAGTCCGGGCTAGTTTAGAAATGCAATCTTCTAAAAGATTACAAATAATATGTATTTAATGTATATGTATAAAAAGGATTTGGCATTAAATAACCTACAATGGTTGATATGCTATAAAACCAAACCAAGCCAAACGAAACCAAATCATATATATTTAATATATACGTATAAAAAGGATTTGGCATTAAATAACCTACAATGGTTGATATGCTATAAAACCAAACCAAACCAAACCAAATTATATATATTTGATATATGTGTATAAAAAGGATTTGGTATTAATTAATCTACAATGGTTGATATGCCATAACCAAATATGCTAACCAAATAAAATCATACATAGTTTATATATATGTATAAAGAGGACTCGGCATTAAATAACCTACAATGGTTGATTTTTTAATCTTGACAGAGTTGAACGAAATTAAAACCAATACCTGTTTTATTCATGAATAAAGCAGGTTACACCAAATCTTTACAAAATTATTTATATGGTACTATTTACCACCCCCTCCGCTCGGGCAGGATATGACACAAGGTCAATTTTTAAGCGGAGTTTAACAGGTTTGAATTCAGAGTTTTCCTTCTCCTAGACTAGTTGCCTCACCAAGGCTGAAGAACCTAGTCTGTCCTACCATTTACCCATAGCTGGAGGGAGAATAATTGGATTCATACCTTCCCCAAGGGTATTAGTGCTATGTGAAATTCAATCAGTCTCGTCCAGGATTTGAACTCGTGTCGCTGTGTCCATTTCCTTATATTTATATGGTGCCCTACAATAAATTTAAAGCATTTACAAGTATGTATTAATTAGTCTCTTTTATAAAAGAACAAAAATCGCTGGATCATGAATACTAGCTGTCAGATATCGTACACCCCGCAGAATGTTTGATTGGGTATGATAGCAACTAAAACACGTATTCTTGTAGTTCATGTAGATGTTTGGAATGCTTATATATATATATATATATATATATATATTTCTTGTGTTACTCTTTTTTTTATCCGAAATATTTGTCCTAAAGACGACTTTTTGACTTGCATGCTTGACATTTTCTATTATTATTATTTTATTTTTATATCTAAAATAATTTTAAATAGAATAACTTGTATGCAGGCAAAATATTTAAGTAGAAACACGTGTCGTCAAAGAAAATAAATTTTATCCACACCAAGTATATATCTTTTTCCGTTTATTTTTTCAATATATTTCTCTGATTCATTTCATTTTTTCTTACACACACACACACACACACACACACACACACACACACAATATATATATATATATATATATATATATATTGAGCAAGCCACACTCCTCTTTTCAGCCGGGGACCATTGCTTGGAGTTAATACTACCCTTGAGAGGATGTAATATTACTACTAATTTACTTGTTATATTTATACACCCGTATGAACAAACCTGCCTTTCTGTTAACCCTACCTAATTTGTTGTCTATTCTTTGCTACTTAGAATAGCCTGTCATTGTGAAAATTATTTATATTAGAATGGAACATTGAAAAAATAGTTATTATCATCATCAAACACTTACAGATGGCCTAGTGCCAAATGTGCTGGCCTGCGACATCATAAAAAGCAAGTTTGAACTCCTGTCACACAATTACGTTCACTTTCGGACCGGACATTGGTATGATGGTTAGAGTGTTCGCCAATAGACCGAGAGACCTGGGTTCAATCCCAGGTCGAGTCATACCAAAGACTTGAAAAATGTTACTTGATGCTACCTTGCTTAACACTCAGGATTATAAGGTAAGGATCAAGAGTAAAATGGAGCAATCTAAGGAATAGAATAGCGCCCTCCCCTACACCTTGAAAATAGAGCCTTCGCGTCACCCTCAACAAAGGTCGCCAGGTTATCAATTAAATAAAGTGACTTTTGTCTAAGGAGTTAGTAATAGTAAACACTGTTCACAGTTGCACCTTTTTCAAGGAAATCAATAATAATGGGTCCTTTCATTAGAGTCTTTGCCAATGGCCCGGGAGACTGGGTTCAATCCCAGATCGAGTCATACCAAAGACTCAAAAAATGTTACTTGATGCTACCTTGCTTAACACTCAGCACTATAAGGCAAGGATCAAGAGAAAAGTGAAGCAATTCAGGGAAAAGAGTAGCGTCCTCCCCTACACCTTGGTGTAGTAGCTATTGAAAAGGGAGCCTTCGGGTCACCCTTGACTACGGTCGCCAACTTTACTTTACCTACAACCTTTGAGAAAGGTGTGAACCTTTTTATCCCCCACAACTATGGGTTAAATAGTATTACTACTCTTTTTCTTCAAGGATTCTTTTACATTAAACAACCCGGGAAGGTTGATATTCTTGGTTTTGGTTTGGTTAGGTTTTATGGCATGTCAACCATTGTAGGTTATTTAATGCCAAATCATCTTTATATTAAATATATGATTTATAAACACATTTTGTTGATAACATTTTAAAACAAGCCTAAGGTCTTTTTTTTTTTTTTTGCTCACAATTAACGAGTTTCAAGTATTGCTGTTCATCACAAATAGTTCTACTCAACATTACTCATTCGTTTTTACACAGTTAATAACGTCCAGCTATTGCTATGAATTACCAACAATTAAATTAGACACTCATTTGTTTACTCATAGATAAATGATCAAAATGTTCTATTTCAAACAATTCAATTTAGCATAAGACATTTGTTTGGATAAAATTTAAATATCAATTCTATTTAATCCATTGATAGAACCCTATCAGGTGCTACCACTCCGGGCCAGAGTGGACCTGGGAGCAATAGCAATGAAGACGGGAGCCTCGCCATCAGATTGTTTAATGTCATATCCAGGACACACGTTACGTGGAGTTTTACCCCTCTGCAGAGATGCAGTCGTTATATTCTACAGCCCCAGCCAACTGGGCTGGGTTGATATGTAATTAAACAACCAAACTAAACCTTTACAAATAAATTAGATTTTGGCATTAAATAACTTATCAGGAGTTGATATGCCGTTAAACAAAGTGAGCATTCATGATAGAATCAATATTTTGCATATTAAAGGTAAAAATTCTACATGTGCACCTGTTCAAGTTTATCAGGAAAAAATCTAATAATTTTTTTATGATTTTAACTAATTAAATAGACCCTCAAACTTGCTTGCATTTTTTAAAATTATTTTCGAAGAAAAAAAGCAATTATCTTACATTTTACAAGGGGGTTCACTTCCACGGTGTAATTCAATGTAGAACGATACCCCAATTCCGGACCAACTAACTTTGGAAAAGACAAATAGCCAGACCGGTAGAAATATTTTAATTTATTCTATTCTTTTTACTTCTGAGGTAGGGAGGGTCATTTTTATTACTTGTCCCTGAAATGGATGATCATTCTACATTAAATTAGAATGTGAAGGTGAACCCTCTTACCTTATAAAATGTAATTTTTTGCGAAAAAAACGGTAAGTTTGAGAGACTAATCAATGCAAATCCTAAAAAAGAAAAAATATTATTAAAAATTTTTTTTGCCCAGTGAATTTGATTGTATGCACTTATAGAATAATATTTTGATTATAAATGATGATTTTACTTGCCTAAAAATTGTCTTTACACTTTTTTTCAGGAAACAAAAATGTCGAAGAACAAAGTCATCGGAATTCTGGGCACAGGTGATTTTGGAAGAGCTCTGGCCAAACGTCTAATACGTTGTGGCTATGACGTTATCATGGGTAGTCGTAATCCGGACTACCAACGGGTGACCAGCATTGATGAGGAGCTGACCCCTGTGAAAGTGGCAACGATTAACGAAGTTCTGAGCAACGAGAATATCTCAATTGTTTTTCTGGCTGTGCATGCAAAGAATTTCTCTCTTTGTATCACGCCTTCGATCGACAGTTTGGGCAACAAGATCCTTATCGACATATCAAACCAAGATAAACTTCGCAATGGCGAATCGAACGCCGAGAAACTCGCGGAAGAATTTCCTACTCTCCGAATCGTGAAGGCGTTCAACACCCTGTCCGCCTATGCGATGGAAAGCGACACCTTTGGCGGCGCGAAGCAAGTGCTCATTGCCAGCAACGACCAAGAAGCCAGAGAGAAAGTCTCGGCCCTGTCGCGTGAGATGGGGTTCACGCCGATTGATTATGGGATGTTGAGGTCGGCTAGGGATCTGGAGGCCTACCCGCTGACTCTGATGTATGGTTGGGGTAGGCCGACGCTGTTCACGTTTGGAATCTTCATTGGCTGGAATGTGGTCCTGATTATCAAATATTGGAACTATTATGGAAGGTCTAAACATAAATTTAAATGGAGCAATATACCACTAGCTTATTTGAACAAACCTGTGTGTCTCACAGCTATTACACTCCTGGCTTTGTCTTACCTTCCTGGCTGTCTGGCTGCGTTTCTTCAAATTATAAACGGCACCAAATATAAGCGCTTTCCCGATTGGTTCGATCAGTGGTTGAAGGCTCGTAAAATGTTAGGACTTTACGCTCTTTTCTTTAGTGCATGGCACGTTGCAATTTCAGGTATTTTCATGTCACCTGGTTATATGGGTTCGTGGTTTGAAACCACCAAAGTTCATTTTCCTGAAAACACCAGCGGATTCGTCCATGATTTTTCCGTCAAAATGAATCTAAAAGGTGAAGGAACGATTAGCGTTGGTATTTTGGCCTTGCTACTGATGAGCATCTTAGGTTTGTCCTCTTTGCCGTCCGTCGGAGCCGTTCTAAATTGGCGGGAGTGGCGCTTCGTGCAGAGCCACTTGGGATACGTGACGCTGTTTCTCGTCACTTCGCATGTCGTCATTTTCGCGCTGCCCGGTTGGATAAAGCATCCGAAGAAATTCTTCTATTTCAATTCTTTTATGTGTTGCATCATCCCGTTCATCGTTTTGTTAATGAAGCTGCTCCTGATTACACCTTGTATCGGTGGATACGTAGATCAAATTCGAGGAGGCTGGGAAAGAACCCAACGGTATAAAAAAACTGTGGAGCCTGTTGAATTGCAGAATGTGAGCGTAAATCCAGAGGTCGCTGTTGTCGGCTGAGCTTGCCACTGTGTTAATTCAATATTGATCAAAATAGATCCTGGATCAAAATGAACCCTGGATGAGCTGTTTGGAGCCAAATAAAAAAAATAATATAACGTATATAGTCGTGTGTCATTCAACTTTCAGAGATTTAAATTTTAGCCAAATATTAGGGAGTCGTACAATACGTGAAATATAAAATCTGTGTCTATAAAGAGTTGACCTAGGTGAGGCCTAGTCTGTATCTTTCGTATGGTACGACTCTGCACTCCGATATAAAGCTAGAATCTAGATCTTTGAAAATCACATGATACGCGAATATATATTGTAAATAAAAAGCTTAAATCATAAGTAATTTGTGATGAACACGGCAAATTACTTACTATACATGGACCAACATTTTGTAATAGATTTATTTTTTATTGTAAACCATATTTTGATATAATGTGTGTGCAGAAGTTTTCAGCGGGAAACTATTTTCAGCATGATCTTTTCTCATCTATAGTAAGTCCCGAAGCGTATTCCCTTAAAGCACAGAAAATGGAATCGGTGAGACGAGTGAACCGAGTCTGCGTTCACTTCCCACTATTGCATATATAGTCATTCTCTTCTTTTCCAGTGTCTTGGGTATGACACTAAACTGTATTCAGAGGTAAAACACCAGATATGGAGCCTAGGGGAGTGTGGAGTCATCTCTTCATTGCCATTACTCCCAGGTCCACCCTGCTCCAAAATAGTTATGCCAATTAGGGGCGCATATCTGGATCAATTATTTCTAATATCTGAAATGACTGTGAACTTTTTATGCATTCGCTTTTAAAACGTTGATATTGCAACAAATAAAGTATTTACCTGTTTGGAACGATTGTAAAGATACATTTTTGTACTGTAAACTGACTTCGGCATAAAATAACCCAACAAGGGTTGACATGCCGTAAAAGCAAGAAACTAACAAATTTAGTTTTTTTCTTTTTTCGAAAAAGTGCGCAGTTTGTCTGTTTTTCTATTTCTTTTATTTTTATCTTTTATGTTTTTCACACACCTAATATTTTTAAAGAAAAACTTTTTATTTCTTTGTACTCACTTGAAAAAATACATATATATATATTTTTACTGTGAACTAGACAATCTCTTATTTCTCTTTTTAATTTTTCTCCATGATGATATTGACGTTTCTATTTAGGAAGGAGTGGGGAATTCTTATCAGGATTTTACAATTATTCTTCTCGTACTGAGATTTTGGACTATTAAAAAAGATCGATCGGCACGTACACAGACCCCACAAAATTATCATTTAGTTGCAAGCTGAACAGAAAATTCCTTCATACTCTAAATTTTGAACATTTTATTTGTGTAAAACCAGCTCATTGACCTTGTGGGTAAAGTGTTCTTCAATAGTCCAGGAGACCGGGGTTCAATCCCAGGTCGAGTCATACCGAAGACTTTAAAATAGATACCCCCTTGCTTAAAACTCAGCATTATAAGGTACGTATCAAGGGTAAAGTGGAGCAATCCAGAGAAAGGAGTAGCGCCCTCCCCTATACCTTGGTGTAGTAGCTATTGAAAAGGGAGCCTTTGGGTCGCCCTCGACTACAGTCGCCAACTACTCTAATAAAAATTGCATTATGATGCACCATTTTCGCCATACATGCATACATACATAAATGGGACTTAAGAATGTTTGTTGTTTTAAGGACTGAAGGATGAAACAAAAGAACGAAGATACCTTTTAAATTTCAATTTTATTTGGGTTTTTTTTATTCGGCTATTTTGTAGTGAGGAAATGTCTTCCTGAATCATTAGAAAGCAGTCACATCTCCTAAACGAGGCGTTGAAATGTATTTGTCATTTTCCAAGGGTGATAAGCCCAAAGTTAGTGATTATGTCCAGATGGTGTTTTTAGTAATATTTGTTTTGGTGATGTCGGCTTGCTAGCAGCAGACATGGCGAAGTATCAGGCCACAAGACCCGATCAGCACACGCGTTCGCTGCTAGCAACCGCGTCGAAAAGCGTCCGTACAATCTGAGAGGTGCCGCTTAAGTTAGGTAGAATTTCTCTATAGCGCAGGGAAGGTTTTTTCTTTGGGCATGCGCCATTCCTACTTCCTGTCAAGGGCTTCGGGGAACTGCTACCTTTTGAATTTATCTTATTTTTCTTGTTATTAATTTCTACGCATACATATTTATATACAATAACAATGAAAATTTTAGTAGTATCTAGATATTACCAAAATCCTATATAACTTTTATGAAAAAGGACGAATTCAAATTGCATTCTTTTAAAAAGACAGTTGTCAGCATGCATAAACACATATCTCGCAAACATTTGAACGGCTATACACATAAGAAATGGAAACAAAATTATCTGTTAGGTTCGATTTGCTTTCTTTGTTTAAAGGCATATCAAACTTCTTGGGTTATTTAATGCCCAAGCCCTCCTTATAAAAGAACATTAGTGGTACTAATTAGCCCATAGGTGAGTGGACAAGGCGGTTCACACCTCTTTCAAGGGTATTTCCTCAATAGTGAACATGATAGCGTGACTGGGATTCGAACTCGCAACCTACGATTCCGCAATCCCGCACGTTAAACTTTACGCCATTACCCTCATAATTAAAAGGTTCATGTGTAGATAAAACAAAATCTTCAGAGTGGAAGCTGGTGTTTTTAGATTGTATTTGAACTAAATAGGTAATACTTCAAAGTTAGTTTGGTTTCTTTGTTTAATGGCATATCAACCTTCGCGGGTTATTTATTACCAAAGCCCTCCTTGGAGAAGAACAGTAGTGGTACTAAGTAGTTGAGTTGGCGACCATAGTCGAGGGTGACCCGAAGGCTCCCTTTTCGATAGCTACTACACCAAGGTGTAGGGGAGGGCGCTACTCCTTTACCTTTACCTTTGATCCGTACCTTATAATGCTGAGTGTTAAGCAAGGAGGCATCAAGTACCATTTTTAAAGTCTTTGGTATAGTGGTACTATTTAACCCAAAACTCGTGGGAATAGGGATGTTCGTGCCTTTTCTGAAGGTATTTGTTCAAAAGTGAACGTAATAGCGCGACTGGAGTTCGAACTCACTCACTGACTACGATATCTCAGTCCATTATGTTGGGTATTATGACTATATCTGTTCCATAGCCACAATTAACGCCATATGCGAAACAGACATATAACGTTCACATAGAACATTGAAAGAACACAGGAATCTCGAAACCCGAAAACACGCAACGACTTCCTGTTCAGGTACGAAACCCCTCCATTAACTTTGAGTTAAAGGCCCCGACACAAGGAGGAGAGACACAAGGAGGAGAGACACAATCTTGTTATGCCGTCTCATTCACTTGGCCCCCATCTCGTGCGGCACCCGCGGCGCACAAATCCGTCCCGCCCCAGCGAGCCCCAAAAGCCGAACCTCCCCGTTCGGCGTCCAGTTTCCTACTCTCTAACTTTCTTTCAATTCTCCCAAAAACCTCCGTGCGCTTCCGGTGCGTGACGTCACCCGCACTTTGTCACCCCCTTTCGTCTCGGAATATTATGACATCTCTGAGCGACACCTCCATCCGCCCGCGTTAACACCTGCCTCAATGTTGCACCCAACTAACCCATGCGCTGAGCCGAAAGGCCCCCAGCCTAACTAAACCCTAAAGCACGAACCGAAATCCCTCGGCCATTACGTTACATATCTGTTAGGTGGCTGGAACAGATTTTGTTGCTGGTACAGAGTAGCAAGCGGATGAAATGTCTGCTGTCACGTACACACAAAAAAAATATAATTTTTTACTGAATAAGACATGAGCGTATTTGTTCGAATGTTGCACCCTATCATCACCTGTGATAAATAATGTTCCATTCTATTTTGATTGTGAAGAAAGAAAGGGAGAAAAACACAATAAACGTAAGAGAGAAAAAAAGAAATCTAAAATAAGAAAGTAATGACAAAAGGAGAGAGAGATGAGGGGGATAATAACACTAATACACCAGACGCTTATCGTCTACTTTAATGGAAAGAAGTGTTGTATACTACACATATAGATATGCAAAAACAGAACACACAATACAAATACAGGCGGACTCTGTCGTTTCAGGTACGATCGGTTTTATTAATTTCTTGACTTCGGCCCATAGCGACACGAAGAGAGAGACACAATTCTAATCGTCTAAAGTACTGTGGATAACCCAAGTTCAAAATCAATCTTTGTCTTCTTTTTTTTCTTCTTGCCAAAGACATAGTAAGTCACTGCGCACCAAATGTGTATTATGTTGTATACTACAAGTATACATATGCAGATACAGGCAAATACAAATGCAGGCAGACTCTGTTGTTCAGGTACAAATCCCTTTATTAGTTTCTTGACTTCGGCCCATAGCTACGTGAGGAGAGAGAGATAATTCTTACTATGCTGACCATACTATCCGACCCCACCAACGCGCGGCGCATCTTGTGGTGTTTAAGATCTCAATTCTTCTCTGCCGGTAGAGATCCGAAAAACCCAACTACATCTTCAACGCCCCAAATCCAACTCTCAACTGACTCTTTTTCAAAATCCTCAAATTCTCAGGACCATATCTTCCTAACATGACGTCATCCACACTTCAGCCCATTTCCTGTCTGGGGATTATTATGACAATGGTGATTATCATATCCTTTGCGCGCGAGCGTAAAACTGTACCCAATGCTATGCACCTGAACTCTTAACCCGAATAGTTCAAAGCCCAACCAAACTTAATGATCAAATATAATTAACGAAAAATGATTAATATAAAAACTTATTCCTTAATTATATAACACACCTTTCCTTCCCACAAAATAAAATCATTTTGTCGTAGAAGATAACAAAATATTGTTACATAGGCAGATACACGAATATGGCCATGCGCTAAATGGGTGAAATGGACATCGAATGTTGGTAACATATATACATAGAACATAGGAATCTCGAAATACGAAAAACACGTAAAGACTTCTCAGTTCAGGTACGAACCTTTTATTACTTTTGAGTTTAAAGGTTTCGACATAAGGAGAGAGACACAATCTTACTATTCTGTCTTTATCATCAGGCCCCCATCTCGTGCGGCACCCATGGCGCGCAAATTCATCTCGCCTCAGTGAGCCCCAAAATTCGACCGTCTCCGTTCGGCGTCTAATTTCAACTCCCTTAACTTTCTTCGAAACCCTCCAAATCCTCCGCGCGCTTCCGGTGCGTGACGTCACCCGCACTTTGTCACCCGTTTCATCATCTCAGGCTATTGTGACATCTCTGAGTGACATGTCCGCTCTGTGCGCCCGCGCGCGTTACCAACTGCATCAAGGTTGCACCTAACTAACCCATGTACTGAGCCGAAAGGTTCTCAGCCTAACTAAACCCAAAGGCATGAACCGAAATCCCTCGGCTATTATATTACAATATTTTTTAAACTAATGTATCGATGTGAAAGGATTTTCCTTTTGTTTTTCTCTATTTTCTTCCTTTCCGATTTCGTAATCTGTATCAATTATGCAATGTAACACTCTTCCTCATGTCGAATTGACCAATAAAATTACAGTAACAACAAGAATAACAATTCAAAAGAGTATATAAAAAAATAACACTATTAATCATTCAACAGTCCGAAAACTAAAAGTCAGTAAAGAAAAAGTATTTGTATCATCTTTCATTTTTTTTTTTTTTTTTTGCAATTTTTTAAAAATATTTTCTGGTTCTTCTTGTTTTCGTGTTTGTTTACTTTACCAATTGGCATATATTTTTTTCTCTTGGTCTTCTTTTTTCTTTTTCACGGATCAATTGCTCATTATCTATTTTTTACTCTTTTTGCCTTCCTTTTACATCCATAACTCATTACTTCTAACCTTCTTCTCTCGTAATCTCTGTCATTAATTTATATATATGTTACATAGCCAGATATGAATACGTGAAATAGACATATTCATACCGGTACGCAAAACGTTCATAATATCCATAACGCATATATAGATAACATAGGAATCCCGAAACACAAAAAACACTTACGACTTCTTAGTTCAGGTACGAAACTTTTTTATTACCTTTGAGTTTAAAGGATTTTCGACATAAGGAGAGAGATACCATCTTTCTATGCTGACTTTTCCATCTGCCCCGAACCATGTACGACACCCGCCGTAAGGCCTCGGCGAGTCCCGAAAGTCAACCTTTTTCTTCCGAGGCAGGAACCCAACTAACTGACTTTTTTTCAAATTCCCAAAATCCTCCGCGCACACTTCCGGTGCATGACGTCATTTACATCCCGCGGTCATATTTTCTATCAGGGGTTTCTATTGTGACATCTATGAATGACACGTCCGCTCCGCATGCGCGTGAACACCTGCGCTCATGTTTGCACCTAACTAACCCATGCATTAAGCGAAAGGTTCTCAGCCTAACTAAACCCAAAGGCAAGATATATAAAACGAAATCCCTCCGCCATTATATTACATACATATATATACATATATATATATATTTTAATAACGCACACTATCATTGTTCGTGCCCAGTTCATTTTCCATTAAGCGTCCTTTACAACTAAGAAATGTGGTAAAATTTTCCAGGAACCTATTTTCCTTTCCAACCAACACAAACCGTTCCCGTTTTCGTCCCCTTTTTCTTCAACTTTTTGACCACCGTCAATCGGTCTATCTCTCATTTTTTTCAATAGCTAGCGAGTACCTTTTTTCTTTTTTTTCTTTCAGCAAGTATTTCTACAAAAGCATGGCTCGTATCCAGCCATCATTTCTTCATATTTACTTATTCCGACCACGACAGCACAATACTAGTTTCTTGCTTACTTCCAAAGATGAGTTAAAATATCCCGGGGGTTCTTTTCCTAAGCAACCCAAACCTTTTACTTTGTCTTTTACTCTTTTTCAATAATTAAAGAGGTTACTTTATGTATTTATGTATCTGGTCAACTATATTTCTCCCTCAAGAACAATTCAAAACCGAGTTCATAAATTTTTCGGTACATACAACGAGATACGTCAAGATTTTGCTCACATACTCCCTAATTTCCCATCCCCTGTTTCAAAATATCCTCTTCAATACAACGGTCTGGCTTCCAACCAAACCCCAGAAATTCTCAACCCCATTCCAGGGAGACTTTCACAACCCGGTCTGACCACTAAACAGTACCTCAAATAAAATCTTAATCCCATTCTTAGTGGAATTCACAAAACGCTGGCCGGGCCACTAACCAGTACCTCAAATTTTCAACCCCTCTCAAGGGGAAGACCTTCACAAAACCTGGTATGGTTTCTACTAGTACCCAAAATACCGATCCCATTCTAGGGAGACTTCACTGAACGCTTCCAATTTCCACAACTTTTCCAACATCGAACCCGTCCCACAGCCTAACTACGGATCCAAAGGTATATGAGCATTCTCCAGACAAAATATCGTCGATTTTCTGGATCCTTCCACAGCTCGGAATTGAAAGCCATATGGAAAAAATATCCCACTATAAGATTACTATGCTTTACGATAGCATCCACAAGTTATAACAAAATTTCATTCACAAAAATTTTATTTACAATCAAAGTTCATTCGTGAAAATTAGAATTCACAACTCAAGTGGAAGTTTACATTATGACCTGCCAATCATTTTAACATAGGGTCAATATATTTGTCCAACGTTCCCATCTTTCTTTTTCTTCTTCTTTCCTTCCCCTCTGATTCATAGTCCAAAACATAGCAGTAAACTGTATCAACTCATATATAAAATATACTGGATTTTATCATCGATTTCTAATTTTCTTTTATAATTATTTAAATTCTATTGGATGCGACTCTTAAAACCTTGAAAGACAGATACAACCAATTTTTTTTCATGATTAGCTAAATTTTATCAACGCGAACCAAAAAATTCAAAGATACACAGAAGGAAAAAATAACTTTTCTTAATTTGAGCAATGTACCTACGACATTTCATTTTTTTTTTTTTTTTTACGTAATTAAATAAATTCTATTGGGCACGAACTACCAACTTAAAAACGGGAGAGAAAGACATAAAATTTATATAATGAGCAAGTACATTATTTTTCCAAACCCATTTCCTGTCTGGGGTTTATCATGACAATGGTGATTGTCATATCCTTTGCGCACGAGTGTAAAACTGTACCCAATGATTATGCACCTGAACGAATAGTTCAAAGCCCAACCAAACTGAATGATCAAATATAATTAACGAAAAATGATAAAAAATCATTCCTTAATTATATAACAGAAGGAAGGAAAAAAGAAAGAAAGATAAAAAGAGAAAGAATCGGTATTGATAGATATTGGACTAGTCTATTTTACTTGTTACGAAGAGAAAAAAAAACACGTGAAAGAGGAAGTAACAACGCTTTTCATCTGTTTCAATGAAATGGGTGGAAGGAAAGGAGAAAAAGGAAGAAAAATATAAATACGAGGGTTATTAATTAAATAAAGTGACTTTTGTCTAAGGAGTTAGTAATAGTAAACACTGTTCACAGTTGCACCTTTTTCAAGGAAATCAATAGTAATGGGTCCTTTCATTAGAGTGTTCGCCAATGGCCCGGGAGACTGGGTTCAATCCCAGGTCGAGTCATACCAAACACTCAAAAAAAGTACTTAACGCCTCCTTGCTTAACACAGCATTATAAGGTAGGGATCAAGGGTAAAGTGGAGCAATCCATGGAAAGGAGTAGCGCTCTTCCCTGCTTTAATGAAAGAAAAAAGCAAGGTAAGATAGAGAAACAAACAATACAATAGATAGAGAGAGAGAGATAGATAGAGAGAGAGAAAGAGAGAGAGAGAGAGAGAAATTAGTACAAGAAAGAAATCTAGAACACTTTTGGTTTTTACTAAACTCAGTTATAAAGAAATGAGGCAATTTTTTTGTTTATTTTATGAATATTATTCTCCTTTAATTGGATTGTTTACAAAATAAAAGGAGGTGTCCTCGCGGTGTAATGGTTAAAGCGATGGACTGCGGAATCGTAGTAAGCGAGTTCGTACTCCAGTCGCGCTATTACGTTCACTTTCGGGCAAATATCCTCGGGAAAGGTATGAACCTCCTTAGTACCACTACTGTTCTTCTAGGAGAATGGCTTTGGCATTAAATAACCTACAAAGGTTGATATGCCCTTAAACAAAGAAACCAAACCAAACAAAATAAAAAGTGATTGCTTTATAAAAAGTGGAATATTCGACGAACGCTGTTATTACAAATCTCTTCTATTCTAACGTAGAAGGTAGGTGTAAAGGAACCGTTTAAGAAGACAACGAAAGACTCGGGATTGAACCACCAAACTTTGGATAAAAGAAGTATCAAACAGGAAAAAAAGATTATTTTTTATGGAAAATATTTTTTTCAGCATAATCTCCGTCTTTGACAAAATATGCTGAATATTAATTCGGTAGATCTAACATTATACGGTAAAAATTCCCGGTCGGTATTCAGTGAAAAAGAGTCTGGCTACAGACTTACTGAACAATACTAACATATGGTTGGTTGGTGGAAAGGAAAAAAGAAAAAAGAACATGCGAAACGTCAGTGAGAAAACGAAAGCAAAAATAAGAAAGAAAGAAGACAGACAGGGATGAGAGAGAAGAAGCTATAACGCTATACATCAGACGCTATTGTCTGCTTGAGAATAGAAAGAAAGAAAGAAAGAAAGAAAGAAAGCTTTATATCAGATTTTATAATCAGATTCAGAAAGAAAGCGGTGATAGAGATAGAAAGAAACTGAAGAGATAGTGTTACGCCACCATGTGCCCAGTGGGCTTGCAGGGTGCCAAGTACACCAGTTGAAGCCGGGCACAGACGTTGGCTGTGGTCTGCCTAATGCTATTTAATGTCACAGATATCACCAACTCCCGAACAGAACCACATTCTAATGCTACTAGGCGAGTTCTATGTGAATTATTAAAAGTCAACATAGGTAACTGGCAAGCCTTCCCCCTCAAATACAAGGTCTCCGACAAAAACAATTCTTCCACAAGAGAATAAGGACTCTGAACTGCCGTGTTTGAGTTAACAGGAATAACAATATTTATTGCATAAAAGAAAGAAAAAAAGAAACAAAAACAATTCAGGCAAAAGTCAGGAGCGAGAAAGTCTTTCTGTATCCCAGAGGAGCCTCTACTAAAATATCCGTATCCTGGACTAAGCCCCTCATAAAATATATGTTAATGGAGGAAGGTGAGAAGGTAGTTTGACAACGGTAGACACGGTCCGCTTTCAAGCAGACTGTGGGATTTAATGACAGAACCTGCTCCAAATTTCAAGTTTATCATTTCAGTATGAATGCAACTGGAAAAAGTTGAATATACTTAAATTGTATGGTCACTTACTGCTGTGGCCCCGGAAAGAGTCACTAATGAAAACACAAACACGGATATTAGATAACAGATTATATTACACAAGAAATATAAAGTTACATAGAAAAGGTACGAAGTCTCGTACTGTTCGGATAACACCGATATTGATCTGCCTCGTGGCAGCGAAATCTCTCAGTACTAATAACGGTGAGAGGAGTCCATTATGGTCAGATGGGTAAGGCTCCCACAACGCTTACTTGGAGTTTTGCGAAGCTTATTCTCTTCTCTTCTTTCTTTCGTAATTGGGTTTCCATAACATTTTGGTGGGAGGATACACGTCTTATTTCTGATAAGACCAGGATTGATTATTGTTCCTTTCCTCGTGGACAAGTCTTTCCGTTGGGTATTTGTTTAACGAGACTTACCATGTCTCGGAGTGCTGGTTCATTCAAGAGATAAGCTCTTTCTTTTCTCTCAGGGTTTTCTGCGCGGCATTATTTTGGGATTTGTGTTTCTTCATATCCCAAATTATGTTCTTGGTTTTTCGACGAACAAAGGCAATTCCTTATGCGTCTTCATCTCTCGAGGAATAAACGGCAACTGACTTATTTTCCTATGTCTGAAAATTCACCACGTGCTGATTTTCTTGGTGGGCTCTTTCTCGGTACTAAATATGGTCGAAGGTTTGCCTCCCCGCCGACACACACATGACTAATAGAGAGTGAGCCCCCACCACCACACGTACATCACCCTGCAATGATTGAGAGGGTGGGAGAGAGAGACAGTCTTTCTTTCCATTATTCTGCTTACTACTATCGTCCGCTGATTCTTGCCTGTTACCATCGTCCACTGACAGGGAGGTGCCTGTGGTGTAATGCTTATCATCACAGGATATGGACACGGCAACACGAGTTCAAATCCTGGACCTGACTGATAGCATTTCACATAGCACTAATACCCTTGGGAAAGGTATGAATCCAAATATACTCCCTCCAGCTATGGGTAAATAGTAGGGCAGACTAGGTTCTTCAGCCTTGGTGAGGCAACTAGTCTAGGAGAAGGAAAACTCTGAAGTCAAACCTGTTAAACTCCGCTTAAAAATTGACCTTGTGTCATATCCTGCCCGAGCGGAGGGGTTGGTAAATATGACCATCGTCCACTGACGGCCAAATGTATTAGGATATCATATTTCCTCGTCACAATAGATAGATAGATAGATAGATAAGTAAAAGAAAGAAAGAAATAAAGAACGTTTTTGTTAGCATTACTGAATCAAATAATGAATAAAGAAAGTAAAGGTTTTGTTTTTATGTATACTCTTCTCTTTAAACTGGATTGGTTACTAACTAAAATAACTGTTTTACAAAAAGTTAAATTCGCACGAGCAGTTATATTGAAATGTAATACTTACATTCACCTGTCAAAAAGTAACTTTCAAGTCATTTCTTGTAATTTTTTTTCTGAACAGTTACATTAAAAAAAAACTTTCAACTTGCTACAATTCACTCATCATTTATACTTTTTGAATTTTTTCCTTCCTTAACCGCTATGAAGATGGCGATGGATACATAATTTCAGGACTTGTTATATACAAGCGTGTGGTTGCAAGAAAAATAAAACTGACAAGATTTAGTTTATTTCGTTTATTGAATAAATAAAATTAACAAGCGGATGAAATATCTGGCCGGATGACGGGCGGTTATCTGGTCGGCGGCAAGCGGTTGCTTTGATCTAGTCTGACGGTGTTGTCAGGTGACGCTCTCAGCGTTGGCCGGATTTTCAACTGCCCGTATGACCTCCGCTTGCCCTATTTATATGTTCCCGACTTCAAACCCCGGCTCCAGAAAGTACTATTTCTGTAAAAAAAAAAAAAAAAAGAAAAGATTGAAAAATAGACCTTTTTCTATAACTGAGTATTTTCTGGGGATTTTGAATTGACTATGCGCAGAGCCTATGCGCAGAAGCCATGATTTTCTCAGTTTGACACTGGCCGTTGTTGGGTTAACATACGGTAGATATTATTTTCTTCAGCTGTGTCGATGTCTGTTGGTCTGTGTTTTGTATGTTTTAGTAGTTAGGTGTGTGAAGTGTTAAGTGGGTGAATCAGAAGAGATTTGATGTATTTTACTATAACAACTTAAATGTAACTTTTCTGTAAATGAAAATTAAGTTAATGACTGAAACTTCCTCCTATGGTGAAATTAAGTAAACGCGTGCGCGCACACACACACACACACATAGAATTTACACTCCTATGTTTTGAAACAATCAGCGAAGGGCGCATAAAGCAAAAAAATTCTGGAAAAATAAGATCCAAGACTCACTTGTTCCCGAAACCAAAAAATAGTAAGGCGTCAATAAATTAAATAGTTTCAGGAACCTGATTGGACAGAACATTCACGTGCCAGTGCTTTTTGCTACGTCTGTGCGTTTTGAATTTTTCCCGCGCAAAAAATAAATCTTTCGTTTGGAGCCGGTCACATGATGAGGCAACCTATATATATTTCACGTTTCTGACAAGCTCACTCTCTCACTCTCAGCTTGACAACTTTTGTTCTCAGTCTTTCAATCTCCACTCCAGACAACTCGAAGCACGTTGACAGAAACATGATAGATCTTACGGCTATAGAAACCACGTTAGTCCTAATGAAATCAGCATCCTTACTATCAATCAACTGCTAAATTTTTCTTGAACTTCGACGTTGCCTCACATATACAGGTACACATGTTCAGCCAGCGGACAGACACATACTTTGCTGCATTGTATCTTTTAGTTTTCACGCGTACATACACATATATGTATATGAGAGTAGGAATTGTCCATCTTTTTACTCTTTCTGTCTTAACGATGAACACACGTACACGCAGATATGTTCGAACTACACACACTTACACTCGCATAATATTTTTATTACACACACACACACACACACACACACACACACACACACACACACACACACACACACACACACACAAATACCTAACAAACATATTCGCACATTTGCTACCTTGTATTAACTTTTCCTAGTTTATTTTGTCTGTGTTGTTCATATTCTTTGTCTTGTTAATTATGGAACAACACTCGAAGTTTTGTTTCTAACAAAACCTCGTGAGAACACACTGGTCACTCCAAAAATAGTGACCACTGGGACAACACCTTCCACACACACACACACACGCACACACACACATATATATGTATATATTTGTAATATAATGGCCGAGGTATTTCGGTTCATGCCTTTGGGTTTAGTTCGGCTGAGAACCTTTCGGCTCAGCACATGGGTTAGTCAGGTGCAAACTTGATGCAGGTGTTAATGCGTGCGCGCGCAGAGCGGACGTGTCACTCAGAGATGTCACAATAGCCCGAGATGAGGAACAGGGTGACGGAGTGCGAGTGACGTCACGCGCCGGAAGCGCGCAGAGGATTTGGGGGATTTCGAAAAAAAGTTAGAGTGTTGAAACTAGACACCGGACGAGACGGTCGATTTTCGGGCTCGCAGCGGCGAGAAGAATTAGCGTGCCATGGGTGCTGCACGAGATAGGGGCCAAATGATAAAGACAGAATAGTAAGATTGTGTCTCTCTCCTTATGTCGAAACCTTTAACTCAAAAGTAATAACAAGGTTTCGTACCTGAACAAAGAAGTCGTTACGTGTTTTCGAATTTCGAGATTCCTATGTTCTTTATGTATACATGTTATCTAAATAAGTTATGGACAATCGATGTACATTTCCCAAATAACCATATCATGGCTATGGTACATATTTATATATATATATTTGGAACTACCAACATGACCGCTACGGACCTTTCGTTCTATAACAAATCACTATCCCTGATTGAAAAAAAATCAAAATCAGATAATAAACTGCTAAATAAGCATTTTTCTTCAACTATATGCTTGTAATGTTACCATATGTGAATCTTTTACAAATTAAGTTAGAGTATTTGTTTATTCCCTGAAAAGCTTTTAGAAATATATATAAAAAAGTAACTTTTGTTATAAAAAATAAGAAATTTTAAGGATAAAAATGAACGGTTTTAGGGTAATGAAAGATTTGTAGATTATTACCAGGTAAAAGATTAGATATTTAAAGGGCAATTAAAATTATTAAATATTTAAAAGGCAATTAAAATTAACAAATATTTAAAAAGCAATTAATTTTATTAAATATTTAAAAGGCAATTAAAATTATTAAATATTTAAAAGGCAATAAATATCATTAAATATTTAAAGAGCAATTAAAATTAACAAATATTTATAAAGCAATTAATTTTATTAGATATTTAAAAGGCAATAAAAATTATTAAATAATTAAAAGGCAATTAGAATTATTAAATATTTAAAAGGCAATAAATATCATTAATATTTAAAGGGCAATTAAAATTATCAAATATTTAAAAGGCAATAAAAATTGTTAAATATTTAAAGGGCAATTAAAATTATGAGGTATTTAAGAGCAATTAAAATTATTTCTCTTTTCAATCATACATCCTAGATGCATCAAGGTAGGTCCTCAATGATGCACTGTCTTCATCGCCGATTTCGGGTTCTGCATCATATCGGCTCTAACAGCAACCCCGATATGACTCTGGAAGAGCCAAGCCGCCTCCTTGATCGCGACATGCTACGCACCGTGCCTTTGCCAAAGCAATTAATCCCGTAAGGCCGGACTTCGGCCGTTCTTTATAGACATCTATATTTCGAGATTCCTATGTTCTTTATATGTTCTATCGTTATGAACATTATATGTCTATTTCGCACATGGTGTTAATTGTGGCTATGTAACATATGAAACCAATTGTGATGAGACTGACACGAGAAGATACTTATTTATTTTAGGTTTACGAATCTGACCATATCAAACAAATAGCATACACTCAAACCAGAAAATGAGACGCATAAGGTTCTCTGTGATTTTGATATACAAATGGAGTACACAATCATAGCCAGAGATCAAACTTTGAGGTAATTAAAAAAGAAAAAAAAGAACCAGCCATCTTGTGGATTTTACCGTTCCAGCTGACCACTAAGTGAAAATAAAAGAAAGCGAAAAGATAGAAAAATACTTGAAGCTTGCTAAAGAGATGAAAATACCGTAATAATAGTAATAATAATAATTGTGATTGGTGCTTTTGGCACGGTAACAAAAGGATTATTAAAGGGCCTGGAAAATTTGGAAGTTGGCGGCTGCGTGGAGACCATCCAAACAACAGCATTTTTGAAAATGGCCAGAATACTGAGAAGAGTCCTGAAGACTTGAGGAGACTTGCTGTCACTTAATCTCTAGTGAAAGACCATCAGCTTACGCTGATGTGAAAAACTCTAATGAGTAATAATGATAATATTAATAATAATAATGTTTTAACCAAACAGAAGGTTACTGAATGAGAAATAACCAAAATGGTACCATACCCATAACCAATATCCGTACCATACCCATGATACGGATACCCATACCATAACCAATATCCGTACCATACTCATGATGCGGATATGTGAAACGTACATAGAATGTTCATAACATATATACATAGAACATAGGAATCCCGAAACACGAAAAACACGTAACGACTTCTTAGTTCAGGTACGAAACCTTTTATTACCTTTGAGTTAAAGGTCTCGACATAAAGAAGGGAGATGCACAATCTTTCTATGATGACTTTTCCATCTACCTCCCCCCCCAATCACGTGCGGCGCCCGTAGCGCACAAATTCGTCTGGCCTCAGCGAACCCCGAAAGTCGACCCTTCCCGTTCGGAGTCTAGTTCTCAACTACTGACTTTTTCGAATCTCCCAAAATCCTCCGCGCACGCTTTCGGTGCATGACGTCATTCACATCCCCTCTCTGGGATTTTTATTTTGACATCTGTGAATGACACATCCTCCCCGCGCACACGTCAACACCTGTGCTCAAGTTTGCACCTAACTAACCCATGTAATGAGCCGAAAGGTTCTCAGCCTAACTAAACCCAAAGGCAAGATATATAAAACGAAATCCCTCCGTCATTATATTACAGTTGAAAATTAAATGGAAATCCTTATAACAAAATACAATACTCGCCAGCGACGTGAAGAAGGTACCCACTACTAGTAGTGACTACTTAGCACAATTGTGTCCAACGTATTTATGAGGAATGGTGTAATATAATTGCGGAGGGATTTCGTTTTGTATATCTTGTCTTTCGGTTTAGTTAGGATGAGAACCTTTCGCTTAGCGCATGGGTTAGTTAGGTGCAACATTAACGGAGGTGTTCATGCGCGCGCGGAGAGGATGTGTCATTCTGAGATGTCAAAATAAAAATCCCAGATAGGAATTGTGACCAGGGGATGTGGGTGACGTCACGCACCGGAAGCGTGGGCTGAGATTAGAGAAAAGGCAGTTTGTTGAGTTCCTGCCACCGAACGAGTGAGTTGAGTTCCTGCGTCCGAACGGGAAGGTTGAGATTCAGAGCTGGACGAGGCCAGACGAATTTGTGCGCTACGGGCGCCGCGCGTTGGTTGGGTTGAGAGCTGACGATGTAAAAGCAGTCAGCATAGAAAGATTGTGTCTCTCTCTCCTCATGTCGAGTAACCTTTAACTCAAAGGGGAATAAAAGTTTCGTACCTGAACCAATTTCAGGAATGTTGTGTTTCGCGGATTCCTTTGCATAATGAACATTTTATGAACATTATGTCTATTTCACATATCCGTATATTATGGGTATGTTACAATGGGACATACGCATTAATTTTCATAGGTTGGGTATATATTGCTGTCCCGACGGACCACAGAATAAATCTGAAGGAAAGTGAAAAGAAGGATAAGTACCTCGACCTTGCTAGAGAATTGAAAAAGCTGTGGAACATGAAAGTAACGATTGTGCCAATTGTGATTGGTGCGTTAGGCACAATAACTAAAGGATTCTTAAAAGGCCTGGCTGAATTGGAAGTCGGCGGACGGGTAGAGACTATCCCAACAACAGCATTGCTAAGAACGGCCAGAATCCTGAGACGAGTCCTGGAGACCTGAGGAGACTTGCTGTCACTCAAACTCCAGTGAAAAACCATCTGCTAACACTGATGTGAAAAACTCTAAAGGAGTAAATAATAGTGTTTTAACCTAACAGAAGGTTACTGAATGAGAAATAACCAAAACGGAGATTGAAAATTAAATGGAAATTCTTATAACAAAATACAATACTCGCCAGCGACGTGAAGAAAGTACCCACTGCTAATAGTGACTACTTAGCACAATTGTGTCCAACGTATTTATGAGGAATGGGACATACGCATTAATGTTCATTGGTCGGGTATATAACAAATAATAGTAATAATAATAATAAATTATGCAAGAAGTTTAAATTTGACCATGCGAACAAATGGTCTATGTGCAACTCAAAATCCGTCCTAGAAAATGAGACGAACAAAATTTTCTGGGATTTTGATTGGTTTGGTTTGGTTTGGTTTGGTTTGTTGGGTTTTATGGCATATCAACCTTTGTAGCTTATTTAACGCCAAATCCATTTTTATGTAAATAATCTGTTCTATTTAAAACAATTCAGTTTAGCATAAGTACACAGTTTAATTGTTAAAAACATTTCTATTTCAGACTATTCAAGCAGTTATATGTAACAATTCAGTTAAGTGTAAATACAGTTTTAATGTCAAAAAACAGTTCTATTTCAAATAATTCAGTTAAGCATAAGCACGCAGTTTAAGTGTAAGTACGGTTTAATTGTCAAAAACATTTCTACTTCAAGCTATTCAATTTACTCAAAGAATTCATTTTAGCCTAAGTATGCTGTTAGTTCTATTTAACCCATAGATAGGGCCCTATCAGGTGCAACAACTCCGGGCCAAATTGGACCTGGGAGCAATGGCAATGAAGGGTACTCTGCATTCCCCAAAGCTCCAGCACTGCTGGAACCTTACCATCAGATTGTTTAGTGTCATATCCAGGACACTCGTTAGGGGGGGGTCTTACCCCTCTGCAGAGGTGCAGTCAATGTATTCTACAGTCCCAGCAGACTGGGCAATGGGATTTTGAGATACAAACTGATCACCTAATCTCGGCCAGATGACCAGACCTAGTGATAGTCAAAAAAAAAAAAAAAGAAAAAAAAAAAGAAAAAGAAAAGAGAACCAGCAGTATAGTGGACTTTGCCGTTCCAGCTTAACACAGGGTAATAATGAAGGAAAGCGAAAAGAGTGATAAGTAATAAGATCTTGCTAGGGAACTGAAAAAAATGTGGAACATGAAAGTGACGGTGATACCAATTGTAATTAACGCGCTCGGTACAGTCACCAAAGGATTGGTACAGAGACTGGACGACTTGGAAATAAGAGAACGAGAGGAGACCATCCAGACTATAGCATTGTTAAGATCGGCTAGAATACTAAGAAAAATCCTGGAGACCTGTGGAAATATGCTGTTACTCGGACTCCTGTGGAAAACCATCATTTAACGCTAGTGTGACGAACTCTCGAATGAGTAAAATAATATCAACACAAAAAAGAAAAGTTTGAAAAAGAAAAATGCTCGTTGCAAAGCAGGCATGCTTATATTTACCAACCCCCTCCGCTCGGGCAGGATATGACACAAGGTCAATTTTTTAAGCGGAGTCTAACAGGTTTGAATTCAGAGTTTTCCTTCTCCTAGACTAGTTACCTCATCAAGGCTGAATAACCTAGTCTGCCCTACTATTTACTCATAGCTGGAGGGAGAATAATTGGATTCATACCTTTCCCAAGGGTATTAGTGCTATGTGAAATGCAATCAGTCTCGTCCAGGATTTGAACTCGTGTCACCGTGTCCATTTCCTATGACGATAACCATTACACCACGGTCCACACATGTACATACAAATTTTGCTTTTATCTTTTTATCATTGTATTATAGCTTTTATTTAATTTGTCGATTACTTTTCAGAAAAATAATCTGTAGCATATTTATGGAAGAGGCTGCTATCAATTATTCCATTAAAAAGTATTCCAGGTCCGGTTTTAGAAATAGACCTTGGTGATAATTACTGTTTCCAGTAATTATAGAATAAATTCAACAAATAGAATGTTACTTGGTCTGTGGCGGATGCTGCTAAAGGCGGCATTTAAGTATTTTAAAGCGAATACGCTTCATTCAATTTAAATAAAACAATATTTAAATGGAATTTGGTGGAATTCTATAAAAATGGCCAAATTTAAATTAATCTAATGAAATATCTCAGAAAAATATGGATGCTTATATAGAATATCTCAACAAAGAAATTCATAACTGTAGCCTCAGTTTCGTGTCATACCCAGAACGCCTCTTTTTTCGGAGGGGGTCTTACGCTTTGAAGGAAATACAGTCAGCATATTCTAAGCCCTACCGAGAGAAATTCCTATTTATCCATCTGTGTGTGTGTGTGTGTGTGTGTGTCTCTCTCTCTCTATATATATATATATATACAAATAAGTTCTGGCTAGCTTAAAAATAATGTTACTAACAAACTATTCGCTAACAAACTATATATATCTATATATATCATCATCATCATCATCATGTCACGCCATTAGCACTGATATCCCTGACCCTTTCTCGCCACCCGTTTCTATCGTCCATTGCTTCCAGCCAGTATTCAGAGCTACATCCTGTATCGGCACAGAGCTGTTGTATGTAGGTTCTAGCTGGTCGTCCTGCCTTTGCTCGTCCATGTGAAGGGATCCACAGGAGTACGTGACTTAGGAGTTCGTCCTTACTTCTCCAGTAGTGTCCCGCATGTCTAGTTCGTCTAACTTGGATAGTTTTCGAGATGGGTGGTAGATGGCCGTACAGCTGCTGCTTTGTGGGATGCTGCTTCCAGGACTTGTTCAATATTGCTCGCAATCTTCTTGTATAGTTACTGTCAAGCTTTTTCTCCATACTTTTAGTTAGCGTCCATGTAGTGTATCCATACAAAAGTATCGACACGACCACTGCTTGCAAAAAATGTGTTTCATTTTATCGATCAGGCCTGACTTTCATATGACTCATAGCCTTTCAGTAGCTGTCCATGCCTTTGTTAGTCGCGTGTTGATGTCTGTCTCGGTTGCTGAGACACTGCTTCCTAAGTAGGTGAACTTGTCTATTAGTTTCAGAGAGCTACCGTTTAGTGTGGAGATGTCGCCTGTTTGATTAAAGCACATATATTCAGTCTTGTGTGCATTGACATGGAGACCTATGCCAGCAGCCGCTTGTTCCAGACTATGTAGCAGGGTTTCGGCTTGGGCGGGTGCATTTGCCAGAAGCACTATATCATCGGCGGGGTCCGCGTCCGTCATTGTTTTTGCGGGTTACCTTCTGCTTCTTTCCTTTATTAGCTTGAAGCCGTTTTCTTTCACTTCATCAATAGATGTTCTAAGCACGTAGTCTAGACAGATGATAAACAGGTATGGGGCTAATGTGTGTCCTTGTAGTACACATGCTTCAATGTCGAAGTAGTCTGTGTCTCCATCCAGAGAACAGACTTTTACCTTGGTGTTTCTATATTAGCATCATTATGGCCGCGACTGTTTCTTTGGATAGGCCGTAGGCGAGTAGTATTTGCTCCATCTTTCCTCTGTGTATGGAGTCAAAGGCCTTGGCGAAGTCGTCAAATAACATTGTAACCTCTAGGTTTTATATATATGGAAGTAAATAATGGAAAAGAATCTGACAGTATGGAGAAAATTGAAAAAACAAAGTAATCCAAAATTGATGAATCACTAGAGACTTATTATAAATGAAAGTCGACGTTTAAACGTTTCGGTTTTAATGAACCATCATCAGGTGTTTAAGATAGTGAAATACTTGTTTCACCATCTTAAAACAAGCGTTGATAGAATAACGATGGAGGTTTAATAAAATATATTGTATTTTATCAAAGGTCCATCGTTATTCTATCAACACTTGTTTCGCCATTCGAAAGTCCTGATGACGGTTCATTAAAACCGAAACATTTTTACCTCGACTTTCCTCAGTAATAAATTCAGTACTTTTGGATTACTTTTTCAATGTTCTCCCTATATATATATACACACACACACAAACATATATATATATATCTATAGAGAGAGAGAGAGACTGGTAGAAGGGGCTCCATTCCAATGACAAAGTCGTGATGGAGATAACCCTTCTTGAAGGTATTAACTCCAAAATTAAAATTGGAGAAGAAAGCTCTAGTTCAGCTGACTTGTAGGTATCTTTTGGCGGGAAAAGTCTAAGAGAAGGTACTCAGGAATAAAACCTGCTGTTTGCATAGTCATCAGTTATCTTGCGATTTTTGTCACTGGGCTGTAGCCATGTAGAACCCAGTGAGTTGAATAAGTGTCGTACAAATATATGTTACTGTAATCCAATGATACATTTTAACATCTTATATATCTTGTATATTATTTACAGGTTAAAGTAGTTGTTAGTCAAATTTTGGTGATGAAGATGGCTATCATCTGTTAAGAAGCGGCAGTCATCATACATACATATATATATGTGTGTGTGTGCGTGTGTGTGTGTTTCATTAAATATGATTGACAAATGATATTTCGTAAACCTTTTATATAGTCTTTCATGTGCACGTACAAGAACAATCTTTAAGGAAAATATACACGTACGAAAAAAAAAAAAAAAGAAAAAAAAAAGAAAAGAAAAAGAATAAAGTCAGACCTGTAGTCACAGAGAAAATACCCCTCACTTTATCATTGATGCTACGACAATCTTCTGCACTGCTCTCAAAAACAGGAAGCCATAAAGTGGTTTTCACGAATCGATGACGGAAATATCTATTGTTTGACCAAATCGTAGCCCACCTCTGTAGATGGGCGTGGTAGTTTACTAACTTCCACACTCTTTTCAAAAATCCCCAACTCTCGTGAATGACCGTTTCCTGCACCTACCGTTAGTGTGACCGTGATTGATCTCCGTGTAGTCGGTCCTTCAGCCAGGCACCAGGTTCACTAATGGTGAGAGGCACTTATACTGTCGAAAAGATTATTTATTCCGAGCGCTTTCGATTAATCTAAAGCCATTTTCAAAGAGAATATGAATTAATCGAAAGCACTTGAATTTTAACATGAGGACCAAGTGACAGCATCACAGCATCATCAGGCAACACTCCCCAAAATGTAACACTAGTCCAAGTATATCAGTGTAATATATATATATATATATATATATATGTATGTATGTGTGTGTGGCTGATAAGTGTGTAAATGCTTGAATTAAATACCGATCAACAAATGAATACATTTTATTTCTTTAACTTGAGTGAAAAGAATGTTGAAAAACAGAGATTACAAAGTCTTTTCTGATAAAAAAAAAAACGATCATATTTGTCGGAACGTAAATATTTTCCGTTAAGTAAAGTTCATACATGCAATGTAGCAGTTTGCGATTGTCAAAATCTATTTCATATGTCTTTATTGGGAATCCTTTTGAGATGAGGCTTTTTAATCTGAGAATTAATTTTTTTTATTTATTGCGGACTTTTTGTCCTCATCTTGGTAGTTTTTTTTTTTTTGTTGTTGTTTCTTCTTCACTACATTTCGGCCAAATTTCACCTCTGGTCTTCTTCAAGTGATTAACCGCGACCTCGGATGGGAATGCTGAGTCTTGTAACCGTATCCCCAGTAATTACTGCCTTCCATAGTTGTTGTCTATCGCACCACGTTGTGAAGAAGAAACAACAAAAAAACTACCAAGATGAGGACAAAATGTCCGCAATAAATAAAAAAATTAATTCTCTTTTTGATATACTTTGTGCGACTAAAAGATATTTGAGTGAGTGTGTATGAGAGAAAGTATACTTATGCGCTAAAAATGTAAGCGTAGGATAATCGTCCGCAAGGTAAAGATTGAATAGTAGTACAAATAAATCAATGTAAACAATTATTTCATTCAATTTTTAGTAATTAAGCGATGTTGAAATTAAATGCGTCCTTGAAGGAATAGAATGTTAGATTTTCACTCAAAAAATAAATTTGAAAGTTTTGAGTAGGTTACAAAATAAATTCATAAAACCTACTAAAGGTGTATTTATTTTATTCACTTATTTATAAGATTGAAGCTCGAAATTAGATTTTTTTGAAAGTTTGATTTATCAATTATTCTCATTGGTTAAAAATGTATTTTAAACAATCTTTGAGGGATATAGTCATTTAATTATTTTGGGTTTTGATCTTTCAAATTTTTCGCGGCGAATCAAATATTGTCGTCTGCAAATCTCAAAGAAGTTTTTAAAATGGCGGGAAAGCGCCGATTGGTCAGTTGTGCAAAAATACGAATACAAAAATCATAACATCTTGAGCTTATTTTTTCATAAAAATTAACACTTTTTTATCATGGAAATCAGTTGATTTTTCTATATATATACTTGGTCTCACTTAGAATTCATTTTAATTCACCAGAGAGTTTTTAAAAAAATAAAAACTCGGTGTTGTACGTTCATTTTTTTTTTTTTTTGGACGTTGTAAACATTTGAAAAATTTGAACATACAACACTGAATTCATATTAAAAGAAAGTCTCTGATGATGATGAAGTTTTTACTTTGAAATTAATTAAACCCGATTAATTATTTTGCATTGGCATAGTCCTCTAAACAAATACAATACAATAAAATAGATATTTTGTGCAATGCTTCAAGCAAGTTATAAAATACTTATATATATATATAAGGGGTAGAGTCTTGGATTGGCGTTTGAGTCAACCGGGTTTCGATCCCAGCTACGGGAATCTAGTATGTCTAGCCACACTGATGAGTTCTGATAGAACGAAACAGATCTGTCTGTGGATGACAATATGTATATACACCGTAGATGTGGATGACAATATGTATATACCCCGTAGGGTTGAGCTCTCTAGCGAATGAAGTAATCGCGTTGCCATTAGCGCATATGCAAGGCTCTTCATATATGAATTGAGCTCTCGGTAGACGTTAAGCGGATGTATGAAAACAATAGTAATTGTGATTCATAACCGTTTAAAATTTACTTCACTGCAGCTGGTTTCCTCGTGGCTAGAGTCTTGGATTGGCGTTTGAGTCAACCGGGTTTCGATCGCAGCTACAGGAATCTAGTATGTCTAGCTACACTGATGAGTTCTGATAGAACGAAACAGATCTGTCTGTGGATGACAATATGTATATACACCGTAGATGTGGATGACAATATGTATATACCCCGTAGGGTTGAGCTCTCTAGCGAATGAAGTAATCGCGTTGCCATTAGCGCATATGCAAGGCTCTTCATATATGAATTGAGCTCTCGGTAGACGTTAAGCGGATGTATGAAAACAATAGTAATTGTGATTCATAACTGTTTAAAATTTACTTCACTGCAGCTGGTTTCCTCGTGGCTAGAGTCTTGGATTGGCGTTTGAGTCAACCGGGTTTCGATCGCAGCTACAGGAATCTAGTATGTCTAGCTACACTGATGAGTTCTGATAGAACGAAACGGATCTGTCTGTGGATGACAATATATATATATATATATATATATATATATATATATATATATTATAACTCTAAATGGTTGTCACTATCTCATTTGGTGGGTTTGTGGCAGACGAAATGCGGTATAATTTGGAGAGTGCTCAATATCTGCCATAGAGCTATTATATAATTATATATATATATATATATATATATTAGTTTACACACACATACACACACAGAGAGTTGTACACAATCCTAACATAAATATTCTATTGACTGAATTTTTTGATTTTCTCGATTTCTCCAATATCTTTCGTTCTCTGCTAGATGATTGTCGTAATAAGACGGTATGAAACCAGTGATCGCAGATAAGAATCTATGCTATTAAATATACATAAAAACTAATATATATATATATATATATACTTCTTTAAGAAAAAACAACGAAACCGGTCACATAGGATTATAAATTTATTTCAATCCTGTTACGCATTTTTGAAATTTCCAAAAACACGAAAAAAGTAACAGGACTTCTTCAGGTCTTTTGGATAAAAAAAAATTAGAATAGACACATGGTAGTGGGAGGGGATAGTGGGAGGTTGATGAAGTCCACCATTTTCTCTGTCAAAGCCGATCGAAAACCATGATAGGATGGGTAAGGGATATTTTTCAATGAATATTCCGGTGTAAATTTATCCATTTCCGAGTTGGTAATATATATATATATATATATATTAACCAGCTGTAACTAGTGGTTTTATAATGACGCAGTAGTCATTATATATATATATATATATATATATGTGTGTGTGTGTGTGTGTGTGTGTGCTTTTTATTAAATATGATTGACAAAGGATATCTCGTAGATCTCTTACATAGTCTCTCATGTGTACGTACAAGAAGAATCTTTTTGGGAGAATGTATACACAGGTATATATGTATACACATACAGAATTCATTGTGAAACCACCTGTTAGAGATGGTAATTCACAAAAATTGAGCTCTCCAGGTAGAAAAAAACGTATATGTAGAAAAATATATTAAAAAATTCCTTCACTTACACTCATAATGACGATAACTTTTGAGTAAGATGTCCGACTGACGTAAAGTTAGATGAGATTTGATCTCAGCTTGAAGCATTCCGTGGTTCAACAGTTTTTCTATGGATTACAATATATCCATAGGTAAAATAGAACTAAACTGCGTGCTTACATAAAACTGAATGCTGTATAGCTACATAATGCATATGCATGCAGAAACATAACGACGCAATAAAGACGAGTGACACAGTTCTTTAGAAAAATATACCTCTCACTTTATTGAAAGGGTTGTGTGTGAGAGGGGGTTGGAGACTGAACAGAACTGCAATATATTGACCCCCACTCTTATGGCCATAACAGCGTTTCTTTCTCGTTCTCCTGGGCTGCTCAACCGGAGGCCTGGGGACCTAGCCTCTTTGGTACATAGTCCTCATTTTCTCCAACTGACTGAACTCCAACTGCTCAATCGGGGCTACTGAGGGCTCCCTCTGCTAGGTGCTGGTTCTCTCTACAGCATCTTATCTCCAACTGACTGAACTCCAACTGGTCAATCGGGGGTCCTGAGGGCCCCCTCTGCTGGGTGCTGGTTCTCTCTACAGCATCTTAACTTTAACTGACAGAACTCCAACTTATTTTAACTTCCTGTCGCCGGGGTTATATAACAATTTGACGTTCATCTACTTCCTGCGAGCGTCACGATTTCGCACTCAATTCAACCCCTCGACAGTCAAGGTCATATCCTGATATTCCTCGACCGGATGCACCTGTTATTTACACAGGTGCATTTCCTATTTTGACAGCTTGGCCGGGTCGGAGGTCAATATACAACATGAATTGTTTGAAATAGAACTGTTTTGACAGTGTTCGCCAATGGCCCGGGAGACCTGGGTTCAATCCCAGGTCGAGTCATACCAAAGACTTTAAAAATGGAACTTGATACCACCTTGCTTAACACTCAGCATTATAAGGTACGGTTCAAGGGTAAAGTGGAGCAATCCTGGGAATGGAGTAGCGCCCTCCCCTACACCTTGGTGTAGTAGCTATCGAAAAGGGAGCCTTCGGGTCACCCTCGACTATGGTCGCTAACTTTACTTTTACTTACTAGTGCTATGCTGAATGCCTTTAAATAGGACTGTTTTTGACATCTTAAACTGTGTACTTATGCTGAATTGAATAGTTTGAATTAGAACTGTTTTTGGCATTTTAAACTATGTACTTATGCTAAACTGAATAGTTTGAAATAGAATAATTTTTGACATTTACATTGTGTACTTATGCTAAAATGAATTGTTTGAAATAGAACTGTTTTGAGATTTAACTGTGTGTAAACAAAAAACTATACGTATACGAAACTGAATTGTTTGAAACATTTATCAAAATGTCTTAATTCGGCGTTAAATGACCCGAAAATGGTTGATCCTGTTTACCAACCCCTCCGCTCGGGCAGGATATGACACAAGGTCAAATTTAAGCGGAGTTTAACAGGTTTGAATTCAGAGTTTTCATTCTCCTAGACTAGTTGCCTCACCAAGGTTGAAGAACCTAGTCTGCCTTACTATTTACTCATAGCTGGAGGGAGAATAATTGGATTCATACCTTTCCCAAGGGTATTAATGCTATGTGACATGCAATCAGCCTCGTCGAGGATTTTGAACTCGTGTCGCCGTGTCCATTTCCTACGACGATAACCATTACACCACGGGTACCTCCAAAATAGTTGATACACCGTAAAACAAAACAACCAACCAACCCTTAACTGATGGTTTTACAATGATTTCTGAGTGACTGCAAATCTCAGTATTCTTCAAAGTATTTTACCCAATCTTATCAGTGTTATAATCTGGATGGTCTTGATTCTTCCTTTGATATTTATCACAGTTTCTTCTTCATACCTTTTGTGACAATTCCAAGGGTACGAACAACTGGTACCACCAACAATTTGGGAATCAAAAAAAAAAGTATCAATTTTCTCTTAATTTGGGTTTTAATAATTTTCTGCTGGCGCATATTATTTCGGGATTGTTTAAAGAAAATAAATTCCATATTAGAAGTTTAGGAAATAGGTTTACTCTAACAGTCGCTTTTGATAATTGACTGGTCCTGGCTTTGATCTACATTCAGCTCCACCACCCCAAACCACCCGGAACACGGCGATCTGTCTAAACAATCCACTTATCTTCTGACTGCCTCTAGGTTAAATAATTTACAACACATTTACTTTTCTTTTTCTTTTTTTTTTTTTTTGATAACAGTTTGTTTTTGTCAAATCCTTTCTCACAGAACACAATTTTTATCTAATCTTCATCTAAAAAATCCATTACGCTATTACATATTTGTAATGTATGACTGTATTCTTCTTTTTCTTCTGCTTAATAAAATTTTTCTAACTGGTTACACGTAAGGAGGCTTAGCCATTCCAGTGACTTTATAAATTTATGGCGTCTTTAATATTTTCTTAATATATAACAGAGTTGCATCATTGGTATAACAAATAATTGTGGCGAGAAAATTCTGAAAGACGTTTCTTAGGATTTTCATCCCAGCTAGGGTTTGTTCCCTTGCTGTTAGTCCCACTCTCCAATCTTTAATAACTCTTTTGATAAAGTTCCAGATATCTTTGACATTTTCAGATATTCTACAAGGTGGCCTACAAAATAAGGAAGCATTTTAAAGATTCATAACTTTCTTGTTTTTATGTAACTCTCATGTTATTTTTCAAATATTGTAAGTAACACGAGCAAATTGAAAATGTCAAGTAAGGGTGTAAAAGAATGAATTAAAAATATCAGAATTATACTATTCAATTGAGGAGGTGCCCGTGGTGTAATGGTTATCGTCGTAGGAAATGGACACGGCGACACGAGTTCAAATCTTGGACGGGACTGATTGCATTTCACATAGCACTAATACCTTTGGGAAAGGTATGAATCCAATTATTCTCCCTCCAGCTATGGGTAAATAGTAGGGCAGACTATGTTCTTCAGCCCCTCCAGCTATGGGTAAATAGTAGGTTCTTCAGCCTTGGTGAGGCAACTAGTCTAGGAGAAGGAAAACTCTGAATTCAAACCTGTTAAACTCCGGTTAAAAATTGACCTCGTGTCATATCCTGCCCGGGCGGAAGGGTCGGTAGATATGGATACTATTCAATTGAGAGGTTTATAATTTCAACAAAAAGAAATTTTCAGTGGCAGAATAATTTCAAGAAATTCAGAATTCAAATGGCTTCCTTATTCGGTTATTTAAAGGAGCTTGCTAAATAGCCCGAGAGACCGGGTTTCAACTCCAGGTCAAGTCATACCAAAGACTCAAAAATGGTACTTGATGCATCCTTGCTTAACACTCAGCATTATGAGGTACGTATCAAGGGTAAAGTTGCGCAAACCAGGGAAAGGTGTAGCGCCTTCCCCTACACCTCGGTGTAGTAGCTATTGAAAAGGGAGCCTTCAGGTTGCGACTACAGTCGCAACTTTTATTTTATATATGCAAATAAGCCTAAAAAATAAGCCTAAAACATTGCATCGACTCAAGAATTATATTCATGCAAATATAAGAGGATTAACGACTAGAACCTTGAGCCAAGTTATGCTAAGCGCTTGAAACCCGGTGCAACTTCCTATCCGTGAAAATGGAGGCCATTTACAAGAAATCATTTTTCATAAATTGCAAGAAATATATTTCACTGGATTATATTTTAAATGATTAAACTTTTTTCCTGTGTCAGTCTTTTATGTGCTACCCTGTATTATTTATGTTTACAGGATCCAGTCATATACTTTTTAGTAGTCTATCCATGCCATAACAAAATTTTTCTTCCTTCTCTTTACCTTCTTTAGAATCTACTGGTCTACATACAATAGGTCGTCTGTTGCTCGAGTTCCTTTGCAACGATGTTTCTATTTTTGCTGAAATACCATCATTATCACTTCACTCTTTGCGAACTTTTCACACCAGATTTAGCTTAACACAATCGATTGGGGCTGTAGAATACACCAACTGCATCTCTGTAGAGGGGTTAAACTCCCCCAATGTTTGGGATATGACACTAAGCAATCCGATGGCGAGCCTCCAGTAATACTGGAGCTTTGGGGAATGAGGAGTACTCCTTCATGGCCATCGCTCCCAGGTCCACTCTGGCCAAGACAAGTACCACCTGATAAGGTCCTATCTATAAGTCAAATAGAACTTTTTGACATTTAAACTGTATATTCATGCTAAACTTAATTGCTTCAAATAGAACTGTTTTTACATCTAACGGTGTGTAAACAAAAAACTGTTCTTTTTGCTCAACTGAATTGTTTGAAATAGAACTGTTTTTTCCCTGCCCTTGTGTTGTATATAGGAAAGAACAACAAAAACGCTGATGTATAAAAATATAATCTGCTTCTTTTCTTTATCACCCGAAATGTACATATAGATAGAGTAAGAGTGAGTCGGAGATGAGGAGTACTCCTTCATGGCTGAAATGCACACGCACAAGGGTTACAGTGTGGTTTTCTGAGAAATCTCTACCTTTCTGCTTCGTTCTGCCTGGGTTTAAATTCTTTCCTGGTTTATATAATTTTCAGGATACTCACGAAATCATCGTAGCCACACCTTCCGCTTAAGCACCGCGCATGGACACTCCTCCTGTCAGTAATGCCACCCTCATAACCCACGTGACACGTCTGCTGGGGAATACCTGTGTCCTGTTTACCTTAGGAAGTAAGTGGACATCTTGCTATGAAACCCACGTGGCATTTTCACTAGGACATCGTCTTGTTTACCTTAGAAAACAGGCGCACATCCGGTCACGCCACCCACACAACTTATGCGGCTTGTCAAAGAAACCTTTCCGTCACTATCCAAACCCCTGGGGACCGTTCCAAGCGCACCCACAACAATTTGTATCACCATCACATACTTGTTTTACACTTCAACTCTCTGGCAAGATCTAAGTAATTTCTTTTTCCCTCTATGATCTGCTGAAACAACAAAACCCACTTGATAAAAAGTTATATTTTTCTTGTTAATTAAAGTTCTCCTTTTTATATAAATCAAAGAAAATATGCACCTTATTTTTTAGTATAGCTTCTGTTTTTTTTATATACCATTTGTTAGTATATGTAACATTTTAATCTCTTGCACAATAACCAGCGGATCACTTTTCCCACCCAATCATGCCTACTCATGTATTCTTTTAGTGTTAGTTTGCTGTATTCGCTTGTTATGTGATTAAATATCTCATTTTTGTCTCGACATAACCTACTTACTATATCGTTGCCAATTATCAATTTTCACAATATAATTATTTTACTCCTTGAGAGTTTTTCACTCCAGCAATAACTGATGGTCTTTCACTGAAGTTTGAGTGATACCAAGTCTCTAAGACTCTCCTCAGTATTCTGGCCGAACTTAATAATGCTGTAGTTGGAATGGTCTCGACTTGTCCTCTGATTTCTGAGTCTTTCAGTTTCTTTATCAAGCCTGTGGGAATTGTTTCGAGCGCACCAATTACAATTAGTATCACTGTCACTTTCACGTGCTATTATTATTATTATTATCATCATCATCATCATCATCATCATCATTATTATTATTATTATTATTATTATCATCATCATTATTATTATTATCATCATCATCATCATCATCATTATTATTATTATTATTATCATCATCATCATCATCATTATTATTATTATTATTATCATCATCATCATCATCATCATTATTATTATTATCATCATCATCATCATCATCATCATCATCATCATCATTATTATTATTATTATCATCATCATCATCATCATTATTATTATTATTATCATCATCATCATCATCATCATTATTATTATTATTATCATCATCATCATCATCATTATTATTATTATTATCATCATCATCATCATCATTATTATTATTATTATTATTATTATCATCATCATCATCATTATTATTATTATTATTATTATTATTATTATTTCACACCAGTCTCAGAGGGGGTCGTCTTTCACTGGAGACAGAGTGACAGCTGGTCTCCACAAGGTCTGGTCGTCTGGCCTGGATTGGGTGATGTTTTTGTCATCATTTTACAACACGTGAAGCAGACCACGAGCCTCTTCAGGTGTTTTAAAAAACCACGCCCTTCGACTGCTAAAGAAATTATCCCACAAGACTGGCTCGTGGCACCGAAGGTTTGGTCATATGTTTCGCCGCGTGGGTCAGCTGGCCAGGACACGTGCGTTCATGTTTATGCACCTGCCGACAAATAAGACAGGATTTTCAAACAAAACAAAATTATATTGTGAATTGAAAAACAATAAAAACAAAATAAAATAAAATTTAAATCACATAGTCTTAAATTTGGGTGTTGTTGTCGAGCTTTGCTTAGTCAGGCATAATGGTTTCTGGTAGCTTACAGTATCTGTACTTTCTAAATAGTACGCATAAAGTGGTTATTTCGGGGGCGGGGTCTTTTTCAGCATATAGAGATAAGAGATTGTTGTTATCATATTCACCAACCCCTCCGCTCAGGCAGGATATGACACAAAGTCAATTTTTAAGCGGAGTTTAACAGGTTTGAATTCAGAGTATTCCTTCTCCTAGACTAGTTGCCTCACCAAGGCTGAAGAACATAGTCTGCCCTACTATTTACCCATAGCTGGAGGGAGAATATTTGGATTCATACCTTTCCCAAGTGCTATGTCAAATGCAATTAGTCAGGTCCAGGATTTGAACTCGTGTCGTCGTGTCCATTTCCTACGACGATAACCATTACACCACGGGCACCTCCTAAGAGATTGTTGTTATGCAACTATAATGGAAATCTCCACTGATTTACTAATACACTTCACTCACTGGATATACCCATTTACCAGTAAAATGTGTAAAGAAATAAATTAAAACACTCGAGAAGAAACTCCAACGAGCATTCGGTTAGGGTTGTAGAATTCACCGACTGCATCCTTACAAAGGGGTAGGACTTCCTCAACGAGTGTCCTGATATGACACTACAATCTGATGGTGCGGCTCCAGTAATGCTGGATCTTTGGGGAATGCGGAGTACTCCTTCATTGGCATTGCTCTCAGGTCGGATTGGTTGCAAATAGAACTGTTTGACATCTAAACGAGTGCAAACAAGTAACATACAGTAAACTGAATTGTTAGAAATAAAATTGTTTGATCATTTAACTATATGTAAACAAATGATTGATGTTTGATCGAATTGTTAGTGATACACAAAATACTTGTAACCATTTAACTGTGTAGAAACAAGAAACAAACAAATTAATTCTAACTCATTTGAAAATAAAATTACCGACGAACTAATCTCTTATATATAATGTATATCTATTTAAATGTGTGCAAACAAATAATTGATGTTAAATTATTACTGTTACATAGGAATACTTGAAACCATTTAACTGTGAGGAGAAATAGCTCAGGCTCGTTTTAAAATATTATCAACAAAATGGGTTTACAAATCATATATCTAATATATATGCATAAAGAAGATTTGGTATTAAATAACTTACAATGGTTGAGATGCTACAAAACCCAACCAAACCAAATCATATTTTTAATATATATGTATAAAGAAGATTTGGTATTAAATAACCTACAATGGTTGATATGCCATAAAACAAAACAAAACAAAACCTATATTTAAGGTGGGATTAGCGCGGTATAATTTCTTTAGCATTTTAAAAGTGCACACAGACGCTATATACAGACTTATACTCTCAACAGTAGCGACGTGACCATATAAATCTTCTGAGAAAACGACCCGCTCTTTTCAGTTCGAGGAACGTTGTGATTCTCCTGAATAACACAAGGCTACACTCAGCAAGAATCACGCAAGAAAACGTTGGATTTCGGCTGGTCTGTTCTATCCCATCCATCATATTTACTTGACTTGGCATTAAACTATTTCCTTCTTTTTCGTTCTCTACAAAATCCTATAAATGACAAAAGTAGTTCTCAAGAAGATCAGGTGAAAATATTTGTGACAAACTTGTTGAGCTCAAAACCAACTGAATTTTATTTGAGAAGAACCGACAAGCTTCTGATAAATGGCAAGAGGTGATTCAAAGTAATGACGAATATACAATTAATCTAGTTCAATTCATAGTTGAATTATTCGTAAATGAATTATAGTTTACTGAAACGGAAATTATTCATGACTCAACTCAAGATAGATAGATAGATAGATAGATATGAAAAGGATGAGATAGATAGATAGATAGATAGATAGATAAATTGATAGATAGATATGCAGAGAATGGGAAAGATGTATTTCTGTGTGGTTTTTGTTGAGGGACTTTTCTTTAATTAACTTGTCTTTCTTCGTTTGAATTCTGTGTACACACGTTGTTAGTTTATTTAGGTTGAGTCCTCACGTGTGCACATGAGAGAGAGGAGGAGTGAGAAGGAAGATTTTTTTAATTAATTTTTCTAAGTTACATAGTCTTAAAGTGGTTGTTTCAATTTTTGCTTTTTTTAATCACAAATAGGTGGGGCATATTTAGAAACAATTTGTTCTTATAAACCCCTTGGTCATAACGAGACCCGAATGATCGGCCAAGCAGCCATGTGGCAGATTAATCGAGTCGATTATAACCATTAAGTCACACACACGCGCGTGCGCATCTATCTATCTATCTATATATATATGTGTGTGTGTGTGTGTGTGTGTGTGTGTGTGTGAAAAAGGTGTATTTAGGCCACACCTTTTGATTTAAACAGGTTTGATTAAATAAAAACGAATCCTTGTTTTGGGGGATTTTTTCTTTTTTCTTTCAAGAGTTCTGGTGTTGTTGTTTTTTTTTTTTTTGTTACAATCTTGAAATTTTTGGATAATTTCTCCAAAGGAGCCATTTGTGTTATACCGAGTTCTTTCGGCTCCTGTCAGAACCATTATCAATGGCCAATGGGCCATTAGTCTAATGAGTAGAGTGTTCGCCAAAGGTTCGGGAGACCAGGTTTCAATCCCAGGTCGAGTCAAACCAAAAACTCAAAAAATGGTACTTGATTCTATCTTGCTTAGCACTCAGCATTATAATGTAAGGATCAGGAGTAAAGTTGAGCAATCCCGGAATGGAGTAGCACCCTCCCCAACACCTCGGTGTAGCAGCTATTGAAAAGAGAGCCATCGGGTCACCCTCGACTAAGGTCCCCAACTTTACTTTATTAATTAGTTGTTTAGTATTTAAACTAAATTATTATTCCATTTTTGTTTTTATAACTAAAGTGAAGCTTGTTTTTTATCACCAAGGCGATGATAAGTGATACTTGCGGTTTATCTTTAAATAAGTGAACTAGAATAAAATTTTTCTATCTTTTGTAATATGGATTGTTCAATCTTTTAAATATTTTAGACTATTATCACTAGTATCGATTAGTTAATTCTCTTAATAGTGGGTTGTCTAAATTTTATATATAAGGCTTCTAATATTTTTGATTTTTTGACATGATCGTCTGTATGGACAATTTTTGTATTATTAACTAAAATATTTGTATATGTTGCATTAAGACAATAATGTTTTTTAAATGCTGATATATGGAGCTAGAATTTGAAAGGTGTAGAGTGAGCCTCCTGGATAATTTTGTCGTAGTATAACCAATGTAACACTTTTTTTTTTAATTGTCGGATATGCATTTAAAGACATTTAAAGTGATAAATAACACTGGTTTTTTCCATTATCTTATTATTAAATTAATAATAAAAACAAAAATGAAATAATAATTCAGTTTAAATACTAAACAAGTTTAATTTACAAATAGCATATAAATTACCTTGATAATGGTTCTAACGAGAAACTATCAAGAAATTTTAAGATTGTGACATAAAAAAAACATCAAGACTTTTGAAAGAAAAAAAAAACCCAAAACAATAAAGATTCGATTTTATTCAATCAAACCTGTTTGTATATATATTTAGAGCAAGAAATGAACCGATTCAAGTTGATAGCTAGCTAGCTAGCTTGCTAGAGAGAGAGAGAGAGAGAGAGAGAGAGAGAGAGAGAGAGAGAGAGAGAGAGAGAGAATGTTTGTGTGCTGTTAAAAAAAACATAAAGGATTTTTTTTTTAATTGACTTGTCTTGCTTACATTCAAAAAGACTCGTTTGGATTTAATGAGGAGGTATTGTCCATTTATGTGTGTGACAGACAGACAGACAGACAGACTAAGTTTCAAATCTATTAATCATAGTCTTAACGTCGTTGTTTCAAGTTTCTCATTTTTGGAATGGCTAATTTAAAAAAATGGATTTGTGCTAATAAATCCCTTAGTCACAGTACACAAGACCCGGATGATCGTCCGAGAAGTGGGGAATGGAAAAACAAAGTGTAAAATGTCACACATAAAAAATAGAACATAAAAAATCTCTTCTATCAAAGTCTATCCAAACAAAAATTCTTTAAATTCTTTAAATGCCTAAAAAAAACTCGTGACATCACATGTAAAAAATAATATAGAATAAAATAAAAATATGAAATTCAATCCGTTTGCGTATGTTCCCCGCACACACACACACACACACACACACACACACACACACACACACACACACACATATATATATATATATATATATACAGTGACACGCATAAGTATTGGATACATGTTATTTTCTGTTATAACTCTAGTTTATGTTCGCCATTTTGCCTGATATTTGGTCAGTAATATCTTGTAAAGTTGTTTCAGTTGTATGTGGAAGGAAAATTAAAAACTCATGGTTGAATCCATTTTTTTTTTTTTATCAAAGTTCAAAATTACCCAATGCAAAAGTATTGGATACCTAAATTTAATATTTTGTTGCGTAGCCTCTGTTTTGTTTCACTGCTTCCCGTCACTTTCTATAGTTGGCCACAAGTTTTCCACACTGATCCAGCGTTAAATTATCACATTCTTCCTTGCCTAATTCCTCTAATTGTTTGATATTTTGTGGATTCCATTTATGAACTTTAACCTTCAAAGTATTCCACAAATTCTCAATTGGATTCAAGTCAGGAGACTGACTTGAATCCAACTGAGAGTACTAATACCATTATTTTCAAACCATTCCTTTGGAAGTTTGGCGATATGCTTGGGATCATTGTCGTGTGAAAGCACAAAATTCCGACCATGTCCTAAAGAAGTTGCAGATTTCTGAATGTTCTTCTCTAGAATCTCCCTGTACATGTTACCATTATTCTGTCATGGATAACTTGTAACTCACCAGTGCCCTTGGATGAAAAGCATCCCCATATCATCATGAAACCACCCCAAAGCTTAACTGTGGGGATGGTATTGTGCTTCTTGAAGGCACTGCCATTTTTTCGCCAAACACTTGTCGCTGTGTTCCTTCCAAATAGTTAAACTTTCGTTTCATTCGACCAGATTCCCTTTTCCCAAAACTGCACATTTTTCTTTTCATAAGTTTCGACAAGCTTTAATCGGTCTTTGGCATGTTTGGTTTTCAGTAAAGGCACTTTTCTTGGTGATCTTGAATGAAAGCCTGTTCGATACAGAGCTCTGCTTATGGTATCCTCACTTACATTAATTCCAGCACCCTCAAGATCAGTTTTAATTTCAGAACGAGTGATGAAAGTGTTTATTTGCACATTTCTGCTGATCCACCCTGAAGCACACTCATTCATTATCCTCGGTCCTACATTTCTTGGAAGGTTTGCTGTACCGTCGCCATACTTCTTATACTTTCTGATGATATTTCCTACTGTACTGAGTGTTAGATTCATTTCTCTGATTAGTAGCACTATCTTGTAAAATATTATGTGCTTCTCTGATTGATCAGAGATAACATTCCAATACTATTGAAAATTTGAATATTTAAAGTCTTTTAAAATACAAATTTTCGATTGCAAATTTGAAAAAAAGTGTCATGTATCCAATACTTTTGCATAGGGTAATTTTGAACTTTGATAAAAAAAAAAAAATGGATTCAACCATGAGTTTTTAATTTTCCTTCCACATACACCTAAAACAACTTTACGAGATATTACTGACCGAATATAAGGCAAAATGGCGAACATAAACTAGAGTTATAACAGAAAATAACATGTATCTAATACTTATGCGTGTCGCTATATATATATATGTGTGTGTGTCTGTGTGTGTGTGGGTGGATGTATATATATGATTATTTCCAATGAATTTATTGTAAAATCTTTTACATTTTGATTTTCGTTATAAAATCCTTTCCAGCAAATTTTTGATAAAAGATATATCCAATGAAATTTCATAATAAAATCCTTTCCTATGCATTTTTATAGTAAAAATCATCTCCAGTGCATTTTTTTAGTAAAAATCATTGACCAATGCATTTTCATAATAAATATAATTTCCAACGCATTTTTATCATAAAAATCATTGACCAATGCATTTTTTAATAAAAATCATTCCCAATGCATTTTTATGAAAATATTTATGCTCAATGCATTTTTTTTTTTAAATAATTTACAATTTCTTTTTTTATTGTAAAATCATTTCTAGTGTATTCTTACAATAAAAATGATTTCAAATGTATTTTTATTGTAAAATTATTTCCAGTATATTTTTATTGTAAAATCATTTTTATAATAGAATAATTTGAATGTATTTTTACTCTAAAATTCATTTGCAATGCATTTTTATTATAAAAATCATTTCCACTACATCTTTATAGTAAGAATCATTTTCAATGCTTTTTTTATATTAAAAACCATTTACAATACATTTTTATAATAAAATCGTTTCAGTACGAGAACGACATCGACTATTTGACATTTTCAAGAACAAAAGTTTTATAAATGAATGAATAAATTTTATTCTGGTATTTATTTTGAATCAACGTGACATAATCCAGAACAAAAAGAAGTTGTTTCTGTTAATATGTTTTTAAAATGTGTCAATGACAAAAGAACAATGTTATTCCTACAATAAGAAATATAACGGGTATTTTGACCTAAATCATTTGCACAAGCTTAATAAGAATTTAAAAAGAAACGATTCAATTATTCAAAAGCGACTAACATTTAAGATTTAAACTGCTTTATTTGAAAATTTTATTCAACACTTATGCAGACAAATAAAAACAGTTGGATTCCGATCAGGATTATCAACAAATGACCACATTTCCAATGAATTTTTACAATAAAAATCATTTCCGATGCATTTTTATAGTAAAAATCATTTCCAATGCATTTTTATAGTAAAAATCATTTCCGATGCATTTTTATGATAAAAATCATTTCCAATGCATTTTTATAATAAAAATCATTTCCAATGCATTTTTATAATAAAAATCATTTCCGATGCATTTTTATAATAAAAACCATTTCCGATGCATTTTTATAATCATATTTACCAACCCCTCCGCTCGGGCAGGATGTGACACGAGGTCAATTTTTTTTTAAACGAAGTTTAACAGGTTTGAATTCAGAGTTTTCCTTCTCCTAGACTAGTTGCCTCACCAAGGCCGAAGAACCTAGTCTGCCCTACTATTTACCCATAGCTGGAGGGAGAATAATTGGATTCATACCTTTCCCAAGGGTATTAGTGTTATGTGAAATGCAATTAGTCTCGGCCAGGATTTGAACTCGTATCGCCGTGTCCATTTCATATGACGATAACCATTACACCTCGAGCACCTCCTTTGCATTTTTATAATAAAAATCATTTCCGATGCATTTTTATCATGAAAAACATTTCCGATGCTTTTTTATCATAAAAAAAATATTTCCGATGCTTTTTATAATAAAAATCATTACCAATGCATTTTCATTGTAAAAATCATTGACCAGGGCATTTTTACTGTTAAAATAATTTCCAATGCATTTTTATGAATACAATCATTAGTTAAATCATTTTATAGTAAAAATAATTTCCAATTCATTTTTATAATAACAATAATTTCCAATGCATTTTTATAATATAAATAATTTCCAATACAGTTTTATGATAAAAATAATTTCCAATACATTTCTATAGTAAAAATTATTTCCTATGCATTTTTATGTAAAAATCATTTTAATGCATTTTTAGGTAAAAAAATCATTTTTATGCATTTTTATAATAAAAATAATTTTCAATGCATTTTTATAATAGAAATAATTTCGTATTCATTTTCATAGTGGAAATCATTTCCAATGTATTTTTATATAAAAATCATTGGCCAATGCATTTTATAATAAAAATCATTTCCAGTGTATTTTTATAGTAAAAATCATTTTGAATAGATTTTTATATCAAAAACCATTTCCTGTGCATTTTTATGATAAAAATCATTCTCAATTCCTTTTTATAATAAATATCATTTTGATTGCATTTTATAAAAAAAATCATTTTCAATGCATTTTTATAATGATAATTATTTCCATTGCATTTTTATAATGAAAATCATTTTTAATTCATTTTTATCGTAAAAAATCATTTCCTGTTCATTTTTATAATAAAGATTATTTCCAGTGCCTTGTTATAATAAAAATCATTAGCTTTCGTTTATTTTTAATGTATGGTCACCGAGAACGGCAAAATCTTCTTGTTGATTATTTAGTTTTTTTCTGGTTATTTGATATTAGTTCTGATCTTAAACTTGCCTTAAGTTTCGCACAATACCTCCATTTCCTCCTGCCTTTTGCCAGCTTTTTAACTGTTGACAGATGTAGTTTTTAACATGTTTCTGCTGATGCTACCATTTCTGCTCTTGTCTAATAATTTTTTTTTGCTCTTGGTCGGGTACTAAACTGCACCCGGTGGTGAGGTTCGTATTCTGATGTTCTGAGTAGAGTGGAGTGACCCCTTCGCTACCATAACTCTCTGATCCACTCTGACATGGAATGGTAGTACCTTTCAGAGTATTGACCAAATAGATCTGTTGAAAAACTGTGTAAAAATTGTCTCGCGCAGGGTTGTCATTTCAATCCAGTTATGAAAGAAATGGACGATTAGCCTAATGAGTAGAGTGTTCGCCAATGGTCCGATGGATCGGGGTTTAATCCCAGGTCGAGTCATACCAAAGACTAAAAAAATGGTACTTGATACTGCCTTATTTAGCACTCAGCATTTTAAGGTACGAATCAAGGGTAAAATTGAGCAATCGAGCGAATGGAGTAGCGCCTTCCCCGACACCTCAGTTTAGTAGCTATTGAAAAGGGAGCCTTCGTGTCCCTTCGACTCCATACCGGCCATCTCGGCGAGTTTCTAAATTGTCCTTCTTAGAAAGGAAGAGATTCTCTGCTACTTATAAACTTTATATCGAAGGAGGGACTTCTAAGAAAAAAATGTCCACTTTGTAGTACTGGTGGACTGTGACTACTAAAGTCAAAACGAAAAATTTCTCTGGCCTTTTTCAATCGAGAGGACCTCTAACCTCTGACCTGTCTATCAAACACCCTCCACTCTTTTGCAGAATGTTTGTAGTAAAAAATATTACATAACATTAATATTTGATTGGAATACAATAAGCTGCACCCAGTGATGAGTCGGGAAGTGCAGTAATATATATCTAATAACTATCCAAAATATTAGTATGAAATAATTAATGTCCAGTAGTTAAGATTAAAACTGAGTGTCTAACTTCTATATTTTGCCTCTGAAATTTCTTGTATATCTATATCAATAACTAAGAAGAGTTTGTTTGTGTGTCCTTCTGTTATATATTAACCCTCGACCGAGCTGTCAATCAAGAGATGCACCAGTGTAAATAAGCGGAAGAACAGCGGAAGCAGGTGGACATTAAACAATAATATAACCAGGTTCCAGACGGTTCGAGTCAGTTGGAGAGAGGATGCCAGCGTGAGAACCAGCTTGCAGACTGAGGGCCTTGCGGCCCTTAGTGACCCACAATTGAGCAACCCCATG
>OY757942.1:43888484-43925984 GCA_963585895.1 Sepioteuthis lessoniana | reverse complement strand
CCATACGAACAAATGATATATGCACAACCCAGAATCCGTCCTAGAAAATGAGCTGCAGAAATTCCGTGGGATTTTGAGATACAAACAGATTACCTTATATCGGCCAGACGACTAAACCTAGTGATAGTCAACAAAAAAAAAAGGAGAGAGAAAGAAAAAACTTTGCTGTCCCGGCTGACCGCAGAGTAAAATTGAAAGAAAACGAAAAGAAATACAAGAACCTAGACCTTGCAAGTGAATTGAATAAACTGTAATATGAAAGTGACGGTGATACGAATTGTAATTGGCGCACTCGGTACAATCACCAAATGATTGGCATAATGACTGAAGCACTTATAAATAACAGGACGAATGGAGACCATCCAAACTACAGCATTGTTAAGATCGACTAGAATCCTAAGAAGAGTCCTAGAGACTAGAGGAGACTTGCTGTCATTCAGACTCCAGTGAAAAACAATCAGCTAACTGGTGTGAAAAACTCTCAAAATAGTAAAACAATCAAAGAAGTCAAAACGAGGCGGAAAAATGTTGTCATGGAATGGATTGACAACAAAAAGGCCTATGATTTAGTCCCGCAGATGTGGATAGTTGAGGGTTTTGAAAATGAACAACATATTCAACAAAATCATAAACTTTATCATGGATGCCATGGAAAACTTGAGGATGAAATTTATAGCAAGAAGTCAAACCCTAGTAGAGGTAAAATTTAAATCTTCCAGGGAGACTCGCTCTCGTCACTACTATTTGTTATTGCAATGATAACCCTATGCTGCATACTTAGAAAATGTACAGGGGGCTACAAATTTTCAAAATCAAAGGAAAAGATTAATTACTTTATGTATATGGAGGATAAAAAGTTATTTGCAAAAAATGAGGAGAAACTGGAGACCCTGAAACAAAGAACAAGAATATACAACCAGGGTATAGGAATGGAATTCAGCATTGAAAAATTTGCCATGCACATAATGAAGTTAGAAAAAAAACAGCGGAAAGAATAAAACTATCAAGTTAGGAAAGCATTAGAACACTTGGAGATTTTTTTATAATACATATTCTCCCTGCATAAAAATGTCAGCAGACAAAAAGTTAAACAAGAAGATAAGTTTTCGCTGATGAAAAATAATCAACTGATGTGGAAATCAAATGCATACTTGAAGAAACAGAATGTTAGATTTTCTCTCGACGGAAATTAAAATAAAAGTTGAGTAGAATTAGAAAAGAAACTATATCGACTTAAGATTTCATCACTTTATTCATAAGACTGAAGTAGGCTCGAAATTAGCTAAAAATGGATTGATTTCCTTATGATTCTAATGGGTTAAAAATGTATTTTAAAACAATCTAGGAGGGGAAATATTTCTTAAATTATTTTGGATTTTGATTCTTCAAAATTTCCAAAGAAATACAAAATATAATCATCTGGTAATCTCAAAAACTTTTTTTAAAGGGCATATTTCAAACGAAGATACCGATTGGTCAATAAATGCGAAAATACATACAGAAATTAGTTTCTGGTGTCTATTTTTACTCAAAAATTAACACTTTTTCAGTGTAGAAATTTAGTTGATTTTCCATATATGTAAGAGAGTGGCACGAGAGAGAGAGAGAGAGAGAGAACGAAGAGAGAGAGAGAGAGAGAGAGAGAAAGAGAGAGGGAAATATAGATATATGTATATGTGTCTCAATAATAGAAGAGTGAGAAGTGAGAAGAAAAAAGAAAGATCCCTGGTGTAGATATATGAATATGTGTATGTCTCAGAGAGAGAAAGAGAAAGAGAGAGAGGGGGGGGGAAAGAGAGAGAAAAAGAAGAGAGAGAGAACGAAGAGAGAGAGAGAGAGAGAACAAAGAGAGAGAGAGAAAGAGAGAAGGAAGTCTTTAATCTAGATATAAATATATATATGTCTCAATGACAGAAGCGTGAGAAGTGAGAAGAAAAAAGAAAGATCCCTGGTGTAGATATATGAATATGTGTATGTCTCAGAGAGAGAAAGAGAAAGAGAGAGAGAGGGGGGAAAGAGAGAGAAAAAGAAGAGAGAGAGAACGAAGAGAGAGAGAGAGAGAGAACAAAGAGAGAGAGAGAGAAAGAGAGAAGGAAGTCTTTAATCTAGATATAAATATATATATGTCTCAATGACAGAAGCGTGAGAAGTGAGAAGAAAAAAGAAAGATCCCTGGTGTAGATATATGAATATGTGTATGTTTCAGAGAGAGAGAGAGAGAGAGGGAGAGAGAGAGAGAAGATCCCTGATTTAGATATACATATGAATATCTGCTTCTCATTGAGAGGGATGAAGAGTTAGACAAAAGCAGTGAGTGAGAAATTGAGAGAGTGAGAGAAAGGAGACAGGAAACCCTTTTTATCTAAATATACATATGAATATGTACCTTTCATAGAGAGAGAGAGATGGGAGAGGGAGAGGGAGAGAGATGCAGAGTTAGATAAAGGGAGTGAGAGAGAGAGAGAGAGAAACGAAGAGAAAGACAAAAGGAAGGAAAGAAAGAAACAGAGAGAGAGAGAGAGAGAGAGAGAAATGCAAAGAGAGACAAAGGGAAGGAGAGAAAAAAGTGAGAGAGAGAATACATTGTCTTACTAAACATTCCAAGAAACTAATTATCGTCTGGCTAATTGTAAATAAAAGCACATTTTTTATATTAATTGTAGTAATTAATTTTGAAATTGGTTGAAAGTGGAAGAAAATGGAGAAAGTTTGCTGGTTTTTTTTGGTTGCCCTGAAGAAATCATAATTTACTTGGCGCCGAAACCTTGTCTCACCTCTGAGTCATCAACTGATGAAGGCTTTGTTGAGATCATAGCTGAGTTTGTTTTTTTATTTTATTTCATTTAATTTTAATCTCTTCATTTAGTTAGTTAGTTTTCTCAGCTTCTGTAAGTGTGTTGTGATCTTCAGATAAGACCGGTGGAAGAACAACTCAAACAACGGGTGATAGTTGAACGTTATTGTATTATCAGAAAAAAAGGAAGTCATACAAAAGAAGTACTAGCCGTTCTCGGTTTGCAGTCTGTCTGTCAAATGTCTCGTAAGAAACAAGAAGTTGTCTTCTCCGAACGAGCTAAGCTCGGCGAATATGTTTAGGTTGGACGAGTCCATCTTTGGGGTATGGTAGGATATGTCCCTATAACAAAGTGTATGATAATATTAAATCTCAGGGTCTGTTTGTAACCTAACTATTGGGAAAACGGGACATATTAGCATAAACTTTTCGGTGTCAAGGTACCCTATATTTTCCTGACAATGAAAGTGAAATTAGTTTAAAGTTTATTCATCTTCCGGTATCTAAATTATGGGTACGTTTGGTGGGTGGGTACCCCAACTCGTAAAATCTTCATATTTCACACACGCCCTTATAATTATCTACTTTGTCTTTCATTCTTTCGAAATTATATCATGCCAAAGCAAGTAAGTAGTATATTAATGTTACATTGCAGAAAGAATGACAAACCAGGTGGAAAAGAAAAGAAAGAATTAAATGAATCCTCACGGATAGAGTGTTCGCCAATGGCCAGGGAGACCGGGGTTCAGTCCCAGATCGAGCCATAGCAAAGAATCAAAAAATGGTACTTGATGCCTCCTTGCTTAACTCTCAGCATTAAAAGATACGGAACAAGGTTCCAGTGAGAGTGGGGCTTTGGGGAATGCAGAGTACCCCTTCATTACCATTGCTCCCAGGTCCACTCTGGCCCGGAATGGAAGCACCTGATAGAGCCCTATCTATTGGTTAAATAGAACTAACGGCATACTTATGCTAAACTGAATTGTTTGAGTAAACTGAATAGCTTGAAATAGAAATGTTTTTGACAATTAAACCGTACTTACATTTAAACTAGTTGGCGACCGTAGTTGAGGGCGACTAGAAGGCTCCTTTTTCAAAAGGGCGATACTCCTTTCCCTGGAAAGGGTAAAGTGGAGCAATCCTGGAAAGGAGTAGCGCCATCTCCAACACCTCGGTATAGTAGTTGTTGAAGAGGGAGCCTTCTGGTCGCCAACTTACTTACATTTAAACTGCGTACTTATGCTAAACTGAATTATTTGAAATAGAACCATTTTCATAAAAATGGATTTGGCGTTAAATAACTTTCAAAGGTTGATATGCTCTAAAACCCAAACAATCAACCAACCAACTAACATATGAATATGTGCCTCTCATAGAGAGAGAGAGAGAGAGAGAGAGAGAGAGAGAGATGCAGAGGGAGTCTTCGGGTCGCCCTCAACTATGGTTGCCAACTTTACTTTTAACTTTTGCTTATATCATTTCTTGTTTATGTATGAAGCTTTATTTTTTAAAACAAAAAAAAAAAAAATGACTTTAAATTAGAACCATAATTAACCTCCTTGTTTTTTTATATTTCATCTTCTTTGTAAAAAAAAAAACAGGTAAATTAAAAAAAAACAATGGTAGGGAATTATACAAATGTTTAAAAAAATTTGTTTTTTGAAAACTGCCTCTAAATTTTTATTTTTGTTTTTATGTTATATTTTCTTTTCTTAATAATCATATTGTTATCACCGATTATTAAGGGTCAATAAATAAATAACTCAACACGGAGATATGAGTGCCACATAAATGTATCCAAGTCTCTGAGGAGGGTTTCCTTGGTTCAACACGGATCTCTCGCCAACAAACGGAACTGTTGAAATGGATTGCGCTACTCGGGTCACATAACTAGAAATAGAGCATATATAAATCAGTCAGATGCGGTGAAATGTTGCATTGCGAGGCAGTATCGTTTAGCATTCCACACTCAGTATTCGACATTATACGAGAGTGTTATGGTACCCAACCTGCGGACAGTAATGAACTCGGGGGTGTCCTCGTGGTGTAATGGTTAAAGCGATGGACTGCGGAATGGTAGTAAGCGATTTCGTACTCCAGTCGCGCTATTATGTTCACTTTCGGGCAAATACTCTTGGGAAAGGTATGAACACCCTTATCCTCCCAGCTATGGGTTAAATAGTACCACTACTGTTCTTCTAGGAGAATGGCTTTGGCATTAAATAACCTACAAAGAGTTGATATGCCATTAAACAAAGAAACCAAACCAAACCATCCAGTCGGACTATTATGTTCACTTTCGGGCAAATACCCTTGGGAAAGGTATGAACCCCCTTATCCTCCCAGCTATGGGTTAAATAGTACCACAACTGTTCTTCTAGAAGAATGGCTTTGGCATTAAATAACCTAAAAAGAGTTGATATGCCATTAAACAAAGAAACAAAACCAAACCAAGTAATGAACTGTTCCTGTTGTTATCAATACCGGGAGTATATTCATCTCGGTGTGAGTTCTCCCCAGCCTAACATTTTGTCGGTCAGACTGACGTTCAACACCTTTTTATCTATGTTGTATAATACTTTCGTTAATATAGTTTGTTCCATGTAAACCCGAGTTCGTGTCTTTACTGGTCCACAACAGAGAGTGAAGAGATTATAAGAGTCGGCCAAAATTACCGCCCTCAACGAACATTATAAAAGTGGCGACGAGGAAACGTTTCGAAGATTTTAAAACTTTTATAAATCTTTAGCATTCGAATATCTAAGGACGTCTCTCTCTCTCTCTCTCTCTCTCTCTCTCTGTATATATATATATATATATGGGGGGGTAAATGGAAGTAGATCAGACGGTATGAAAATGTAAGTAAAGTTGGCGACCGCAGTCGAGAGCAACCCGAAGGCTCCCTTTTCAATAGCTACTACACTGAGGTGTAGCGGAGGGTACTACTCCTTCCCTTTGATTGCTCCACTTTACCCTTGATACGTACCTTATAAATCTGAGTGTTAAGCAAGGAGGTATCAAGTACCATTTGATATGACTTTGGTATGACTCGACCTGGGATTGAACCCAGGTCTCCCGAGCCATTGGCGAACACTCTGCCCACTAAGGATGTTTTTATTTGGTATAATTACACAGATTAAATCATCCTCAAAAAACGGTGCACCAAAATAAAATGATGGCATAAATAGGAAGCGATAAGAAAGGATTTACGCATGCGAACTTCGGAGAAAGGATAGTTTTTTCCGTGAGGTACAATGAATGAGAGACCCCTTTCGGTGCACCGGTGCTTCCGGTAACCCCAATGGTCTAAGGGCTGTAACCTGTCTTTACTTAACACTGGCAGTAAGTTTTTCATGTTTTTACATTTTCATATATATATATATATATATTAGTGTCCAACTGATTCCCACATTAAAAAAAAAATGTAATGTTTTTGTGCAAAAAATAGGCTTGTGAGGGACTAAGTACCCTCCGTAGTTTACGGGAGTTACTTTCAGGTTTCCTTTCTACAAATACAACACAAATTTTACAAGCACGTAAACAAATGGAATGTGACAACAACAAGTATTGAGAAACAACCAATTTTTTAAACATAATAACAAATATAATAGAAATAATTAAAATACAATGTTAATTTTATGTGCGAGTGTGAGTATGTAGAAAATACAGCTATAGCCAGTTGCATAAAATATGATTTGTTCGCCCGTATGTGCGTGTGCACATGTTAGGAAAGTCTATTGAATCAATGTGTACATAGTTGGCCGAAGTAAAGAGGATAAAAAATTGACTTTACTTACATACATGCGTATGCATGTGTGTATATATGTGAGGGACCGTAAGTATGGGCCTCTTGTTTTGTGTCGCGATTCGGTAGTCGGCAAAAGAACGTCGTATGTTTCTTCGCTTTGTGTCTTGTGTTTGATGCTCTACTGCTGTGTGTCGTCCTTGCCTCTGGTTGCGGAATGCCATAGTTAATCAAATTCCTCGTTATTTATACTTTTAGGGGGTAACTAAAGTGGATCAAAAATAGGATTTTCTTATGTTTTATTGCGGTTCCTAAAATTCAAGCGCGCAGGCATTTCTTGACCAATCAGATTCGTATAATTACTTATTTATTTTGGTGCCTAAATATTTTTTGTTAATTAGTTTCTGAGCCGAATTTTCTAGAATATTCTTATTTTGTTTTTGTTTTTTAGCTGATTGGTTGAAAAATATAAACGTGTAACTTTAATGTTAATACGATTTTGATCCGAAATTTCATGAATGTTCTTATTTATGTTTATGGAGTTGATTATCTTAAGGCTAAAAAAATGTGTATTCTATAGGTTCGAGAAGCCGTAATTTTGGTATGTGTAATTTTGCTCTTATTAACCAACCGGAGAATTTGCGCTAGTTTTTAAATTTTGAGATGCTTTGCCGACTTGCCACAAAAAATTTTGAAGGATCAAAACCCAAAATAATTTTAGAAATCTTTTCCCTCAAAAAACATTAAAATACAATTTCTTAGCCAATTAGGTTCACAGATAAATCAAAAGCAAATTTCGAGCCGACATAAAGTGTATAAATAAGCGAAGAAATAAATATTTCTTCAGTAAGTATGGAATTGTTTATCCTATTTACCCAACCCCTCCGCTCGGGCAGGATATGACACAAGGTCAATTTTTTTAACCGGAGTTTAACAGGTTTGAATTCAGAGTTTTCCTTCTCCTAGACTAGATGCCTCACCAAGGCCGAAGAAACCAGTCTGCCCTACTATTTACCCATTGCTGGAGGGAGAATAATTGGATTCATACCTTTCCTAAATTATGGAAACGCAATTTCTTCCAGGCAGCTGTCGTATCGATACTACTCTATGGATGCACTACTTGGACGCTAACTAAACGGCTGAAGAAGAAGCTAGACGGCAATTACACAAGAATGTTGAGAGCAATATTGGACTAGTCCTGGCGGCAACAACCCACAATAAACCAACAATACGGCCAACTGCCTTCTATCATGAAAACTATCCAAGCTAGACGAACCAGACATGCAGGACACTGCTGGAGAAGCAAAGACGAACTCACCAGTGATGTACACATATGGACCTCGCATATGGCCAAGCAAAAGCAGGACGACCAGCTCGAACATATATACATACAGCAGCTATGTGAGGATACGGGATGTAGCCCTGAAGACCTGCCAGAAGCGATGAATGATAGGGAGAAGTGGCGAGAGAGGGTCAGGGATATCCGTGCTAGCGGCACGACATATTGATGATGATGAATGGATTTTTGTATATTTAAATACGTTTCGATTTATTTATTTTGAGTAAAAAATCTATATTCTTTTCTTTCAAGAATGCATTTCATTTCAACTCGTTTAATTTTTCTCAGATTAAACGAAGGTTTATTTACATACCCGCTGGTTTGTATTAGCAGCAGTTATCCATATTTACCCAACCCCTCCGCTCGGGCAGGATATGACACAAGGTCAATTTTTAAGCGGAGTTTAACAGGTTTGGATTCAGAGTTTTCCTTCTCCTAGACTAGTTGCCTCATCAAGGCTGAAGAACCCAGTCTGTCCTACTATTTTCCGATAGCTAGAGGGAGAATAATGGGATTCATACCTTTCCCAAGGGTATTAGTGCTTTGTGAAATGCAATCAGTCTCGTCCAGGATTTGAACTTGTGTCGCCGTGTCCATTTCCTACGACGATAACCATTACACCACGGGCACTTCCAATCAGCAGCAGTTATCAGATGTTCACATGTCCCTTTACCTTAAGGTAACAATTACTGCTCTTACAAACATTATCTTTGCTAACAAGAAAAATATTTTTACTTTGTTTTTCAGCAAATAGAAATAAAAAAATTATAAATTTGTCGATTGGATTTTTATCAATTCATTTGTCTCTTTAGCAGATAGATAGATAGATAGTATTGGAAATTATCTACGGAGTCACTTTTTACGTGCCCCGTGATTGGCTGAAAAACAACCAATTACGGGCCGCTATCAGCACATCTTCCGAACCACTACACGTGCACGTGTTCTTTAAACTAACAGATCTCTTTTCCCTTTTGACGCCAACGATGTAACACGGAATCTTGACTGCTGACGAAACAGGCTAAATGTTCATGTGGCGCTACATACGAGGAAGGTCATCCATGAGAGATTCTACACACGTGGAGACCCAAAATTCTCCTTTTTCAAGCCCTTGAATTTGTACGGATCAGCCACCAAAACTACATGGAACTGAAAGAACTGTTACCAAGACAAATACTATATTTAAGTCTACAGAAAACACCTCTTTTTGCAATTATTTTTCTTTACTTCTTTTCCTTATTTCTTTTACTAAATATAAACCCTTTTTTCAACCAAATTGTTGTTTTGTTCCTTTTTTCTTGTCTTGTCTCGTGCTACAGTTAAATGTCAAAACAGTTCTATATTAATCAATTCAGTTTAGTGTAAGTACAGTTTCAATGTCAAAAGTAGTTCCATTTCAAACCATTCAGTTTAGCATAAGCACGCAGTTTAAACGTAAGTAAAGTTTAATTGTCAAAAACATTTCTATTTCAAGTTATTCAGTTTAGTCAAACAGTTCTAATTCAATCAATTCAGTTTAGCACACGTATGCAATTAGTTCTACTTAACCCATAGATAGGGCCCTATCGGGTGCCACCTTTCCGGGTCAAAGTGGACCTGGGAGCAATGTCAATGAAGGGGTGCTCCGCATTCGCCAAAGCTCCACCATCACTGGAACATCACCATCAGATTGTTTAGTGTCATATCCAGAACACTCATCGGTGGGGGTCTTACCTCTCTGCAGAGGTGCAGTCGGTGTATTCTACAGCCCCGTCCGACTGGGAGAGTCTCTATATGAATATGTAAGTATATAGGCAGAGTATGTATGTATGTATGTATGTACATGTGGCAGTAAGCGCACCTCTAACGGGTGGGCATAGGTAGCGTATATGTATGAATGTATTTACCGAATCCCTCTGCAAGAGCAGGATGTGACACAAGGTCAGTTTTTAAGCTGGGTTTAACAGGTTTGAATTCAGAATTTTCTTTCCTTCTCCTAAACCGGTTGCCGTACCAAGGTTAAAGAGCCAAGTCTACCCTACTATTTATCTTAAGCTGGAGGGAGAGTATTTGGATGTATACCTTTCTCAAAGGTATTAGTGCTATGTGAAATGTAAACAGCTTCATCTTGATGGCAAAAAAATAATGCTAGCCAGAGTGTATATATTTCAAATCGATATGGTTTAAGATTCGTGAATGCGTAGGATGTACATACCTATGTTTTTAAAATGGCCATGATACAAGAAAATTCTAGAAAATAGGATACTGATTCACTTGCTCCTGAAACAAAGATGGTGGACATCGGTAAACTAATTAGTTTCGAGAACCTATTGGTCAGGAAAATCATGTGATTTATGCTCACAGCTACGTCAGCACCTTTGATTTTATCCCGCGCATTTGGAGCCGATCACATGACAAGGGCTAGCCATATATACTCGCGACTTGCAGTAACTCATTCTCTTACATTTTGACTTCCAGAGACAGCTTGGCTTTGCGAGCTATTGACACACACCTCTATACACGCAACATGGGTGCGTATATACTCTGCGACCTTTTTCTTTTCTGTTCTGCCTTTTCGGCTGGAGTTTGTAAATATATTTCTTTATTTAGATTTGGAGTGGTAGTATTAACGTAATATTTTAAAACTGGGTTTATAAACCTTGGCAAAGTTACCATAACAAGAGAGGGTTTAAGCGCAGATAGAGAGGAAGAGAGCAAGCTTTCTTTTGCAACGAGTACTAAAGGAGTGGGTTACTGACACTGGGCGCTAGATGAACACCATATTACATCGAGGTGGACAGTAAGATATAGAGGATGAGAGATTGATCCTATAAAAAAAGAGTCGACTCTCCAAATAAAGTTTTTCAAACCATGCCTAACAATTCTTGAAAGTTACCCAGTCAGCTGGGGCTGTAGAATACACTGACTGCTTTCCTCCAAAAGGGTAAGATAACGAGTGTCCTAGATATGACACTAAACAATCTGATGGTGCGGTTCCACTAATGTTGGAACTTTGGGGAATATGGAGTACCCCTTCATTGACATCACTCCTAGGTCCATTCCGGCCCGAAGTGGTAGCATCTGATAGGGTCCTATGAATGAGTCAAATAGAACTAAACTGTGTTGGTTGAGATTGGACGTTTTGACATTTAAACTGGGTACTTACGCTAAACTGGTTTGTTTAAGATCGAATTGTTTTGACATTTAAACTGTGTACTTATGTTAAACTGAATCGTTTGAAATAAAACTGTTTTTACATTTAACTCTGAGTATTAACTAGTCGGCTGTGGCTCTAGAATACTCTGATTGCTTTTCTGACGAGTGATAAGACTCCCCATTGATTGTACTCGATATGACACTAAACAATCTGATGGTGAGGTTCCAGTAATGCTGGAGCTTTGGGGAATTCAGTTTACCCTTTATTTCCAACGCTCCCATGTCCCTCTGGCCTGGAGTGGTAGCACCTGATAGGGTCCTATCTATGGATCAAATAGAACTAAACTGTGTACTTATTCTAAAATGAATTGCTTGAAATAGGACTGTTTTGACATTTAAATTGCGTACTTATGCTACCTACAAAGGTTGATATGCCATAAAACCCAAACAAACAAATAAACAATTCTGAAAAGTTTTGTTGATATCAAACCAAAAATGGCAGATTCATAGCAGTACGGACGGGCATTTGATTGTCAAGGATAATAATAATAATAATAATAATAATAATAATAATAATAATAATAATAATTCATACTTCTAGCGCAGTAACTCTTTTATTAAGTGGTAAGCTTTTCAACTAATCCTGTAGTAAAGGGTGTGTCAATAACGCCGGATGTTTCGATGACGACTAACGCTGACGTAATGAGAGTCACATAAGGGAATGCCTTTATACATATTTCCTAATATTTTTTATCGACATCTTCAAGGCTTTTCACTCATAAATAAGACCATCCTTATAATATTTTTATAGGATGTTAATTTTCTTTTAGACGAAAGATTGAAAGACTGAATAGTGAAAGCAATTCCTTGACTAATTGTGCAAATCTAGTGAGTAAATGTCATCATAATTCTAAAATTGAGGGGAGTCCCTGTAATGTAGCGGCTAATGTAATGGATTGCAACGTCATAGTAAGTGAGTTCGAACTCCAGTCGTGCTCGTACGCTCACTTTTGGACTAATACCCTCAGAAAGCTTTGAACACCCTTATCCCCACTCGCTCTAGGTTAAATAATACCACTACTGTTCTTGCACGAAAGTGGCTTTGGCATTTTAAATAACCCACAAAAGTTGATATGTCATTAAACAAAGAAACCAATCAAAGCAACCATACAGCTTCATTATTATCATTATCATTATTATTTAATTTTATTTTTATTTCTATTTTTACCATCCTTCATGGGGTCTTTATTCAAGACCTGGGACAAGGGACGATAGTTATTATATGTATTCTATGTATTTATTTTTTGTTGCCACTTTTGGCTGATATCTTTCAGTCATATTGATAGTATTCTCTTTGGGAGATGAGCAGTTCCGCAAAGTGCAATTTTTTTGTATTTCATATAGGCTAGTACAGTCAGGAATGTTGTTAAAACGTTTATCTCTTCTTTTCTTCATCATACCAAGTGCTCACACTATTACTGGTACAGTAGTAGTTCTAATCTGCCACATATCATTATAATTATTTTTAGTTGTAGTAGTAGTAGTAGTAACACCTGCCAAATTGTTTGATATCTCTCAAGAAATGAATAACCTCTGAAATCGTTACATAAAGTTGGTTTCAACTCAGTTTAATTTGCAGTGATAAATCGGAGGTAGAGACTCTCCATTTTTGCTGGGCGAGTTCCAATGGCGTAGTGGCTAATATGTTGGATTGTGGCTTTATAATTAGCGAGTTTGAACTGTCCTATTACGCTCACCTTCGGACTAATACTCTTGGATAAGGTATTCAAAATCCTTTATCTACGCCCAGCTATGGGTTAAAATTACATCCCATTTCACAAACCATACAATAAGACATGATGAACACTTGTTGTATAGTCACAATACAACTATACAAATATACAGGTGCAGGGAAATACGAAACACTGACGACTCTCCGTTGTTCAGGTACGAAACGTTTATTAACTTCTTGACTTTAGTTTTTCGACTCGAGGAGAGAGAGACACACAATTTTTACTATGCTGACTGTACTATCTGACCCAACAAATGCGCTGCGCACCCCGTAGCCCCCAAGATCTCTGTCGGTAGAGATCTGCAGAACTCCATGGTTAAACTTTAACTTCAACTGTCTGCCATTGAGGCAGACAAACCAACTGTCTCCTACATCGTCCACAGTCAACCTCCAGCTGGACTGGCCCGGCCCAGAGTCGAATCTCAACTAACCCTTTTTCAAAATCACCAAATTCTTAGCCCATCGCTTTCGGGCATGACGTCATTCACACCCCAGTCTATTTCCTATCTGGGGTTTTTATTATGACATTTGTGATTGTCATATCCTCTGTGCACGAGCGTGAACTGTACTCAATGTGTGTGCACCTGCACTAAGAGCCGAATAGTTCAAAACCCAACCAAGCCGAATGATAAAATATAATTAACGAAAAATGATTAATATAAGAAATCATTCCGTAATTATATAACACTAATACTCTTGGGTAAGGTACAAAATCCTTTATCTACACCCTGCTATGGGTTAAAATTTCATCCCATTTCACAAACCATTTAAGCGAGACGAATAAGACATGTTGGACACTGCTAAAGAAGGAAGGACGAACTCATAAGCATTGTTTTCTTGTGGACTAATTAACTTACATATGCTCTGATGCAGTCTAGAAGACCTACCTGGAATGATAGAATATAGGGAAGGATGGTGAAAGAGAGAGAGAGAGTATCAGGGAACTGTGTGCAATCAACAGGACTTAATGATGATGAGGATGATTGTTCTTTTACAAAAATGACTTTGGCATTAAATAAGTGGCGAAGGTTGATAAGCCATTAAACAAAGAAACCTAACTAAATCGCTATAAAAACAAAATGAGGTGCCCGAGGTATAAAGGTTATCGTCGAAGGAAATGGACACGGCGACACGAGTTCAAATTCTGGACGAGACTGATTGCATTTCACATAGCACTAATACCCTTGGGAAAGGTATGAATCCAATTATCCCCCCTCTATGGGTAAATAGTAGGGCAGACTAGGTTCTTCAGCCTTGGTGAAGCAACTAGCCTAGGAGAAGGAAAACTCTGAATTCAAACCTGTTAAACTCCGCTTAAAAATTGACCTTGTGTCATATCCTGCCCGAGAGGTGAGGTTGGGTAAATATAATAAAAACAAAATGAAAGCGCCCCAAAAATGTACAATAAACGCCATTTCCAAGTGTTGATTAAATAATAAATAAATTCATTAAAAAAATGAAAATAGAAATAGAATAAATACGAAATAAAATAAATATATACAAAAATAACAATTTCCCAGAGGGCCGCTAATAGGAATCGCAATCCGCGCATCCCTGAAAAGATGGGTTTTCTGGAGCCAAAAAGAAACTCTTCCTCACTTCCCTTGACATACCTCGACTGAGAGGACTTTTTTTTTTCTCTCTCGGCTATCTGCTGGCCTTCTGGTAAAGTAGCGCGTTTTGTCTCCCTCTCGTAGCAGCGTCAGCTGGACACACCGACTAACCGCAGACACACATGGTGGACCCTCAAACTCCTTATACTCGTTACGGACGATTCACAATTTTCCCAAAATTCCTCTAACGCCTTAAACGGGAATCATGGTTATTTCTACTGGTTCAGAAAAACATTCCTTTCCACAAAATAGCCGTAAACCCCGAAAATAAAAATTGAGCTTAAAAGTATCCCTGTCCCCTTTCCTTTCCGTCCTTAATTCCTTTGCAACTTCAACAAACAAAAAAAAAAGTCAGACTCCAACGTCATAAATTCCCCACAACACAACACCACTGAAATCTTTTTATACCCCATACCCAAACCTCTTGGCAGGTTTAGGATCTTTGTGTCCATTGTATTTGAATTTAGATATTCATTGGACATCAGCTACTCCTAGTTAAATAAATTCGACACCATCAGAAAAGGCCAAAAGATATATGACCGAATTGTAAAAAAAAAATTATTTTCAATTAAGATTTAAAAAATAAAAAAATAAAAAAAAAACAGATGAGGGAAATATGATAATGTCAAAATGAAATATTAAGTATAAATGCTTCACGTGTTTTATTTTTAAATGACATAATATCTGAAGAGTTCAGTGTCTAAAGAACTGTAAAAAAAAAAAAAAAAAAAAAAAAAACCTATACTTGCAGAATTGGTCCAATTGTACTTCAAAAATATGATGGGTAAACCCCTGTAGAAACTACAGATCATAAGTATTTGAACAAACAGGTTTTAAATGTACGGTTTATTTATTACAAAAAAAAAAAACAGTTCGTTTAAGAAGACAAATTAAATCTTCAAAGGAAAGAATGAAAAAACTATAAAATTCATGAGCGCTTCTATAGTAAAAATCATTGGCGATGCTTTTCAGTCGACTAGCCAGCCAGCCATTTCTCTACAGCATGCGCTCTCGCGAAAACATTAGGTTTCTTGGGGGTAGGGGAAATACTGAGTCAAATTCCAACTCACCAAGGACCAATATCAGCATTAGCATATTCGTGATATACTAACATTGAATAAACAAAAGAGAAGACAAGTTCATTAACACATACAGAAAAATTTAATTTATACATGATATACATACAATTAGTATTGAAAAGAATACAAAGACGTATCTCAACGGATAAAAATATACTCATCTTGTTGTATAAATAGTTTGTGAAAAGTGTACAAAAAAAAACGGAAAAAGGCTTAAGTGAAATCGGTGAACGGCCATCTTGGCTTTATATTTAAATGGCGAGGAAAGAAACAATGTCTGCCATGTTAAAAAAAAAAAAAAAAAAACAGACAAAAAATCGAATTTTTTTATGATCTCCCTCTCTCTCCCTCTCTCTCTCGCTCTCAACGAATCCCTACATTGTGTTCACCTCTTTCTTTGGATGGTACTAAACATATGCACCGATTCTTTTAGGAATGTGATCTTTGTCTTATTTCAACTTCAATAATTTTGGATTACCAATCATTTTTATCATTGAATTCCGTTAGCAAAAGTTTTACAATAGATTTTACATTGTGGATGATTTTTTATTATAGAATTCCGTTATCAATCATTTTTATTATAGAATTCCGTTTGCAAAAGTTTTACTATAGATTTTGCATTGCCAATGATTTTTATAATAGAATTCCGTTATCATTCATTTTTATTATAGAATTCTGTTATCAATCATTTTTATTATAGAATTCCGTTTGCAAAAGTTTTACTATAGATTTTGCATTGCCAATGATTTTTATTATAGAATACCGTTATCATTCATTTTTATTATAGAATTCAGTTATCAATCATTCTTATTATAGAATTCCATCATCAAAATTTTTTAAATAGATTTTTACATCGTCAATGATTATTACAATAAAAAATTTAATTTTATGATAAAAATACTGTGCGAATTATTTGTATAATTAATCACAAGCAATTAATTTCTGTAATGAAATATAACTTTTAAAAAATGTGTATATGATGAATGTCCTAAGATTTTTGTCAGGAGAATTGTTCTGTTTTGATTTTTTAATTCCTTGTAATAAATAATCTGTTTTTTCTTTGTACCAACTGTTCCCCTGCCAAATAAAACTCAGTTGTCAACACAATCGTCTATCTTCATATTTGTGAATTCCAAGGGAAGGTGTTCAGACGACTTTCGGTGCGATTTTCGTCTTTCCCAACCGCCCCGAATTTTATCCACATAGCCAGCGACACATGGGGTGATAAGGATCAGCTTCATAAACAAAACGATGAACGGGATAACGCAACACATGAAAGTGGTTCGATACAACATCCTAATCGGACTCCTTATCCAACCGGGCAGCGCGAAAATGACGACATGCGCAGTGACGAGAAACAGCGTCACGTATCCCAAGTGACTCTGTACGAAGCGCCATTCCCGCCAATTTAGAACGGCTCCAACGGACGGCAAAGAGGACAAACCTAAGATGCTCATCAGTAGCAAGGCCAAAATACCAACGCTAATTGTTCCTTCGCCTCTTAGATTCATTCTGACAGAAAAATCATGGACGAATCCGCTGGTGTTTTCAGGAAAATGAACTTTGGTGGTTTCAAACCACGAACCCAGATAACCAGGCGACATGTAAATACCTGAAATTGCGACGTGCCACACGCTAAAGAAAAGAGCGTAAAGTCCAATCATTTTACGAGCCTTCAACCACCGATCGAACCAATCAGGAAAGCGCTTATATTTGGTGCCGTTTATAATTTGCAGAAACGCGGCCAGACAGCCAGGAAGGTAAGACAAAGCCAGGAGTGTAATAGCTGTGAGACACACAGGTTTGTTTAAATAAGCCAGTGGAACATAATCCCATTTAAACTGTCTGGTCGACATCGAGTAGTAATAGGCATAGCTACAAATTACAACAATATTCCATCCGAGAAATATCCCCAGAGAGAACAACGTCGGCCAACCCCAGCCAGACATCAAAGTCAGTGGGTAAGCCTCGAGATCTCTGGCTGCCCTCAACACACCATAGTCAACAGAGGTGAAGCCCATTTCCCGCGCTAATGTCGACACTTTCTCCTTGGCCGCCGAGTCGTTGCTGGCAATCAAAACCTGCTTTGACCCTCCGAAAGTGTCGCTCTCCATGGCGTAGGCCGAAAGCGTATTGAAAGCTTTTATAACGCGCAGGCCCGGAAAAGCTTGAGCCAGATTTTCGGCGTTCGATTCCGTTTTGCTTGGCCTATCACGATTCGATATGTCAATGAAGATTTTGTCTTGGATTTCATTACGAAAAGGCGACAGGCAAGACTCGAAGTTCCAAGAATGGATAGCGAGGAAGATGATTTCGATAGTCGGGTCTTCGAGGAGCTCTTTCGTGCTTTTTACGTTTACGGACTCCAATCTTTCATCGATGTGAATCAGACGAGCGTGGTCAGGATTCCGGCTGCCCATGCTGATGTTATAGCCACAACGAAGTAGTCGGTTAGCCAAAGCTCTACCGTAATCTCCAGTTCCAATGATTCCGATGTGTCTTGGCGATTCCATGTTTCTGTGTGTCTGAAAATATAAAGTTTTTTCAAGTGTCAGTCGTTAAACTATGAAAAAGAGGAATACAATTTGTTCTAATAAATGATCAACACTAACAGACTAATTTGTATTACATATGGGCTATAAGATGGTCAGTATTAAAAATAAAAGATGGAGAGTTTTTTTTTTTATGCTTATCATAATAATTCTCAGTAGTGTTATTTGTATTACGTACGCGTTGTAAGATGGTCATTAGCAAAAATATAGGATTTAGCTTCGCTTTTATCAAAATTTACAAGAAGAAAGTCGACCGACCGTAGTACGGGTTTCTCTTTTCAATAACTACTTCACTAATGTGTAGGGGAAGGTGCTACTCCTTTTTCTGGATTGCTCCACTGACTCTTGACCGTACTTTATAATGCTTAGTGTTAATCAAGGGGGCATCAAGTACCATTTTTTGAGTCTTTGATATGACTCGATCTGGGATTAAACCCCGGTCTCCCGGTTACCTATATTACATACGGGTTGTAAGATGGGTACTATAAAAATAAAATTAATGATTAAATTAATTATTTGTATTTCACGAACATTTTCTTTGCTTTTTTTAATCGTTTATTTACTACTGGTTACTGCCTTGTTTACACTGAATGTGGCATACGGAGGGAGGTTTCGGTTTCGTTCAGAGATCTCAGATACACTCTAAAATCCTTAAAAATGAATTAATATTTCAAATAAATATCAAGGGTAATATTAATTGATTCTTTTTCTTAAAAAATAAATAAGAATAAAATTTATTAAGTAAACATACAAATGAAAAAAAATAAAAAGGAATGAATGAATGAATATAAATGAAGATAAAAATAAAAAGGAATGAATGAATGAATATAAATGAAGATAAAGATAATTAAGAAATAGATAAGAATAAAAAAAAATGAATAAATTAATTGAAATAAAAAATGAATTAATCAAATCAATAGATAAATAAAATAATTACAAATTGATAAAATATAAAAAAAAAATTAAAAAACAAATAGATAAAACAATAAGACATAAATAAAATAAAACAAAATGAATAAATAAAATAAACAAAATAAATTTAAAAAAACTAAAATAAATTGGAAAAATAAATAAAATGAATTAAAAATTCAAACAAAATGGTTTCTAAACTTTTTTATCTTCGGATCGGGTGACCGATAAGATGAAATTAATTCCATTTTGTGGCCTTGAACCCTGTCCGTGACATATGGAAAAGAGACACCTGTCCATGACACAAAGGAAAAAGACACCCGTCTGTGACACAAAGAAAAAAAAGACACATTTCCGTGACATAAATGGAAAAGAGACACCTGTCCGTGACATAAAGGAAAAGAGACACCTGTCCGTGATAAAAAGGAAAAGAGACACTTGTCCTTAACACAAAGGAAAAAAGGCACCTGTCCGTGACATAAAGGAAAAAAGACATCTCCCTTTCGTAAAGATTACCAAGAGAGTGAGAAAGCACTGATATCCTTTTACAGTGAGGGAGACAGTAAAGCAAAGGATAAAAGACTGACCCCACCTAAAACAAGTCTGAACCAGATCTTCTAAAATTTTTCTTGGTATAATCTGAAAATTTGGTTGAAGTCGGGTCAATGGTGTCGTCTAACCTATATGGGCTGGGGGACATTTTATGAATTATAATAAAATTTGGATAAGAAACAATAAACGTGATGGATTTTATTACATTTTCAATGTTTATTTACAGCAGTTATTCTTAAACGTGTTTCACTTGGTTCCCAGGAACCGGTAACTCGATAAACATCCAAGGATGCCAGTCATTAGCTCTTCCGTTGAATTTGATTACTATTTTGTAACATTGTAATTGGGTGTGTAAATAACCGACCCTGTTGCAAGGAATACATTGATCCCTGGAGAGGCTTAAGGACGAACCCCATTGTGTATAGCATAAAATAGACATACATGGTTTCCGTCGTAAGATCAGAGAGAAGAAATAGGAAGACTAATTATGTTTTTAATACGGAGAGACTCTTTAAGCAGACGGAATTAATTAAGAGGGCTCATTGGTTCATCCAATAAAAAGAGTTCGTAAGTATCGGACCCAAACTCGCAATTAACGATACATTGAGTGTAAACATAGACACCCTCAACGCGGTGGCCTGTGTGAGCTGGGGTGACAAGGGAATGTCGGTAAAATGATTGAGCCTAAAATGAAACCAACTCAGAAATCCCTGAATTTGAAGGTTGTTTTCTTTTGGCTTAGCATTGTCCTCCTGTCAATGTTTATTCAGTCGATCAAACACGAGAACGAGTGAATTTGGGACACCTGACCTAGATCAAACTGAGGGAAAATATTTTCGGAAATCAGTTATCATTCAAGTAGGTAAATAAAACCGCAAAACCAAATATATATATATATATATATATATATATATATAGGTATTATTTGGTCCAGTTAAACCGGAGTTGGGCGTAATTCCATCAGGACAAGAATATATATATATATATATATATATATATATATATATATATATATATGTGTGTGTGTGTGTGTGTGTGTGTGTCGTTTACTTTTTAGGGGACTGCTACATGTTCATATTTTTATTACAACGTTTCAAAACTGTAGAAGTTAGTGATAAATAATACCCGATAATATTCATTTTTAGAATGTTCTCGTGGAACAAATAAAATTCCGGTATCTTTGGTTTTTAAGAAAATTTAACTTTTTATTTAAAAAAAACCAAGTGGGTAGGTGTACTTATTTGGTTTGGTTTCTTTGTTTAAAGTCATATCAACCTTTATGGGTTATTTAATGACAAAGCCATCCTTATGGAAAAATAGTCGTGGTTCTTTTTAACCCATAACTGTGGGCAGGATAATGGAGTTCATACCTTTCCCAATGGCAATTAGTACGGAAGTGAACATAATGGTGAGACGGGAGTTCGAACCCACTCACAACAATGTCACAGTCCAGCATGTTAGCCACTACGCCACTCGTTCTTATGTTTATTTATTGGCAATAGTGTTTAAAATGCAATGTCTCTTTGTCTTTATATATATACATACAAATAACGGTTATCGTCGTAGAGAATGAAATCAGCAATCAGAGTTCAAATCCTGAAGAAGGCTCTTTGTGTTTCACTTTAACGCTCTATGACATTGGGAAAGGCAAGAATCCACCAGTTCTCCCAAAGTCGTGTTAATACTACGGTATGGCTGCACCTCTAAGACTCTGACGAAACACCTACTGAAAAAAAGCTTAATGTGAACAGCACAAGGATGCTACGAGCTATTTTAAATAGATACTTGAAACAGCAACTCGCAAACCAATGGCTGTACGGCTATTTACCTCCTACCTGACAAACCATAACAGGTGAGAAAACATACTAGGCACCGTTATTGAAGTAAGGACGGACATGAGTAATAGGACTCTCATGGACTTCTACTTATGGACACACTGGTGTTGGCTGACCTGCAAAAACGTACATTCATCAGCTCAGTACGGACACTGGATGCCGTCTTGACAACTTACTAAGAGCAATGGCTCATTAAAACGGAGAGCGATAGACAGTCAAGGTACTGTTGTCACGCTTTGAGGATAATGATGGTCAGGATTCTTTGGCCTTCGTTTGGTAATCAGTCTAGGAAAAGGAAAACTGAATAAAAATTAGCTTTCATCTACTTAAACAAATTGACTTTGTGTCATATTCTGTCCGTAGAGAAGAGATTAGCTAAATCCATATACTATCGGAAGTTAATTCTATGTATAAGGGAGAACAGATTCTTAAGCGTTGAGGGTGCAACTAGTCTGGGAGAAGGAAAGTTTGAATTCAAACCAGCTATAAGTAAAGTAAAATTGGCGACCTTAGTCCAAAGTGACCTGAAGGCTCCCTTTTCAATATCTACTACACTGAGGTGTAGGGGAGGGCGCTATTCCATTCCCTGGATTGCTCCACTTGACCCTTGATCTTTCCCTTATAATACTGAGAGTTAAGCAAGGCCGCACCAAGTACCATTTTTTGAGTCTTTGGTATGACTTGACCAGGGATTGAACCCATGTCTCCCGGACCATTGGCGAACACTCTACTCATTACTTCGCTTGAAAATTGACTTTGTGTCACATCCTGCTCGTAGAGGGCAGAATAGATTCCTTAGCATTGTGTAGGCAACTAGACTTGTAGAAAGAAAAGTTTGAATTCAAACCAGCTATACTCCGCTTGTAAATTGACTTTGTGTCACATCCTGCTGGAGATGCCCGTGATGTAATGGTTACTGTCGTTGGAAATGGACACGACAACCCAAGTTCAAATCCTGGACGAAGTTGTTTGCATTTCACATAGCGCTAATACCATTGGAAAAGGTATGCATTCAACTATTCTCCTTCCAGTCATTGGTAAATCGTAGGGCAGACTGGTTTCTTTCATCTTGCTATAACTATCAGTCTAGGAGAAGGAAAATTCTGAATTCAAACTTGCAAAACTTTGCTAACAAAATTGAGTCATATTCTGTCCCTGGTGGAGGGTTTAGATAAATACAACCCTGAAAGCCTTAAATTTGAAGTTTGTTGTCTCTGTCCTCCAATCAGTATTTTGTTAACCGGTCAACCCCGAAAACTATGGAATTTGGGTCAGCTGATCTTGATCAAACTGGGACAATTATCGTAAATCGGTTATCATTCAAGTAGGAAATTTTAGGGTTCATTCATCACTGGTGACAAGACAAAGAAAAAGCTGCCATAGGAAAAAAAAACAACAACAAAAAAAAATAACAAATAACAAAAAACAATACTTTGAGACGTGATTTATTCAGCTCTCTATGTGGCTAAAATGTGAAATAGGGTCTGTTTAGTATAAGGCGCTCCGCTGGAAACAAGCTTATCGAGGGTTAGGTGCAAAGATTGCTCATGCTCCTTTAGCATTTTCTTTCACTTATGACTCAGGTGTCAGGCAATGAATTGAGCCACTTTATAATGAGGGAGTCAGGTGAGACAAGATCACTTCGATCTTGAGCGCAGAGATCTATTTTGTTCTTAAACACAATGTGAGGCTACCAATTCGGCAGGACACATGGCGTAACGGTTATATGTGTAGGTTCCCTAAGCTCCTAAGGAGACAATCATCTGGAGGTAGCAGATTCAATCCTGACTGCAGGCGAGTAACAATACAGGAATACTTAACACTTGTGCCCGGTTATGGCTAACGGAATCAGAACAGGCGACCCCCGTGGATTCAATAAAGGACGTAGTTCGAAGTTCCGTGAAGGTTGCCGAGTTCGACAAACACCAGAAGAAGGCTGGAGGACATATCGGACGAAATGTTGTGGAAATAACAATAAAGATGAAGACATTAGTCTGAAAACCCTTAGTGGTAAAAATCACCGAGCTTCGTCTCAAAAATTTAGACAACTATTACTATTTGATTGAAATAGTTGATTCTAGATAAATGTGCAAACAAATGATTATTATAGAAGGGTAAAAAAGACTGCAATAGGACTTAGAAAATGATTATAATTAAATATTTACAAATGGATAAAATTTCAGCATTATCAAATCCATAAGGATTTGATATGCCATTTAACAAATAAACCAAAATGAACCAAACGATTATAAACATAGAAATTAAATTTTTTTCCTCAGGACGCATCAGTTATCTACCTTTCACTGTCAAATGGCGAACACAGTAGCTCTTCGCTTAGATGAAGCACAAGGCCGTATGAAGGGGGTACTCAATGAGACTCGAACTCAGCCGTGAAGGTTTGCTAGTCTATCTTGCTAGCCATTACACAGCCCGTGGCAACCAAATTATGCTATGTAGTAATTTACTAAGCCTTTTGTTTAGATGTGGTACAAAGCTGTATGAATAAGACACTCTGTGAGACACGAACTCACTCGTGGTGGTTTTGCAGTCAAGTTTACTAACAATTACACTACCCGGGGCACCCGGAGGGACAGCTAGTAGTAGTGTGGATATATATATATATATATAGTAATTTACTAAGATTTTGCTTAGATGTGGTACAAAGCTGTATGAATGAGGCACACAGTGAGATTCGAACCCACTCGTGAAGGTTTGCTAGCTTAGCTTGCTAACCAATACACCACTCTAGGCACCCAGATGGTACACACGGTAACTAGGTGCGTACACTGCCAACCGCAACTTAATCAAATTAGACAGGATAATGTGTTGTTCTCTTATCTGTACTCCACAGATAGACAAATTTGCTTACTGTCCCTTCAAGCTTCTAAATGCCTCTGTAAGTGAAATAATTTTTGTCACCTATCCTTAATAATTCAGAATTCCCCACTCCTAACCTCGAGCCTGTTGAAAACACTGCTTCAGTGTGTTGCTGATAGTATTTATTGGGATTGTGTCATAAATAAGTAAAATTGAGCTGATCTCGACCTCAGCAATATTTTCACCTTATCTTCTTGAGAACATTTTTGTCATTTACAGCATTTTGTAGAGAATGAAAAAGATGGAAATCACTTGGTATAAGGACAGGAGTTGGTTGGTTGGGTTTTATGGCATATCAACCTTTGTAGGTTATTTAACGCCAAATCCATTTTTATGCAAATAGTCAGTTCTCTTTCAAAAAATTCAGCTTAGCATGAGTACACAGTTTAATTGTCAAAAACATTTCTATTCCAACCTATTCAGTTTATTCAAACAGTTCTAATTCAGCTAATTCAGTTTAGTATAAGTAGAGATTTTCTTTACACACAGTTAAATGTAAAAACAGTTCTATATTAAGCAATTCAGTTTAGTGTAAGTTGAGTTTCAATGTCAAAAACAGTTCCATTTTAAACAATCCAGTTTAGGATAAGCACACAGTTTAAATGTAAGTACAGTTTAATTGTGAGAAACATTTCTACTTCAAGCTATTCAGTTTAGTCAAACAGTTCTAATTCATAGAATTCAGTTTAGCATGTGTATGCAATTTGTTCTATTTAACCTAATGATAGACCCTATCAGGTGCTACCACTCCGGGCCAGAGTGGATCGGGGAGGAATGACAAGGAATGGGTGCTCCGCATTCTTCAAATCTTCAACATCACTGGAACCTCACATTCATATTGTTTAGAGTCATATCCAGGTCATTCATTGGGGGGGTTACCCCTCTGCAGAGGTGCAGTCGGTGTATATACTCTTTATACATATATATTAAATATATGTAGAAAAACTGCTAACAACGATCCAAGTGGAAGGAATGATTTATTAAGGGGTTGACACTATAGCGTTTCGGTTCTACTGAACCATCATCAGGACCATGAGGGGTGATATTAACAATTTTAAGTTAACGATGGATGTTTAGAAATGTGAAATACAAATACATAGGGGAAAATATGTATAATAAGAAAAAGTTGGCCGTTTAACTGGCGAATCAGCGTTTGATGTTTTAAATTACGTCATTTGACTTATTAGGAATATTGTATAGAATTTATGTTACGTTTGTTTATCGAGAATGATTTCGAGTCAGAAGGAAGAAAAGAAAAGAAAGAAAAAAAATTTATCCTTGTCTATCCACTGCTTTTTGTGGTGAACATTGTCATAAAATAATCATTTTTCGTCAATTGTAGTGATATTCATAAGAAACGGGTTATTTCTCTTCCTTGAAAGAAGACTAGTTGCTATGAATATGCAATTTTCCTTATTCTTCTCACTAAGAGAATGAAGAAGCCAAACACCCAGTTTAATCACTTTTCCTATTTTTTTTTTCAAATGGTAGGAGACTGTTGATTGGGATGTGTTGAGGTCAAGTGCTAACTCAAGGACATTTGTGCGGATTGCATTTTACCAATTTTCTTTAAACAGGTTTAATCAGCGTTCTGGCATTGATTGACCTCAATGACGTATCAACTGAACGAAGTATTGAAAACCTGTTTCGGACTTGGCGGTCAGTAATGACACGTTGGCCAAAATCAGTACAATTTTTCTTCGCTGTTTCTGCGGGATTTTTGTCGTTTTTAATTTCCTACAATGTTACAGGCCGATGGTGCACTTTTAGTTCCTCCATTTTCAGGGCATGAAACCAAAGATTAGATTATGATGCACACTCTTTTACTATTGAAATAAGAATGAGCAATGAAGGCATTTTTCAATCGGGTGATTTCAAGTTGAGTTTAAAACATTTGAATTTTTAAATGCGTTATTACAACTTTCTTTTAAAAAAATGATAATTTTTGCAAAAATGTGGCACAATGTCATATGAATGGGGTACTCGATCATACATGAACTCACTCGTGATGGTTTGCTAGTCTAAACTTGCAAGCCATTACACCACCTGTGGCGCCCAATTTATGCTATATAGTAATTTACTAAGCTTTTTGCTTAGATGTGGCACAAGGTTGAATGAACAGGGCACCCAGTAAGGCTCGAACTCACTCGTGAAGGTTTGCTAGTCTAGCTTGCTAACCATTACACAACCCAAGGCGTCCACAGTTGCTGATATATAACTCACTAGTATAGTATTAAAATAGGTTATACAGTATTTTTCCTGTAATTACTTTATTATTGTTTGTTCTTATTTTCTTAATATAATGTCGAACACGAGGGGATCTAATTAAAAAAATGGACTTATCATCTTATTGACGCATGTGCATAAAAGTGTTGGAAGGATAGTTATTTATCCTAAATATTTTTGTTGTTTATGACCAATAAAATTACACCACACGGACGAATAAAAAAAATAAGAATAACTAAGATTTAGCACAAGGCCACAATTATGGAGCATCCACTCAGGAAGGAACTCACAATTCAGTAACATTGGAACTGCGAAACTAGTTGATTAACCATCAACCACGGCGGGACAGTCAAAGAACTAAGAAGGATTGTTATCTATAAATGTTTTTGTCGTTAATGACAAATAAAATCATACTTCATGGCCCAATTTTATTTGCCATACATAAAAAATTGATAACTGATCATAGAGACCAAAGTTTTTTGTCTTTATATTGTAATATAATGGCAAAAGATTTCGTTTTATATATCTTGCCTTTCGGTTTAGTTAGGCTGAGAACCTTTCGCTTAGCGCATGGGTTAGTTAGGCGCAAACATGAGCGAAGGTGTTCACGCACGCACAGGGAGGATGCGTCATTCACAGATATCAAAATAAAGCCCCAGATGAGAAATGGGACCAGGAGGTGTGAATGGCGTCACACACCGGAAGCGTGGGCTGAGATCTGAGAAAAAGTCAGTGAGTTGAGTTCCTGCCTCCGAAGAAGACGGTTGACTTTCAGAGCTCGCCGAGGCCTTGCGGCGGGTACCACACGTGGTGGTGGTGGTGGGGTGCAGATGGAAAAGTCTGGATAGAAAGGGTGTGTATCTCTCTCCTTATGTCGAAAAACCTTTTAACTCAAAGGTAATAAAAAGTTTTGTACCTGAACTAAGAAGTCGTAAGTGTTTTTTGTGTTTCGGGATTCCTATGTTATATATATATATATATATATATATATATATATGAGTTATGAACATTCTGTGTACATTTCACGTATTCATATATGGGTATTGTCACGTGATGTCCCACTGAGACGATTGAAATATGATTACTACTATCCTCCTGTTTGAATTAACCGTGGCAAGTCATCATAGAATGACCGTTAAGGCATGATAGTAAATTAGGGCAAGCTATCTGTACTCAGTAACCTGACTTGGGTGACATCTAGTAGCCCTAAAAAAATCGGGGGGAAGAAGAGAGAAGCCAAACGATTGGTTGGGACCCTAAAACGGAAGTGGGGACTCCTTCCCGTCAGCGGAAATAGATAATAAGAAAGTTAGTTGTTGGACAGGGTGCGTAGGGGATGGAACCAAAGCCAAGTACTCCGGGTAGAAGAAGACAAAAAAATATCTCGGACACGAAGGAGCCATTTTCTTCAAGCCAGTGTTAAAAATAAGATAAAGTCTATTAGCCCGTAAAAGAAGAAAGATTCTCCACAGGACTCCATCAAAGAAAAAAAATAAGTAAACTTTGAGACCATTTCTCCTTATACCCTATTCTATATACCCTCTCTCTCTCTCTCTCTCTCTCTCTCAATTTGAAGGAAAACGAAAGAAAAGAAAAGAAGAAAGACATTTATGTTCATGGACTGTTCATTTATTATATATTTGACACGTTGAAGGTATATATCTTTGTGTAGTAAAATATTGATATATTTTAATGTTCCCACGTGGTCAAAGTTGTTATTTGTAGCGTCTGTTACGAATTTGTTACTTCATGTTTCTTTTCCAGCTTCTGTTCGCCTTATGTTATCTTGCTTAAAATTGTCCTATAAATTCCTTTAAAATATCACACGGGAAACCGGAATTGCCGACTACTATAATTAATATTATTACGTCTCAACCTAGAGGTCCATATCTTCCATTGTCTAGGGGAGGAAGACTAGCGACCTGGTGGGTGTGTGTATAGTGTGAAATTTGGAACCCCTTGCCAGCGGCGGTCAGTCTGGTCATAAATTGATCCCCCACATAATATGCCAGTTCTTATATGCCTGAGAAAAAAACTCTGAACGAGGACTTATTCTACAAGGGATCAAGTGCCAACCTGCCCCGTCTTCACACGTGCGAAAATAAAGTCCCGTTTTGAGATTTTAAAGAATTTGCCGTCACAGTATGCAACAATATTCTATAATTCTGCTCACTGGACTTGTATCTATGTCAAAACAAAATTTTGAAATTAAGCATAAATGCTAATATACAAATAAAAAATGAATTGGAATTTCTTCATATCTTAAATTTAATTGTCTTTATGCCTTATCTTTCATATATCTGGTTTTCATAATTCAAGAATTGTAAGCAATATCTTTTTCTTCGTTTTTTAGTGTGGTCTTATTATTTTTGTCCTGGAGTGTATGTATATATATGTATATATATATGAATATATACAAATATATAAATATATACTTACATAAATATGTATATATACTAACATGCATATATATGTGTATATATATATACATATATACTCATACAAATACACACATTTTTCATGGAATCATTTTAAAGTCGGAAACCAAGCACAAATCGAAACTTATCCGCTGCATTACAAAAGAATTATTAGTCCCGTCGGCATTCCCTATTCAGACGCCGAGTAATAAACTAAACCCTGCAAAACTGCTATTGCCTGAGAGGAGAATAGATGTTTATTGCAAATGGTTGCACCCATCTACAACAAATCAATCCATGCCTCTTGGCTGAATTCTATTCGCCACAAACAAGTACTTCCATTTACCACTGAGTAAAAGTCTCTGTTGTTTTTATGGGAGAGTAAGAAGTGGAATGGTCTTCAGTACGCCTTATGCTATTCCATGTTAATCTTAGCTAACCACACTAATTGACTCATTCACTCTGACAATATTGACAAACATTTGTCCTGTTCATATCACATCTACTTAAAAATGTTAACACAATTAAAATGATAAAATCGTATCGATGATAAAAAAAAGAAAATAATGTTCAAAAGTTCATGATAAATGCCCTATTCATAATTCATATAATTTATAATTTATACATTTACAGATTATATATATATATATATATATATATATATATATATATATATATATATATATATATATATATAGATTATTATATATAGATTGTGAAAAACATAATTGCTAATTAATACTAAATATTTTATCAACTATTATTTTCTGGCACAGTCAACTAAGGCAGTAGAATACACCGACTGCTTCTCTGCAGAAGCGTAAAATTCCCCCAACGAGTGTCCTAGATATGACACTAAACAATCAAACGGTGATCCTAGAGTAATGCTGAAGCTTCGGGAAATGCAGAGTACCCTTTTATTGCAATCACTCTATAGATTGCCATGGCCCGGATTGGTAGCCCCTGACAGGGTCCTAACTGTGGCTGAAATAGAACTAAACTGCGTATTTAGACTAAACTGAATTGTTTGAAATAAAACTGTTTAAATGTAAGAAATGGATTTGGCATTAAATAACATACAATGGTTGATATGCCATAAAACCAAACTAAACCAAAGATTTTATCAAAATGATTCGGCATGAAATGACCCGAAAAGGGTTGATATACCGTAAAAAAACAAACAAACAAAAAAACAACTAACTATTATTATCTATTAACCTACTTTAATTCTTAATTGCATCTTTTATCGTTTCTTTTTATGATCAACATGTTCTACTTTCGGTAACACATTTTTTTAAATCTGTGGATATAAATTTACCTGCTGAGACTATAATTATTATTTATGTTAGAAATACACATTTATTTACTCACGTGAGAAATATATGCAAGTATGTGTATGTATATATGGATGTATATTTACATACGTGTTTATATATATATATATATATATATAGATAGATAGATATGTGTGTGTGTTTGTATATATATGTATAAATATATGCTTATATGTATGTGCACATGTGTATATAAATGTATATGTATATGTATTTATATGAATATGTATGTATGTATGTATGTATGCGTAAATGGGCAAAATCTATCTTGCACCCAAATAATGTCACTGCAAGCAAAACTGATCGTTTATAAACGGGTTGCATCTATTTTGAGACACCCTGGATGATACTATCATCTTTGACAAGTACGAGTACTACAATACCGAAGAAGTTCAATCCGAGGGAATGCACCCAATGTGTTAAGTAGTATTGCGGTAGTTGGTGCACTGACACGTTGTGCATTGCTTCACACGTTTGTGGTTTAAGAATCACACAGCTAAACTTGCAACATAATCTCCTTCGGGAATTTATGCTTTACAAGTTCGAACAGGGTTATAAACGTCATAGAAAACATTTCCTGTGTAAAAAGTGAAGGCGCAGATGATCACAACATAGTATACTAATGGTTCCAGAAATTTCGCTTGGATTGAAAGTACCTCGGTCAAGCAAGGTAAGGTAGGTCTAAAAGAGTGGATTCTGAGGCCGAGCATCAAGCTATAGAGACAAATCCGATGAGCAGTACTCAGAGAGTATCAGGCGAGCTTGGTATCTCACGGTCCTGTGAGGCTCATCACCTTCACGACATCGACAAAAGCCCATGGAGCTGCCGAATCGTGACTCACGTTGCCAAAATATATTTTTGACACACCCTATTATTATTCTCGTAAAATTATGAATATCTTAATGTCTCAAGCCCTTTTTTACATCCGTGAGAAAAAATGTTCTTGTTTTTGAACATTTATTTAGCAGTTCGAAAAATGGTAGAAAAAGTCAACAAACTTCTCGCAAATATAGAGGTTTATTGAAGATCATTACTTTTTCTTTGTCTTTTAAAACTATTTTTAAAAATTTTGAGCGCTTAAAATAGTGTATACGTATATATATACATATATATTAAAAATTAGTTGCCCAAATTTCTGAGATGAAATCTGATAATTCTTATCACTTATAATATTAGGACTATTGTCTTCATCTTCATTATTATAAGCCCATTGCCCAGTCGGCTTGGGCTGTAGAATACACCAACTGCACCTCTGCAGAGGGGTAAGACCCCGTCCCGCCAACGAGTGTCCTGTATATGACACTAAACAATCTGATGGTGAAGTTCTAGTAATGCTGGGGCTTTGGGGAATACGGAGCACCCCTTCATTGCCATTGTTCCCAGGTCCACTCTGGCCCGGCGTGGTAGCACCTGATAGGGCCCTATCTATAGTTTAAATAGAACTAACGGCATACTTATGCTAAACTGAATAGCTTGAAATAGAAATGTTTTTGATAATCAACTGTGCTTACATTTAAACTGCGTACTTATGTTAAACTGAATTGTTTGAAATAGAACAGTTTTTTTACATTGAAACTGTATTTACCCTAAACTGAGTTGTTATATATAACTGCTTGAATAGTTTAAAATAGAAATGTTTTTGACACTTAAACTGTGTACTCATGCTAAACTGAATTGTTTTAAATAGAACTGATTATTTACATAAAAATAGATTTGGAGTTAAATAACCTACAAAGGTTGATATGCCATAAAACCTAACCAAACCAAACCAATAATATACCCAATATGTTAAGCTATAGTAAGTACTCCTTGTTATTCTTACATGCAATCGGAATCAAACCAGCAAGATGATTTTACTCAGAAGCACTTTTCAATCAAATGCCTTGTTCACTGCACCATGTGTCTTGCTGGACAATTTCGAGTGAATTTTTACGGGTAGCCAAATACTTTTGACTGGTACCATGACTGGGTACAAATATTAACCTCTTGTAGTTAGTTAGTTGAGGGTGACCCGAAGGCTCCCTTTTCGATAGCTACTACACCAAGGTGTAGGTAGGGGAGGATGCTACTCCTTTTCCTGGATTGCTCCACTTTACCCTTGATCTCTACCTTCTAATACTGAGTGTTAAGCAAGGAGGCATCAAGTACTATTTTTTGAGATTTTGGTATGACTCGACCTGGGATTGAACCCTGGTCTCCCAGGCCATTGGCAAACACACTAACCATTATGTCAATGTCCGAATGTGAGTTTCCTTTATTATCTTATCTACTGGTTGTACCCGGTCAGGGTTAACGGAATTAGAACAATCTACCCCCCCCCGTGGATTAAATAAAGGGTTCAGTTCGAAGTTCCGTGTAGATTCCCGAGTTCGACATATATATACCTGAAGAAGGCCAAAGAGAGTATCAACCGAAACGTAGTGAGTATAACAATTAAGATGAGTTCAATAGTCCGAATATTCTTAGTGAAAAAAGTGTACATTTTATTTTCAAGAAAAATCAGACTGAAATTTTTTAAAAAATTTTCTTACCAACTGATCCAAAATAGGATTCATAAAATTATCTCCTACTCAGACAATTTGTTTGATTTGAAAAACACTAATTTAATCAAAGAGATCGGATTTCCAGATGATCGATAGCAGTCCTTTCTTATGTGTATGCTGACATCACATTAAGTAGTTGAGATATTGCTACCGAGGTATCTGAAATGGTCTACTAATTTCAGACGCTTGGTATTAAATATGGAGATACCACCATCTTGTTTACGATAATTACGCCACTTTTAGAGTTTGAACAAGGATTTTTAAAAAATCGTTTTTAATCAAGAAATAAAGATAAAATTTAATGTCACTCGGTAAATTGTTTTCGTAATTACTTTCTGTTATCGTGTTGTTTCATCATGTGAGCATGAGTCGTCTGTTCTAGAGATCCATATTTTATCAGCGTAAAATATTAATGAATACCAGAACATATACAATACTAAAGGAGTGGTTAGCCAAATGGTTATTGGCGCAGAAAATGAAATCGGTCGGACGAATTGAATCCTAACCAAATTCTTTTATTCTATTCGCACGGTTGCTCCATATGCGCTTCACAGATATGTTTGGTGATATTTCCCAACGTCTCCCACCAGACGAGGCTTGACACAAGGTCAAAAGCCCGAAGGCCGATTAAAGTGGAGATAAAGGGGAGGGTGAGGTCTGGAACGAGCCGAGACTCGAACCCTGCTGGTCTATGCTGCTCATCGGCTCACTTAGTGCAATGTGAGCCTGATGAGGCAAGCAATTTCACGAACCCAAATGTGGGTCCGGGCACGTATGCCTTCACAGATATGGTTGGTTTTATGGTATATCAACCTGCTGTATAGTTACAACTATATACAACTATACACATATACATGAGGAAACAAAATCAACAATAATGACGAATGAATACACTTCTTTAGAAAATTATACCACTTCCTATCTAATATGAATAATTCTCGAAAAGGTTGCGAAAGGGTTGTGTGTGAGGGGTGAGTTGGAGACTGAACAGACTGCAACTTATTGACCCCCAGTCCCTCTGACTATAGCAGCACTTCTTTCTCATTCTGCTGGGCTGCTCAACCGGGATTCCTGAGGGCCCAGCCTTCTGCTGGGAGCTAGTTCTCACTGCCTTGAACTGCAACAAACTGACTCTAGCTAACTGAACCTGTCCGTGGCACCGGGTTATATAATTGTTTGACATCCACCTGCTTCCTGTGAGCGTCGCATTTGCACCGAATTCAACCCGTCCACGGTCAAGGTTATATCTTAATATCTTCGACCGGATGCACCTGTTATTTACACAGCTCGGGCGAGGGTCAATATGTAATAAGCCGTTGTTGGGTTATTTAATGTCGAAATCAGTCTCTTTTTACCAAGTGATTATTTGGTTCCAAGTTGATAGCTGATTGAGTTCTATGGCATATCAACACTTGTGGGTTATCAAACGACAAGTCCCGTTTATACAAATATATTAAATATATGATTTGTAAACGCATAGTTTGTTGATAACATTTATAAACGAACCAGAGCTCATTTGTTTGCACACAGTTTAATGGTTTCAAGTATTCCTATCTAATATGAATAATTCTATTTACTATTAATCATTTGTTTGTACACATTTAAATGGTTTCAAGTATTCCTATCTAATATGAATAATTCTATTTACTATTAATCATTTGTTAGTACACAGTTAAATGGTTTCAAATATTGCTATTTAACACCGACAATTTAATTTAATATCAGTCATTTCTTTGCTCACAGTTAAATGGATATACCTATGATTTGTAAATTTTTTGCTTTGAATTTTATATTTTTCAATTAGTAAAAATACTCTTTATTTAATAACATATTTAAATTTGTCCCTTGATAGGAAAAGACAAAGTCAAAATCTAATGCAAATTTAAGGTCCGACTTCCCCTCCATTTTAAGCAGAACAAATATCGATACAAAAGTATTTTCTTAATAATCTAAAAGAAAATTATATTTTCTATTAAATCATATCATTAAAAACTCACAAAACATTATTAAAATCTTTTTTTTTTAATTTAATATTGACATTTGGGGTACTATTTTCTTCCAACAACTATCAATAGAATTTCTTTTTTATTATTTCATTCACACCTTCAGATTTTCTTTTCAGTATATATAGGAAATATATGCCACATAACATATCACTACCAATTAAATAGCGCCATACAAATGGGGAGAAGTTAAGTAACCTGAAAAAAATCAGCAAGGTTCTTTGATAAAATAACAGATGCATTATAAAATTCTTTCATTAATCAATGAAAATTTCATTTAAATCGGATAATTCCCAGATTTTTGTTAGCGACTAGTGATTTGTTACTATACGAAAGGTTTATAATAGCCATGTTGTTAGTGTCTATATTAACTCATAGCCGGCGGTGGGAGATAAGAAGGTTCGTATCTTTTCCTAGGGTATTAATCTGCGTTATACATATTTATCCAACCCCTCCGCTCGGGCAGGATATGACACAGGGTCAATTTTTTAAGCGGAGTTTAACAGGTTTGAATTCAGAGTTTTCCTTCTCCTAGACTAGTTGCCTCACCAAGGCTGAAGAACCTAGTCTGCCCTACTATTTACCCATAGCTGTAGGGAGAATAATTGGATTCATACCTTACCGTAGGATATTAGTGCTTTGTGAAATGCAATCAGCCTCGTCCAGGATTTGAACTCGTGTCGCCATGTCCATTTCCTACGACGATAACAATTACACCACGGGCACCTCCAAATTTTTTTTTTATGACACATGGTCAATTTTTAAGCGAAGTTTAACAGGTTTGAATTCAGAGTTTTCCTTCTCTTAGACAAGTTGCCTCACAAAGCCTGAAGAACCTAGTCTGCCCTACTAGCTGGAGGGAGAATAATTGGATTCATACCTTTCCCAAGGATATTAGTACTATGTGAAATGCAATCAGTCTCGTCCAGGATTTGAACTCGTGTCACTGTGTCAGTTTCCTACGACAATAACCATTACACCACGGGCACCTCATTAATCTGCGTTATAGCGCGGCTGAAGTTCGAACTTACTTACTTACTTCGAAGCTGCAGTCCAGCCCATAAACCTCTACGCCACGGAGACTCATCCCTATCTAATATGGGTGAGTACTGATGTTATGTTAATTTGTCAACAAAATAAATTTTCAGAAAAGTGAGAACTGTATGACACATACAACAAATACGTTTTACACATCGTTTATATTTTTAACTGCTTTGATTTTTTTCTTATTATGTGATCATAATTACTTATACGATGTTGACTCTAAAAAGATTTTAAGAGATAAAATAAAATTTGCAATATAAAAAGAATTTGTAGGAATGTGTGGCACTAGATCCAAATTTATTATTTAACTTGGTAATGTTTTTAGGGGGCTTTAGTGTGCAATATTAAGCAGTAAGTTCAAACAGTAAGTTCCGCAGTTTTCTTGTTCGGATATGGATTCGAAAAGATAACATAGACAATAAAGGAATTTTATAGAAAGAAATAAGAAAGGGATAGAAACGATACAGTGTTGCAAATTTTAGTGCAATTTGCTGGGACTTATCTGAGTGACCGTCCGAGGAAACAAAGTTCTTTGAATTTGAATATTTTTTTGTTTCTTTTGTTGTTTTATCGAAATGTTTCAGAGTTTATTAAATTTCGAGTCTTCTTTAAGGTTTCAGAGTTCATTTAATTGCGAGTTTTCTTTAAGGTTCTTTTCAGTAGAATTCTTGGTTGAATTTTCTTTCAGTCGTTTAACTTGGTAGACTTTAAGTAGTCGACTTTCGTTTAATTTTACTTTATTTCTTGGGAAGTTCCATTCAAGAAGCGAGTGACGAAACCCATCAGCTGGCTAATTTTTCCCGCCTACAGTTCTGTCCCCGAATTCGTACTAAGGGGCTGAATAGTAGTTCTCGACAAAAAGAGGAAGTAGCTTTTTGGTGTTGCACTGTCTGTGATTACTTCTCCTTTTTCCACTCTAGTCAAATCAAGTCTTAATTTTTTTTTGAGAAATAAATTTTTATAACTTTGATCGTACACACAAAAATTTTTTTATCCTTTTTGGTCATCCATACCAGGCGTTTCAGGAAATGCATGAATAACTTTTGCAGCATCAGTTCCCATCATATTGGTCTGTTGGTGTTGAATAGCATATCAAACCTTGTAAGTTATTCTAATTCCATTCTCGTCGGAAGTAATATGATAACATCTAATTATAATTTTAAATATTTCATCTAATTATAGTTTTTATAAGGCTTATAAATTAAACTTATAAGTATTTGTAAGAACCTGAAATAAATTTATAATGGTATCAAGAAAGTGATTTTTTTTTCTTTTGTCTTTATGTAAAATAGATAGATAGATAGATAGATAGATAGAAACAGGGTTTGGTATTAAATAGCCCACAAGGGTTGATATGCCATAAAACATATCCAAACCAAACTAATTTGTTACCGAATAATTTGTTGGTAAATATATTTGTTTTTAAACAAATTTTTAGAGCGTTCACAGAGACTTTCATAAGTTCACATTAGTTAAGCAGCAACCACTCTATTCAGTGCTTACGTGGGTGACCGGTTGATAAGAAATACTATAAACTAACTAGGACCTGTGTACCAGACTCAGCAAAGTTTAAAAAATAACAATAAAATTAAATCACAAACAAGTGTCCGATTGGCAAGAAGGTTAGAGTGTTCGCCAATGGCCCGGGAGACCAGGGTTCAATCCTAGGTTGAATCATACCAAAGACTCAAAAAATGGTACTTGATATCTCCT
>OY757942.1:43713484-43883484 GCA_963585895.1 Sepioteuthis lessoniana | reverse complement strand
TGTGTATCTTTTCCTTACCACAATATAACATATGTATAATGACCATTTTCTATACTTTTACAACATAAGCAAAGTTTGAGGGGAACAATGGCCATGTTCTATACTTTTACAATATAAGAAATACCTCGGACTATCCAGCAACAAAATTTCTCTTACATAGTGTTATGCAGGGCACAAAAGCAAAGTTTAAAGGAAATAATGACCATTTTCTATACTTTTACAACATAAGCAAAGTTTGAGGGGAACAATGGCCATGTTCTATACTTTTACAATATAAGAAATACCTCGGACTATCCAGCAACAAAATTTCTCTTACATAGTGTTATGCAGGGCACAAAAGCAAAGTTTAAAGGAAATAATGACCATTTTCTATACTTTTACACAATAACTAATTAAGAAATATCACTTACGATGCAGCAACAATATTTCTCTTACGTAGAGTTATCTAGTGCTGAAAATAAAAATTTTAAATGAATAATGGCCATTTTCTATATTTTTGGCACTTTAGGTACTTTAGTTCTGTGAAATCAAGGCAAGGGAGGCGGTTTCTTTTTCTGGAAGTCGGGAATCCCATATATTAAAAGGGACAGTCAGAAGTTGAACACAGTTGTGGCAGTTGATTTGGTCGTTTGACTGTGCTGCCGGGCGAGGTCAAAATCCCTCTCCGACAACTTTTTTCAAAAATAAACACATCCTGTCGGTAGGGCTTAGAATATGCTGACTTTATCCCCTGAAGAGGGTCAAGCCTCTCCTTTCTAAAAACCGGTGTCCAGGATATGACACTTAACTGTATCTGATTATAAGGCTCCATTTCTGGAGATCTGGGTTGTTCACTGCCATTACTATATGGTTCTGTCTGACTTGGAGTGGAAGAGTCTTTTAGGATCCCATCTTTGAGTCAAATAGAACTTTTTGGAAATTATTTGTATCAGACTGAAAACTTGATACCATTCAATTATTTTTCAAAGAATAGTTACTTGAAGCTATGATTGTTTACTAAGGATTATTACTATTATTATAATTATTATTCACTCATTAGAGCTTTTCACATCAGCGTTAGCCGATGGTTTTCACTGGAGTCTGAGTGACAACAAGTCTACTCAAGTCTCCAGGACTCTTCTTAGTATTCTGGCCGTTCCCAATAATGCTGTCGTTTGGATGGTTTCCACTCGTCCGCCAACTTCCAAGTCCTCTAGTCCCTGTAGTAATCCTTTAGTTACTGTTCCAAACGCACCAATTACAATTGGTATAATTGTCACCTGCATGTTCCACAGTTTTTTCAATTCCCTAGCAAGGTCGAGGTACTTATCCTTCTTTTCACATTCTTTCAGTTTTAGTCTGTGGTCGACCGGGACAGCAAAGTCGACTATTTTGCAAGTTCTCTTTTTTTTTTTTGCTGATTATTATTAAGTCTGGTCTTCTGGCCGGGATTAGGTGATCCGTTCGTATGTTAAAGTCCCACAGGAGTTTGTGCGTAGCATTTTCTAGGACAGGTGCTGGGTTGTGCATATACCATTTGTTAGTATGGTCGAATTTAGATTTCTTTCACATTTCCCAGTGAATCACCTTGCCGACCCAGTCGTGTCTCGCTTTATACTCCCTCTATGCTAATTTGCTGCATTCGCTTATTATATGATTGATGGTTTCATATGTCACCACATAGCCTGCATTTGCTATTTTGTTGAGTCTTATCTATTCTCGCTTTGATATGATTGGTTCTTAGGGCGCTTGTGCTGCTATTAGGAGAGATTCTGTTTCTCTCTTAAAGTTTCCTTTTCTTAGCCATGTCCAAGTTTTGTCGCGTGAGATATTGTTTATTAGTCGTTTAAACTGCCAATAGACTTGTTTTCCTTCCCATTTTTGTTTCCTAGTCATTGTCATTCTGTTGTTCATCGTGTTCTCAGTTTCGTTTCTGGTGGCTGTAATGAGTCCTTCGTGTTTTTGTATATAGTCTTTGAGTCGTTGTATCGATGCGTCAACGCTGTCTTCAATCCTGGCAAGTCCTCTTCCTCCTTCTTTTCTTGAAACATATAGTCTGTCAACGTTGTCTCTGGGATGTAATGCCTTATGCATTGTCATTAGTTTTCTTGTTCTTTGGTCCATTTTTTTAAGTTCGTCTCTGGTCCACTTGAGAAAGGGTCCGGAATATCTAACGAGAGGTACAGCCCAGATATTTATTCCTTTGATAAGATTTCTGCTATTGAATATTGTCTCGAGTAGTTTTCTAGTTCTCCTGAGATATTCTTTCTGAATTTTTTTCTTTCATTTCCGCTTGTTTGATGGTGTCAGTCTCCAAGATGCCCACGTATTTGTAGGTTCCGTTTTCTGCAAGCGTTTTTATCTTATCCTTGTTTGGTAGTTCCATTCCGTCAGTTAGCTGCCGTTTGCCACTTTTCATTACAAGCATTGCACACTTTTCTATGCCAAATTCCATTCCTTTATCCCGGCTGTATATTCTAACTGTGTATATTAGGGTTTCCAGTTCTTTTTCATTTTTTGCAAAAAGTTTGATGTCGTCCATGTACATTAAATGATTAACTTTTTCCTGTGCTCTACTGAGTTTGTATCCGGCTGTGCATTTTCTGAGTATGTGGCTAAGTGGCATCATGGCAATTATGAATAGTAAGGGTGATAGAGCATCCCCTTGGAAAATACCTCTTTGGATCTTTGCTTCAGCTAATCTTCTTCCTCCTGCTGTCAATTCGACTCTCCAGGTTTGTCGATGAAGTTTACGACTTCGTCTGATATTTTGTACTTATTATTATTATTATTATTATTATTATTATTATTATTATTATTTACTTGAACCCATATAACCCTGTGCAATTTATTTATATTATGAATAGTTACTTGTAGCTGTATTTTTTTTTTATTAAGGATTATTATTAGTCACTTGAAACTGTATAATTCTGTGCAAATTAATTATATTAAGAATAGTTACTTGTTGCTATAATTTTTATTAAGGATTATTATCATCATTATTATTATTATTATTTGTATACTTATATATATACCATATAACAGTGAGCAAATTATTTGTATTAAGAATATTTACTTGAAGCTATAATTGTTTACTGAAGATTATTATTGTTATTATTATTATTTACACGAAACATTACAACTACTTTCAAATTATGGGTATTACTTAAGAATACTTGAAACCATACAACAGTTTGCAATTTTCGTTGTGAATAGAATACTTGATATCGCATAACCAGGTAAAAAGAAAACCCTTAAGAAACAAAAACTGTAAATATGAACACAGCTTCTTAACCTCAAGGAATAAAATAACCCAAGACGAGTTGACATGCTCTTAAGATGGATCAATCCATTAAAAATAAACACATGACATTCAATCAATGATATCAATCAAAACTGGGTATACTGCGGACAATACTGCCTCAACGTTCCTCCTGAATAATACACAATAATAGCCTGATCCATGCCTTTCTCCTGGTAGGATTTGAAAGTCGCACACAAGCCGAGACTTGTGTCGCCGCTGGACAATGCTGGTCATAGGATCACTAGATGCAATATGAACTAAGCTAGCCTTTGGCAAGTCTCCCAGCATGTATGCCAGGTGACTTTCATGGTCATAGATTCACAGGCCCGGAGCTCTGTGGCAATGTGAATCTATGCTTGTCATTGATCCTTCTTCCACCCGGAGGTACCCCAGCCGAAACTAGGTAGCCAATAGGCCCCGAAACGATGTATACACAGTGATAGCCTGCCTTACCAAGGAGAAGTCCCCATTGCAGAGTGGCTAATGTGCTGAACTGTAATATGGTAGTTAGTGAGTTCGAATTCTGGTCGTGCTATTCGTTCACTTTTAGACTAATAACCTTGGGAAAAGCATGAAGCCTCTTATCCTATCAGCTATGGTTGGTTGGTTGGTTAGTTGGGTTTTTATGGCAAATCAACCTTTGTAGGTTATTTATTGCCAAATCCTCTTTATACATATGTATTAAATGTATATGATTTGGTTTGGTTGGGTTTTATAGCATATCAACCATTGTTGGTTATTTAATGCCAAATCCTCTTTATACATACATATTGAATATATATAATTTAGTTTAGTTGGTTTTATGGCATATCAAGCATTGCAAGTTATTTCATGCCAAATCCTCTTTATACATATATATTAGATATATATGATTTGGTTTTGTTGGGTTTTATGGCATATCAACCATTGTCGGTTATTTAATGCTAAATCTTCTTTATACATATATATATTAAATGTATATGATTTGTAAACATATTTGTTGATACACAGTTAAATGATCAAACAGTTCTATCTCAAACAATTCAGTTTAGCGTAAGTCAACAAAGTTAAATGGTTCTAAGTATTCCTATGTATCACTGACATCAATCATTTGTTACACACAGGTAAATGATCAAATAGTTCTATTTCAAATGATACAACTTAGAATAAGTCAAAGTTAAATGATTCCAAGTATTGCAATGCATCACTAACAATTCAATTAAACATCAGTCATTTGTTTACACATAGTTATATCATCAAACAGTTCTATTTCTAACAATTCAATTTAGCATAAGTCATTTGTCTGCACACAGTTTAAATGTCAAACAGTTCTATTTGAACCATAGATAGGACCCTATCAGGTGCTCTCACTCAGGGCTAGAATGGACCTGGAAACAACGGCAATGAAGGGGTACTCTGCTTTCCCCCAAACTTCAGCATTACTGGAGCCTCGCTATCAGATTGTTTGGTGTCATATCCAGGACACTCGTTAGGGTTTTTTTTTACTCCTTTGCATAGATGCAGTCGGTGTATTCTACAGCCCAAGCCAAGTGGGCTGTTACAACTATGGGTTAAATAGTAGTATCATTGCTGTTCTTATACGAGAATGGCTTTGGCATTAAATAAACCACGAAGGTTGATGTTGTATACTCATATGCAGAATCATAACGACGACACAATAAAGACGAGCGACACTGTTCTTTAGAAAAATACACTTCTCACTTTATTTGAAAGGGTTCGAAAGGGTTACTAAAGGTTTTACTGTGTGAGAGGTGAGTTGGAGGCTGAACAGAACTGCAACATATTGACCCCCACTCTTATGGCCATAACAGCGTTTCTTTCCCGTTATCCTGGGCTACTCAACCGGGGGCCTGGGGGCCCAGCCTCTCAGGAACATGTTCCTCATTCCAGCATCTTCTCTCCAATAGCAACTGAACTTCAACTGCTCAATCGGGGGCCTGAGAGTCCCGCTGCTGGGTGCTGGTTTTCTCTACCGCATCTTATCTCCAACTGACTGACTTCCTGTCTTCACCCGGGTTATATAATTGTTCGACACCCACCTTCTTCTTGTGGGCGTCACAAATCGCACTCAATTCAACCCGTCCACGGTCAAGGTTATATCCTGATCTTCCTCGACCGGATGCACCTGTTATTTACACTGGTGCATTTCCTATTTTGACAGCTTGGCCAGTGTCAATATGTTACATTGATATGCCATTACACAAAATAAAACAGTTCTATCTATCTATCTATCTATCTATCCAAAATTGTTCCCTAGCTATGGGTTAAATGGTACCATTGCCGTTCTTCTTAAAGGATGGCATTGGCATCAGATTACTCTCAAAGGTTTATATGCCATTAAACAAAGAAACTAAACCAAACCTTTCTCATCCAAGAAGGAAGCAAACAAGTTGCAGATGTTGGAATTATGAGAAAGAAAAATGAAATATTTTCCTATGTATATTCCATTGTAATTTAGGTTGGTTGGTTGGTTGGTTGGTTGGATTTTAATGGCATATCAACCTTTGTAGGTTATTCAACGCCAAATCCATCTTTATGCAAATAGTCAGTTCTATTTCAAGAAATTCAGCTTAGCATGAGTACATAGTTTAATCGTCAAAAACGTTTCTATTTCAACGTTTCAATTTATTCAATCAGTTCTAATTCAGCTAATTCAGTTTAGTAAAAGTACAGATTTTGTTTACACACAGTTAAATGTCAAAACAGTTCGATATTAAACAATTCAGTTTTGTGTAAGTAGAGTTTCAATGTCAAAAACAATCCCTTTTCAAACAATTCAATTTAGCATAAGCATGCAGTTTAGATGTAAGTACAGTTTAATTGTCAAAACATTTATTTCAAGCTATTCAGTTGAGACAAACAGTTCTAATTCAATCAATTCAGTTTAGCATAAGTATGCAGTTAGTTCTATTTAACCCATAAATAGGGCCCTATCAGATACTACCATTCTGGGCCAGAGTGGACCTTGGAGCAATGGCAATGAAGGAGTGCTCCAAAGCTCCATCAACACTGGAACATCACCATCAGATTGTTTAGTGTCATATCCAGGAAACTCATTGGGGGGGGTCTTACCTCTCTGCAGAGGTGCAGTCGTTGTATTCTGCAACCCAAGCCAACTAGGCAAAGTAGTTTAGGAGATACCACTCCGACAAGTATGCTTAGAGTAAGGAAACAGAAAGAAAAGAAAAGAAACACAGGAATAGGATATGGAATTTATTGATTTTATTCTAAAAATGTTCTTTTGTTTGTTTTTATTGTTCTAATATTTGTCCATCACATTTCCTTTATCGTTACATATATATATATATATATATATATATATATATATATATATATATATATATGTGTGTGTGTGTGTGTGTGTGTGTGTGTGTGTGTGTGTGTGTGTGTGTGTGTGTCTGTGTGTGTGACGCTGACTGGATATTACTAATGCATATATATATATATATATATATATATATATATATATATATATATATATATATGTTTGTATGTCTATATATATATCTATATGTGTGTATATATGTATATGCATGCGTATATATGTGTAAGTATATATATTTATATGTGTGTATGTCTATGTTTGTATATATATATATGTATTGTGTGCGTGTATGTATGTATGTATGTATGTATGTGTACGTATATATCTATATGTATGTATGTGTTTGTGTATATATATATGTATATGAGTGTATATGTATGTATGTGTTTGTGAATATATATATATATATATATATATATATATATATATATATATATATATATATATGTATACGTGTGTATATATATGTATGTGTATGTACATATCTATATGTATGTTTATGTGAGTATATATGTATGTGTAGGTATATATCTGTATGTACACACCCTGTCTGAAGTGATTAATTAAATCACATAACGTTCAATAATCCAAATTTTTTTTTTTAAATTGTTAAATTTAAACAATCCATTCAGGTGTCAAGAAAAAGCCTGAGTAAAAATTTTAGATACTGTCAATATGTTTTATTGAAGTTATTGATGTTATTTGGTGCATTCTAAAAACTAGTCGCCCAGTCAGCTGGGGCTGTAGAATACACTGACAGCACCTCTGGAGAGGGGTAAGACCCCCCCCCCGAATGAGTGTCCTGGATATGACACTAAACAATCTGATGGTGAGGTTCCAGCAGTGCTGGAGCTTTGGGGAATACGGAGTACCCCTTTATTGCCATTGCTCCCAGGTCCACTCTGACCCGGAATGGTAGCACCTGATAGGGCCCTATCTATGGGTTAAATAGAACTAACAGCATACTAATGCTAAACTGAATTGTTTAAATAAACTGAATAGCTTGAAATAGAAATGTTTTTGACAATTAAACCGTACATACATTTAAACTGCGTGCTTATGCTTAACTGAATTATTTCAAATAGAACTGTTTTTCGACATTAAAACTGTATTTACACTTAATTGAATTTTTACATATAACTGCTTGAATAGTTTGAAATGGAGATGTTTTTGACCATTAAACTGTGTACTTATGCTAAACTGAATTGTTTTCAAAAGAACAGGTTATTTGCATAAAAATGGATTAGGCATTAAATAACCAACAAAGGTTGATATGCCATAAAACCCAACAAACCAACCAACTAAAAACTAGCCGTTTGAACCCAAAGAATCACATTTTACTTCAATAAAAAAGTTAGAAAATCATCAAAAATGTATCCATTCATATAACAGAACAAACAATAAACACACATGATAAGCCTTTTAATCTTTTACATTTTAATGTTGTTTACGCAGGCTACGCCGATGATATAGCGCTTCTAGCAAATGCACCCGCCGAAGCTGAAACCCTGCTGCATAATCTACAACGAGCCGCTGCAGGCATTGGCTTCCACGTCAAAGCACACAAGACGGAATATACGTGCTTTAATCAAACAGGCGACACACTAAATGGTTGCTCTCTGAAACTAGTTGACAAGTTCATCTACCTTGAAAGCAGTGTCTCATCAACCGAGACAGACATCAACACGCGACTAGCAAAGGCACGGACAGCTACCATAGGCTATCGGTCATATGCAAGTCAGACCTGACTGATAAAACGAAGAGCATTTTTTTTCCAAGCAGTGGTCGTGTCAATACTGCCGTATGGATGCGCCACGTGGACGCTAACTAAACGTATGGAGAAAAAGCTTGACGGCAACTACAAAAGAATGCTGTGAGCAATATTGAACAAGTCCTGGAAGCAATATCCCACAAAGCAGCAGCTGTTGGACCACCTACCACCCATCACGAAAACTATCAAAATTAGACGAACCAGACATGCGGGACACTGCTGGAGAAGTAGGGACGAGCTCATAAAGGATGTACTCCGGTAGACCCCTTCACATGTACGAGCAAAGATAGGATGACCAGCTTGAACCTACACGCAGCAGCTTTGTGCCGATACGGGATGTAGCCCTGAAGACTTGCCAGAAGCAGTGGACGATAGGGAGGGTGGCGAGAGAGGGTCAGGGATATCTGTGCTGATAGCACGACATGATGATGATGATGATGACATTTTAATATTATGATCCTTCAGCTGAATAATAGCCATTGATTTTTTTTATTTAAATAAGTTCAATTGTAAAGAGGGATTTAGGTCGTTGGGAGTGTTCTCAATTCCCAATGGAAAGTTGACAACGACAACTTAATCCTTCTATACAAAGTAGTTATGTTTGGACGAGTTTCTGCTAACATCTGTTGGTATTCCGTGAGGCGTCCCTTTAACGAGTACATCGGTAAAGAAAGTGTAGGCGAGTAAAAGTTTTTGTCGTGTTAACTCTACGGTGGTTTCTAGTAAAAGAAGCCGAAGTCGCTTTTTCCTTTCCCTCACTGAAAGTCCAGCTTTTGGTATTCTTCCGCCTGCTGATTTGTTTGGTTCAGTTCAACCAATTTACTTCTGTGCAGGAATTCGTCCGCCAGTGGGAAATAAATCTAACTCCCGCAACACAATTTATAATATGTTAGTTTTAACTGCTTTTCATTGGTCGGCTTTGTTCATATCATCACACTTTTGGGTTTTTGTTGCCTTCTTTTAGCCACAGATACGTCTGAATAATATAACCCCTTAATCGACTTTGAATGACCCAATAATTGTTTGGTTGACAATTCTAGCTCATATTATCACACTTTTGCCTCCTTGCTGTCTTCTTTTAGCCATAGGCACCTCTAAATAGCATAAAATCCATCTTTTGGCATATCCATCAGGTCCATTAAATGTCACTCAAGTTTTGTTTATGAAAAGCACTCTGGAAAAGTCAAAAGTAAAAAAATTTAGATACTATCAATATGTTTTATTGAAGTTATTTCATGCATTCTAAAAATCAGCCATCTGAAATTATTCAGCAAAACCAAAGAATCACGTTTTACTTCAATAAAAAGATAATAAAATCATCAAAAACTAATCCATACTTATGTAACACTATATAGGTGGCCCGCCAAGCAGACGATTCCTTTGTCTGTTTTGGCGCGAAACCAGACAAAGGGTTTTTTGGACTTGAAATCTCGGCGTATCCGGAAGTGGTAAGGGGACGCGAAAGAGAGTTGGTTAGAGAAAGGAGCGGACAAGCAGTTGGCGGCGGGACCACGGACACGAGAGTTGGCGTGGAACCACGGACAGGGGCAGTCGACTCCGGACACCTGAGCAGAGACAGAGTTGGCGAGGGGACACAGATAGATGCAGTCGACTCCGGACACCCGAGCAGAGAGGCGAGCCAGCAGAAGATAGAGTCCAGCGAAGAAGATCGAGTCAAGAGAAGTCGGCATTCCAGTTGCTTTGTGGAATTTTCGCTAGTAATCCATGCTAGCGTTAGTCCATATATGCTATCGGAAATGTAGTGTTGCATACACTCCTTCTGCTCTGAGTTAACCCCAAGCATTGTTCGTGTTTGTTCGTTTGTCCTTCTATTTTTCTCCCACTCCCTCGATCGTATTCTTGTTGTGGCAAGAAATGTGCGTTACCCCCCTCGGAACCACTAATTGACATCGGCCGGCCAAGAAGCGAATGGTTAGAAAAGTTGATGTAACGTGGGGACCGAAGGGGTAACGTCTCACACTTATAATAAAACAAATAACAAACACTTATGATAAGTCTTTGAATCTTTTATATTTTGATACAACGCCTCCTCTTTTCTATGATAACCAGTAATCTATTATACATTAATTTGATTAAATTTTTTTTACTTCAGTTTGTTCAATTTCCGATATGGTAATTTTAATTGCTTCTCATTGGTCTACTTTGCTGTTATATAGTTTACCACCTTTATATAATTTCATCTACACAAGTGACCACAAATTTTTGATCAGGTTCAGAGACTGGGATTTGCACCATGCAAAGAAAGTCTTGTCCATAAAATCGCAATAGTTAGCATTATTTAGTTTAACTCCTTCATCAACTTTGAATGGTCAAATAATGGTTTGGTCAACAATTCCTGCCCATATCATCACACTTCTGCCCCCTTGCTGCTTTCTTTTAGCCACAGATACGTGTGAATAGTATAAAGTCCATCCTTTGGCCCATCCATCAGGTCCATCAAATGTTACTTGAGATTAATCAATGAAAATTCATTGAAAAAAGTTCATTTGTAATATTTTGACCTTCGACCCGGCCCAAAAATGCTATTCCAAGGTGATGCATCTGAAGGAAGTGACATATTCCAATGGCCAGTAATCGAAAGAGATCGCGTGGGCGGATTAAGGCTGATAATATGGGACAAGGTGAAGGTCCCACTGTGCCACTACAGAGTGATGCACCGGAAGAGAGTGACCTCTGAACTGCATGACAGTTATTTCCGCTTGATGACGATTAAACATTCGATTTCAAAGATCGAGTGGGCGTCGAACGATTATATAACTCAGTTGAGTTCGACAAGCCAGTTGAGTTGCAGCCAGTTGGAGACGAGGTGTGATAGGGAAAGCCATACCCGGCCGAGGGGGCCCTCGGGAACCCTGATGGAGTTTGGGGACCTGAGAAGTTGCTGATAAGATGTAGCAGATCACCCAGCAGACTGGGTCCAGGGCTTCCGGTTGAGCATCAAAGAACGAGAAAGACACAACGTTGACGGCCATAAGTTTGGGGGTCAAAATATTGCAGTTATGTTCGGTCTCCAGCTCCCTCTCACAGTAAAACCCCACACAACCTTTTCCAACCCTTGCAATAAAGTGAGAGGTAAATATTTTGTTAAAGAAGTTATCCTGCGTCTGTTATCATTGCATCGGTATGTATCTAAGCATATATATGTATATTTCTGCATAATACGCATAGGAGAATATAACACATTTTCATGTATTTCCTGGCCCAATTTGGACACTTTAAAGTATTTGCTTCAGTGAGAGGAAGTTGCCAAGGAGATTTTTTACAGGTCCTATTCCCAATGTATTCTCTATCTTCTGTTCTTGACTCATTCAATTCTAGTCGTTTCAAAGATTTGAGCGCTGATCGAAAGGGTTTTTTCACTAAAACTCACTTCAGCTTACCTTCATCTCGAGGAAGCAAGTTCTTAAAGCCTTTTGATTCCCATGTATCTTCTTTGCCTTTATATTGTTTACTATCTTCATATAATTTCATCTTCAAAGTCGAGCATAGATTTTCGATTTTAGATCAGGACTTGGTGGCCATAACATTATCTTCTCTCTTGTAAATCTTTCATACTCAAAGAATTTACTGGTAAGCTTAGATACATTAGAAGATACATAGTCGTGTATACACACTTCACTTTTAAACTAGGAGACTGGGACTTGTACTATGCATAGAAAATCTCATCCATAAAATCGCGGTAGTTAGTACTATTCAGTTTAACTCCTCGACTTTGAATGGTCCAGTAATGGTTTAGTCAATAATTCCAGTCTATGTAATCACACTATCGTCTCCTTGTTGCCTTCTTTTAGTCTCTGCCACGTCTGAATTGGATTAAGTCCATCTTTTGGACAATCCATCGGGTCCACCAAATGTCTCTCGAGATTTTTCCGGGAAAATGACTTTAAAAAGTCAATTTTCATGCATTTCTTGGCCCAATTTTGATGCTTTAAAATATTTGCTTAAAGAGGTTGCCAAAGAGACTTTTTTTTTTTAAAAATAGATTCTACTTCTTGAAGTTATTCTATTTCTTTTTTTCTTCTTGATTCTCAATTCAAGCCTTTTCAAATATCTGAGGGCTGATCGATCAACAATGGTTATTGCCCTTTAACTCGTTTTAATTTACGTTCATCTCTCAGGAGTAAGTTCTTAAAGCCTGTTTTTTTTTGTTTTTGTTTTTTTTTTGCTTTGAGTTCCTTTACTTTTCAACAGTATTCTTTATCGTTCGATGATCTCTGCTCAGCTCCTTCAATATCACCAAAATGGACATTCCTCACTCAGTAACTTTATTTTCTGTTTTTCCAGTTGTTAGATCCTTTTACTTGTTATATAGCAGGATTCAGATCTCTCCCGATTTGCGATTTCATTCAAAAACGGACACGTGGCTGGAAAAGGGTAGCATTCGACCGGATGTTAGCCTGACGGCTGCTGCCGAGACAATGAATAAAATGTGTCTTTGCGCAAGAGGCTCCGCGCAGGGCTTCCGGGCGTGAATGCAAGAAATTGATTCACATTAACAAAATACCCTTTTTCAACCAATCATAAATCTTCCCCTTAAAAAATTTCCCAGAACCGACTTGATCCAAAGGGTAGCTATTTAAGCAGCGAAGATCTGCAAAGGTTTCAGACTGACCCACAGAGGGTGAAGGGAAGAACACGCTACGGCCCAAAGGACCCATCTGAACTCTGACGGATTTTTTGACACACCACCTGCAGTGGATAGCTGCTGACTTAGCTACAACGCCACCCCGTCCACGACTGCTACTACCACCAAGATCATCTGATACCCTTACCACCCTTATACCACCATATCCACCAAGTGAGTTCCTTAACTTATAACATACGTGACCGTACATGAACTCTGGCTTCACGCACACACATCGATTCACTCTTTCACTTGATATTGTACGCTACAAATTTGTACAGTTGATTCTTCGCTTTATCGCCTTGATTTTCCTTTTTGTTAATATAATTGTTTAAAAAACCTTCAACCTGTGTTTTTGTCTTTTCCTTGCCACCATACGCTAAATATAACAACTGGTGTCAGAAGTAGTTTAATCAGCATATCAACTTCGGTCAGTCTATTTTCGTAAATGCTAAATATCTCAAAAACTGACCATTAAAAATGGTGAAAACTTTTGTTAAACATTCTGGATGGAAAGTATGGAAATTAACGAGTTTAAATTTGAGACCGTTGTCATAAATTTTATTGTAGTCTAGTCCGTGTGTAAAATAAGTGTGTTTGAAAATTTCATGTCAGATAGAAATATAGGATTTACACACCGATATTTTGAAACTATCGGAGAGGAGCGCGTGCAGCAGAAAATTCTGGAAAAATAGGATCCAAGACTCACTTCTTCTCGAAACAAAAATCGTAAGGCGTAAATAAATTGAATAATTTCGGGAACCTGATTGAACAGAGTAGTCACGTGCCTGTACTTTCAACTTCGTCCGCGCGTTTTGAATTCGTCCCGCGCAAAAAAAAAAACAACCTTGCGTTTGAAGTCGGTCACGTGATATGGACACCTCTATATATTTCACGCTTCTGACTGTCGCTTCATCTCACGCTCTCACTCTCAGTTTGACAGCTTTCGTTCTCACTCTCATTCTTAGTTCTTCCCATCAAGCGACCCACAGCTCCAGACAACACGACAGTTTCGGCCACCCGGGCGGAAAAATGGAAGAATATTCAGTCAGCAAAGCTACATTCACGGCCATATCAAAATTTCTACATTTACCATCTTTGAGTGTAATAAGCTTTCCGTGGACGTCGACGTCGCTTCACATATACACACATTCAGCAAACGGAATACTTCACTGTTATGTACTTTTTCGTTCCCACGCGTACCTACACACACATACTTATGTGAGAAGGACTTGTTACTTTTGAATACTCTGTCCTAACGACGAACACACGTACACACAGACATTTTTGAACAACACACGCTTACATTCGCATAAGATTTGCATTAAACACACCCCCACACACAAATGTCTTATAAACATAGTTGCACATTTGCTACGTTCTGTAGAGAAAGGAAAAATTTCGTATTTTGGTTTGGCGCGCAATTTAATTCGACATTTAATTTCACCCAATCAGGATGACTTATCCTATTCAACCCGGACCTTCATTTCCTGCTACCAAATCTTGTAAGCTGCCAAACACACTCTCTTTGGCTGGAGAACGCCGACCAGTACAGACGTCACACTGGCCGTTCTGCAATAGCGATGCTTTTTAGCTGGACAACGCCGCCTAGTGCAGACATCTCACTGCGGCTCTAGTATAGCAGCAGCAACATGGACACACGAGGGAATCCATCTAATTTATGGATTCCTTACAAGGAATCCCAGTTGAATATAAATTAGATGCATTCAACATGCCTCGCACAGGCACAACTTTATGTCACCCCAAAATTGGCTATGTCGATCTGAGCGTAATGCCGCCCTCGACACGCTAGCTCTCAATTCACCTCTGGTCCACCTTAATGAAGATAACGCATACTCTTCCCAAATACCAGACACACAAAACTACACGGTGACATCCAAAGTTCAATTCCTACAACTGCAACAATGTCTTTCGTCAAAATCCAACGAACACAATCCCTCACACGTCCGACGACACACGCTGCCATCACAACCTTCTCAACTTCTCATAACTCAATTTCGTCTCAATACTCACAACCCTTCACGAGTCTTGCAGCACCAAAAGCAAACCCAATATCCCATGCTGCAAAATAAAACCTTATTTCTAAAAACACCTTTCGACCTTCGCCGTCTTACTCCTCTTCATCATCCTCCTTTTATTCCTCACAACCTAGCGAGGGGACTAACAACACTAAGCGAGGAAACAATACAACGTAAACACACATACGTTACACCATCTTCCTCGCTAAACAACAAACTTTCCCTCGCTACTAACAAACCAACTTCTCCGGCTAAAATCATCCTACAAAAACTCTGGCTAAAGTTCCATTAACTTTTCCGTGTTTGTTTTGTTATATAAAAATTATTTCTTTTACATTATCAATGTTATGAATTTTCTTTTTATCTGCGTAGTTCATATTCTTTGTGTTGTTGTGGAACGACACTCGAAGTTTTGTCTCTAACAAAACCTCAAGAGAACTAAATCGCCAACTCATCCTCCATAGGAATATTCGAAACTATAAAGCTATATGCAAATTATTTGTATTAAGAATAGTTACTCGAAGCTATTATTGCTTACAAACGAGTATTATTATCAGTTATTTGAAAATATATATTTACTTGTAGCGGAAAGAACTTAGTATTTTTGTTTGGCGCGTTAATTAATTTGACCGTTAGGGTCGACGCATATTTTCACCCAATCAGGATGAGTTATCCTATTTAGTCCAGACCACTTTTCCGGGCAGCACCAAATTGGGGAAAGCCCGCCAAACCCTCTCTTCCTCAGAAGCTTTCAAAATCACTGTCCGCTCTCCTTTTAGCAGCAGCATCACACCACCATGAGGAAAGCCATCTAGTTTATGGACCTCTTGAGTCTAGTCTCTTAGACCAATGGTTCCCAGTTGAATATAAATTAGATGAATTCAATCCGCCTCTCACAGGAACAACTCTAAGTCGCCTTCAGTTTTGGCTATATCGACTGCGACGCAAAATACCGCTCCGACAGCTAGCCATTTCATCCCTGGGCAACATTTTCTGGAGACATTCACGCTTCTCTCCCCAAACGACCAGGACCACACTTTCATGGACGACGCCAACGTTCCTGTCCTCAACCAACAAACATGACTACACTATGGGGAACATATCTCACGCACACATTCAACAATGCCTTAACATAACGATGCACTTTTCGCTCAGGCATTTAGCTGCTAAAATGCCGTCCCAACTCTATAACAACTTAATTTCCTTCCTTACTTCTTTCCTTCCTACGAGACTTGCTGCATACCAGCGTAAACCCTTTATTCCATGCTGCCATTAAAATCTTCATATAAAACCTTACGGCATCTTCGTCTTCTCTCTCTCATTTATTTACCTTTAAAACTTAGCGAGGAAATAAAAAACGTAACCAACACACGTAACAATATTTTATTCGCTAAAATTTGAACTGCTTAAAACCACATAACTGTATACATTTATATTAAGACTAGTTACTCGAAGCTTCTATTGCTTACAAACGAGTATTATTATCAGTTATTTGAAAATATATATTTACTTGAACTGCTTAAAACTACATAACTGTGTATACATATGTATTAAGAATAGTTACTTGCTATTGATCTAATAGAGTGTTCATCAATGGTCTGAGAGACCGGGATTCAATCCCTGGTCGAGTTATACCAAAGACTAAAAAAATGGCACTTGATGCCTACTTGCTTAACACTCAGCACTATAAGGTGAGGATCAAGGTTAAAGTGGAGCAATCCTGTGAATCGAGTAGCGCCCTCCCCTATACCTCGGTGTAGTAGCAATTGAAAAGGGAGCCTTCGGTTCACCCTCGACTAAGGTCACCAACTTTACTACTTTATTATTGATTACAAACGATTATCATAATTAATTTGAAAAAATATGTATTTACCTAAACTGCTTAAAACCACAAAACTGTGTATACATTTGTATTAAGAATAATTACTCGAAGCTATTATTGCTTACAAACGAGTATTATTATCAGTTATTTGAAAATATATATTTACTTGAACTGCTTAAAACCACATAACTGTGCTGCGGAGCCGATAAGCGTGTCAACCCCGCAAATGAATTTAAGTTTAATGCGTGCGTGTAGTGACAGCCAAAGACAATGAAAGGAACAAAGGCAAGGTAACAGATACAACAAAAGTGACGATTTATTGTTGGAACTACAAACGTGTATGTAAAGTCCGTGCCGGTTGTAATAGGTCTTCAGCTAGGTGGGTGATGTCGATAACTGGTATGGTCGAGTCGTAGATGTGCGCCTGGACGATCGTTGTTGGTAGCTGAGGTCGGTCAAGTCGTAGGATGCAGCTGGAAGATTGTTGCGGGCAGCTGAGGTCGGTCGTCGTTAAATGCAGGTGGACGATCGTTGTGGGAAGCTGAGGTCGGTCGAGTCGTTGAATGCAGCTTGAGCTATTATTGTTTACAAATGATTATTATTAGTCACTTGGGTCTTTATAGTAAGTTGTTGACGACCGTAGTCGAGGGGTAACCCGAAAGCTCCCTTTTCAATAGCTACTACACCAAGCTCCCTTTTCAATTGCTACTACTACTCATTAAGCCCGGTATATCAATGGCGAAACATTATAGCATCAACTGTCAATATCATATTTAGTGCAGACGCCCAGCTTCTTTCCAAGCAAAGAAACAAACTGAACATTACTGAAGGCGGTTATATCAGACAACTTCTTAGTGGTTTGAACCCGATATCCCTTGCATAAATATTTGCATCCTACTAAAACTGGGAAGAGAGATGACGCCTAAACTGACCCTTTTTTTAAAATTGTTGAATAGATTGATTTAGGTTGTGTTGTATTCTGAGTGAAATACGTTTGTTTGTAAGTAAGTAAAGTTGGCGACCATAGTCGACGGTTAACCCGAAAGCTCCCTTTTCAATAGCTACTACACCAAGGTGTAGGGGAGGGCAGTACACCTTTCCCTGGATTGCTCCACTTTACTCTCGAAACGTACCTTATAACGCTGAGTGTTAAGCCAGGAGGTATCAAGTATCATTTTTTGAGTCTTTGGTATGACTCGACCTGAGATTGAACCCCAGGTCTCTCGGTCCATTGGCGAACACTCTACCACTAGACCAATGGGCCGGTGCAAAGAAGGGGGAATCTATGGAATGATCTTGTAATTCGTATTCCTATAACAAATACTAACAGATCAGTTTAGAACTAAACAGATCAGTTTAGAATTAAAAGAAAGTTTTGCAGACATCAACAAGCAACTGGGTATACCTAATTGAAAGGACACCTAGCGCCAACAACAACAAAACGGCTGAGTAAAACTGAAAGGAACGTAAAACTTCTTCAAGAAGGTAATCAAGTGTGAAGTGAGGTGAAAGACGTTTATTGTTCCCAATAAGCTGTGTCTAAAATTTTGTACAAATATAAAAGAAAATAGAGTGGATCAAAGGGGAAAATCTACAGGTAGATTACGAAAGACATAAAAGTATCAGGATAAAAAATTGAAAGCCTTGAAAATAGAGAATGTACAACAAAATAAATGAAAAACAAATGGGAAAAAACAGGAATTAATATTTGTGACAAGACTATAAGAAATCGTTTGAATGAATTGAAATTTTTACGAATGGAAAAATCAAACAAAAACCACGACTTACACACAGACGAAAGTATTTCTTTTTTTTTTTTTTTTCATTTATTTTTCATTTTTCGTTTCTTTCTTTATTTTTTCTTCTTTTCTTTTTTTTTCTTTTTAGGAAAGGAAAGATAAGAAAGATAGAAGATAGAAAGGAAAGGAAAGATAAAAGACAGAAACTAAAAGTTTCTGTCTTTTATCTTTCCTTTTTTCCTTTTTTCTTTCTTTTCTTTTTTCCTTTTTCGTTCCATTCTTTCTTTTTATCTTCTTTTCTTTTTCATTCTATTTTTCTTTCTTTTTCATATCTTCTAATTCCTAAGTTTATCGTTATTTCTTTTCTTTTCTTTCTTTTCTTTTTTCCCTTTTCTTTCCTTTCTTTCTTTTTTCTTTCCTTTTTCTTCCCTTTCTTTCTTTTCTTTTTCCTTTTTTCTTTCCTCTCTTTTTTCTTCTTTTCTTTTTTTTCTTTTTTTGTCTCTTTTAGTTTCTGTCTTTCACCTTTTTTCTTTCTTTCCTTTTTTCTTTCTTTTCTTTTTCCTTTCCTTCCTTTTTTCCTTTTCCGTTTCTTTTCTTCTTATTTTCTTTTTCTTTCTTTTTTAGTCCTTCTAGTTTCTATCTTTCATCTTTCTTTTCTTTTTATTTCTTTTCTTTTTTTCTTTTTTCCGATTTCGTTTCTTTTTCTTTTTTTTCTTTCTTTTTTATCTCTTCTAGTTTTTATCTTTCATCTTTCTCTCATTTCTTTTTTTATTTCTTTTCATTTTCTCTTTTTTCTTTTTTCGTTTCTTTCTTTTTTTCTTCTTTTCTTTTTTATCTCTGTTAGTTTTTGTCTTTTATTTTTTTCTCATTTCTTTTTTCTTTCTTTTCTTTTCCCTTTTCGTTTTTTCTTTCTTTTTTTATCTCTTAGTTTCTTTCTTTAATCTTTTTTCTTTTTTTTCTTTGTTTTTTCCTTCCTTTTCGTTTTTTGTTTCATACCTTCTATCCTTTTTCGTTCTTTTCATCTTCTTTTCGCTTTCTTTCATTTTTTTTATCTCTTCTTGTTTCTTTCTTTCAACTTTCTTTCAACTTTCTTTCTTTTCTTTTTTTTCTTTTTTCCTCTTTATTGCTTTTTCGTTTCTTTTTTCCGAATTTTTTTTTATCTCTTCTAGTTTCTGTCTTTCATCTTTCATACTTTTATTTCTTTTCTTTTTCCCTTTTCGTTTCTTTCTTTCTTTTCTGCTTCTTTTCTTTTTCTTTTTTTTATTTCTTTTAGATTCTGTCTTTTATCTTTGTTTCTTTTCTTTATTTTCCTTTTTGCTTTTTCTTTCTTTCCTCTTTCTTTCTTTCCTTTTTTCTTTCTTTTCTTTTACCTTCTTTTCCGTTTTCGTTTTTTCTTTCTTTTTTCTTCTTTTCTTTTTCTTTCTTTTTTATCTCTTTTAGTTTCTGTCTTTCATTTTTTTTCTTTTCTTACTTTAGATTTTCTTTCTTTTTTCTTTCTTTTTTCCTTTTCCGTTTCGTTTCTTTATCTTTTCTTTCTTTTTCTATCTCTTTAGTTTCTATATTTTATCTTTCTTTTTTTCTTTCTTTTAGTTTTCCTTTTTTCCTTTTTCGTTTCTTTTATCTTTTGTTCTTTGTCTTTTTATATCTCTTCTAGTTTCTGTCTTTCATCTCTTTTTCTTTTGATTCTTTCCTTTTTTTTTTCTTTCTTCCTTTTTCATTTCTTTTTTCTTCTTTTTTTTCTTTCTTTTTTTAGCCCTTCTAGTTTCTGTCCTTCATCTTTCTTTCATTTCGTTTATATTTGTTTTCTTTTTTCCTTTTTTCCTATTTTGTTTCTTTTTTTCTTTTCTTTTTCTTTTTTATCTCTTTTAGTTTCTGTCTTTCACCTTTCTTTCTTTCCTTTTTTTTTTTACTTTTTCCTTTTTTCTTTTTTGCTTATTTTTTCTTTTTCCGATTTCTTTTTTATTCTCTCCTTTTTTCTCTCATTTTTCTTTCTTTTCTTTTTTCCTCTTTTTCCTTTTTCGTTTTTTTGTTTCTTTTTTCTTTTCTTTTTCTTTCTTTTTCATCTCTTCTAGTTTCTTTTCTTTCATTTATTTCTTTTCTTCTTCCCTTTTTTGCTGTTTCGTTTCTTTTTTTTCTTTTTTCTTTTTCTTTCTTTTTTTATATCTTCAAGTTTTTGTCTTTCATCTTTTTTTCTTTTCTTTTGTTATTTCTTTTCTTTTTTTCCTTTTTCGGTTTTTCTTTCTTTTTTCTTTCTTTTCTTTTTCTTTCTTTTTCATCTCTTCTAGTTTCTATCTTTTATTTTCGTTCTTTTTTTTTAATTTATTTCTTTTCTTTTTTTCTTTCTCTTTTTTCTTCTTTTCTTTTTTCTTCATTTTTAAAATCTCTTTTAGCTCCTGTCTTTCCTCTTTTTTCTTCTTTTTACTTTCTTTTCTCTTTTATTTTTTTATTTTTTCCTCTTTGCGTTCCTTTCTTTTTTTTTCTTCTTTTCTTCATTTCTTTTTTATCTCTTTTAGTTTCTGTCTTTCATTTTCTTCTTTCTTTTCTTTTTTTCTTTCTTTTTTTTTTCCTTTTTTTTTATCTCTTCTAATTTCTGTCTTTTATCTTTCTTTCTTTTCTTTCATTCTTTTTTTATTTCTTTTCTTTTTTCCTTCTTTTCCGTTTTAGTTTTGCTTCTTTCTTTTTTCTTTTTCTTTCTTTTTTATCTCTTATTGTTTCTGTCTTTAATTTTTTTCTTTTTTCTCTTATTTGTTTTTCTATCTTTTTTTCTTTTTTCTTCTTTTTTAAAATCTCTTTTTTATTTCTTTCTTTCGTTTCTTTTTTTTCTTCATTTATTTCCTTTCTCTTTTCCTTCTTTCTATCTTTTTTTTTCTTTTTCTCTCTTTTCTTTTTCTCTCTTTCTTACTTTTTTCTTTTTCCTTTCTTTTCTTTTTCCTTTCTTTCTTTCTTTCTTTCCTTTTTTATTTTTTCTTTCCCTTTTCTTCTTTCTTTCTCTTTCTTTCCCTTTGCTTTTTTTCTTTTCTATCTTCCCCTTTTTGTTTCTTTCTTTCCTCTTTCTTTCTTTTCCATTTCCTTTTTCTTTTTTTTTCCCTCTTTTTTCTTTCCTCTTTCTTTTTTCACATCTTTCTCTCATTATTTATTTATTTTTACTGGGAATGGTCGCAGACTACCGTGTTTTCGGTCATCCAGACCGGTTGGTCAGGTGTTGAATGAATTTAGTTTATTGTGAATGTCACGATTAAACAACAATCTTTTTTTCGGCAAAGACAGACAAATGCCGACAGACTAAAATGAGAGATGGAGACCGAGAATGAAAGAAAGCTGGAGTGAGAGAGCTTCACTTATCATCAAAATATATCAAAAATTGTCAAACCAGTATATTACGTGCAATGGAAGTTGTCATTAATGGCGGTTACCTAAGAACAGTTCAATGCAATATGATTGATTCATTTTAACGGGGAGATGTCCTCGTGGTGTAATGGCTAAAGCGATAGACTGCGGAATCGTAGTACGCGAGTTCGTACTCCAGTCGCGCTATTACGTTCACTTTCGGGCAAATACCCTTGGGAAACGTATGAACCCCCTTATCCTCCCAGCTATGGGTTAAATAGTACCACTATTGTTCTTCTAGGAGAGTGGCTTTGGCATTAAACAACCTAAAAAGAGTTGATATGCCATTAAACAAAGAAACCAACCAATCATTTTAACGGCATCTCAACCTATCTGGGATAATTTTATTCCGAGAACTAAGGGGATCGTATACATTGTACATTTTTACTTTCATTTTTCTGTAATTGTTTATGAACTTTCTTTGGATCACCCTGTGATTTCAAGTATTCCAATCTAATACAAATAATTTGCATAGTTTTATGGTTTCAATTTTTCATACATAATACTAATAATTATATGGCTTCAAGTTTCTGTTTGATAATATACATTTGTTAGCACACTGTTATATGGTCTCAAGCAATAATAACGTTAGCAAATAATTATAGCTTCAAATAACTGATAATAATAATCCTAAATGAACAATTATAGCTTCAAGTTACTAATTATGATAATCCTTAGTAAATAATTATAGCTTCACATACCTACTAATGATAATCCTTAGGAAACAGTTACAACTTCAAATAGTTAATGATAATAAACCTTAGTAGATTATTATAGCTTCAAGTAGCTATTCATAATAAAAAAGTTTGCACACAGTTATAAGGTTTCAAGTAACTAATAATAATCCTTAGGAAACGACTATAGCTTCTAGTAAGTAGTATTAATAATAGTTTCTAAATAATTAGAGATTTAAGTAACTAATAATAATAATCCTTAGTAAACAATTATAGCTTCAAGTAACTATTCATGATACAAATAATTTGCCACAGTGATATAGTTTGAAGTAACTGATAATAATAATAATCCTTAGTAAACAATTATAACTTCAAGTAACTATTCATAATACAAATAATTTGCCACAGTGATATAGTTTGAAGTAACTGATAATAATAATAATCCTTAGTAAACAATTATAACTTCAAGTAACTATTCATGATACAAATAATTTGCCACAGTGATATAGTTTGAAGTAACTGATAATAATAATAATAATCCTTAGTAAACAATTATAGCTTCAATAATTACTAATAATAGTCCTTAGTAAACAATCACAGCTTCAAGTTACTATTCATAATATAAATATTTTGCACACAGTTATATGGTTTCAAGTAATTAATGATAGTAATAATCCTTTGTTAACAATTATAGCTTCAAGTAACTGTTGATACAAATAATTTAGTTACATAACATCAGGTAAAATAAATTTGTAAGTAAAATTAGTTGATTGATTGATTTGATTTAAATGGCATGTCAACCTGTCTGGGGTAATTTATGCCTTGAGGTTAGGGAATCGCGCACATTGTACGTTTATATTAATATTTCTGTCGATTTTTTAGATTATTCTGCATTCTTAGCCACAATTAATTTACTCGTAGTTGTATGGTATCAAGTATTCCTATCTCATACTGATAATTCATACTTAATTATGTGGATTCAAGTAACAATTTATAATAATAATCTTTTGTAAGCAATTATAGCTTCAAGTACTTGTTCTTAATATAAATAATTTACTCACTGTTATATGGTTTCAAATAACTTATAATAAGATTAATCCTTAGTAAACAATTATAGCTTCAAGTACCTGTTCTTAATACAAATAATTTACACACCGTTATATGGTTTCAAGTAACTTATAATAATAATAAGATTAATCCTTAGTACACAATTACAGCTTCAAGTACCAATTCTTAGTATAAATAATTTACAGTTATATGACATTATTGAGATGCTTGGAAGTAGGAAAGGTATTCAGTCACGTCCCCACTCACCAAGGACCAATATTAGCATTAGTATATACGTGATATACTAACACTGAACGAACAGAATGTTATATGACTGAAAGAGATCTCTTTTGATTTATCGTAAACAGAAAATAAAGATTCCAACTAGCGTCCACGAGAGTATTCACAGAGTATTTTTAACGGTGTCGAGACTTTCTTCTAAATGGAAAAAGGAGCTTCTGTGCATAGGATCAGCGCATAGCGAAACGTCGATGATATTTGTCAAAAAATAGAAATAATGAAAAGTAATTTTTCGGCCAATCCGTGACCTACGCGGTCAGAAACAAAGAAAACCCAATTTGATCCGATCGGAAGACAAAAACGCTATAAAAGACAAATTTCTCGACAGTGGAGCCAGATCAAAAGAAGGCAAACGACACCCGCAGACCAGAACTCCAGCTCTGAGAGAGAGAGAGAGAGAGAGAGAGGGAGAGAGAGAGAGAGAGAAAGAAAGAGAGAGAGGAAGGGAGAGAGAGAGAGAGAGAGTGAAAATTAATGGATATAATTTATTTATCAGAAATGTTCTACCATTTACAATTAAACATGAAGCCTGAAAATTAATGGATATAATAATTTATTTACCTGAAATGTTTTACCATTTACAATTGAGCATGAAGCCCGAAAACTAACGGATATAATAATGCTACAATTGGAAATTGGTGAATGGGAGACGATTAAACATCCTTCCTAACACCCAACTAGCTAGTAAATCACAGCTCTCAGAGAGAGAGAGAGAGAGAGAGAGAAAGAGAGATCGTCGAAATTCGAAACCACGCATCACCCACGTTGACTTTCCTCTTCTCCGCTTTGAAGGAAGCGACTAAGTCGTAAATCACCAAATACCCCCCTCCTCTCCGCACTCGTAACATCTGGCTGACCGCGTGCGCGTAAGTCTAACAATCTTACCACAACTAAGCATAGGACATTTTTTACTTTCTTTAATTCCATATCAACACGTTTATTCAAACCCAGTTATTTTAACTGTTTACTTCTTTGTTTTCAATACAATTGTTAGAATGTTTATATGCCTTCGTTTTCTTTGTTTTGCAACAGTGTTTCGTTCTTTCCTTGCGACTATACGCTGATACAACAAGAAGAAAAGACAATATAAGCTCATTTACAGAAACACATAATATACATGGAAGTAGTATTGAAATAAGCAAACGTGTCCCAACAGCTAGAAATATGCACATATTGTTCGATGAACGAACAGTATGAAGAATGGGTCAAAAATGGAAAAGTCTTACTTGATACTATTTACCCAAACCCTCCGCTCGGGCAGGATATGACACAAGGTCAATTTTTAAGCGGAGTTTAGCAGGTTTGAATTCAGAGTTTTCCTTCTCCTAGACTAGTTGCCTAACCAAGGCTGAAGAACCTAGTCTGTCCTACTATTTACCCATAGCTGGAGGGAGAATAATTGGATTCATACCTTTCCCAAGGGTATTAGTGCTATGTGAAAAGCAATCAGTCTCGTCCAAGATTTGAACTCGTGTCGCCGTGTCCAATTCCTACGACGATAACGACTACACCACGGGCACCTCCAAAAGTCTTACTTGATGATTGGGAAAGTAAAACGTCTACAGCCATGTATTTGTACTGTTCCACTACAGGAGTAAAAGACAGTATCACTATTATTCAAAGAACAGAGCCAAAAGAACTTGAAAATGGGTTTCTGGTACTGTCATCGGACATCCAACGAGACACCCAACGGACACGCCCATTCTAAAGGAAATAATTATGTATTGTCTCCCGACGGTATAAATACTTCCTGTCTAATGCAAATAATTTTAAAACTATTTGACATATAGAAGGAAACCTCACCGGTACTACCACTCAGGATGGACCGGGGACTAATGACAATGATGGTTATTCTACCCTGATCTTCAGAACTGGAGCCGAACCATCAGATGCAGCTTACTATTATACCCAGGAACCCATTTTTGGAGAGGGTGGCTCTTACCCCTCTGCAGAGAATACAGTCAGCATATTCTAAGCCCCACCGATGGTGTTTACTTTTTCTTGTTCTTGAGCAGAAAGTATTATTTCCCAATTTGTAATATAATTGGTTCTTTCGCAGACGAACAAACTGTTGCTTTGGTTTCGTTTCGTTGTTTAAAGGCATAGCAACCTTCGTGGGTTCCCCTTCCACGAAGAAGAACAGTTGTGATAATATTTAAACCATAGCTTGCATGATAAGAGAATTCATCCCTTTCCCAAGGGTATTGGTCCGAAAATGAATATAACAGGACCGAGGTGTTGAGGACAAGGTTTTGATAACGAAAAGTGATGAACGAGGTTGTTACTTGATTCACGTTTATTTTTTTTATCTATCCGTCCGCACGAGCGAGACGTGACACAAGGTCATTTTTAAGCGGAGTTTAACAGGTTTGAATACAGAGTTGACCGTCTCGAGCGGTTGCTATACCAAGATTGAAGAGTCCCACTATTTACCCATTTTTTTTTTTTTTGTTTAACAAAATGAACATATTGTTTCCAACTCCGGCGAGGTACTCTATTCCCCTAGCCGTAAAAAAAAAACCTAATTGACAAGTAAGATATCAACATTACTCTTATTTAGTTGTACGTCGTAGACGCGAGTTTTAGACTTTTTAATATTCGCTCACGGAGAGAAATAAGATATTCGTATACACCTTGTTCCTTCGTTAAAAGCATGTTTGTTATCTGTAATTTATTTGTTTTGGGACATGTTGTTAATTATTGTAACATTTGTTATATTGTTATATGTATCTGTTAAATGATTTAATTGTTTATATGAGTTTATCTCGAGTTTCTGAGAGAAATAAGATATTCATATACACCTTGTTCCTTCGTTAAAAGCATGTTTGTTATCTGTAATTTATCTGTTTTGGGACATGTTGTTAATTAATGTAACATTTGTTATATGTACCTATTAAATGATTTAATTGTTTATATGAGTTTATCTCGAGTTTCTGAGAGAAATAAGATATTCATATACACCTTGTTCCTTCGTTAAAAGCATGTTTGTTATCTGTAATTTATCTGTTTTGGGACATGTTGTTAATTAATGTAACATTTGTTATATGTACCTATTAAATGATTTAATTGTTTATATGAGTTTATCTCGAGTTTCTGATTATTCTGTGTAAGTGATTCAATCGATATATAAATTTATTCATCGGAAATGTTCTACCATTTACAATTAAACATGAAGCCCAAAAGTTAATGGATATTATAATTTATTTATCAGAAACGTTCTACCATTTACAATTAAACATGAAGCCCAAAAGTTAATGGATATTATAATTTATTTATCAGAAACGTTCTACCATTTACAATTAAACATGAAGCCCCAAAGTTAATGGATATTATAATTTATTTATCAGAAACGTTCTACCATTTACAATTAAACATGAAGCCCAAAAGTTAATGGATATTATAATTTATTTATCAGAAACGTTCTACCATTTACAATTAAACATGAAGCCCAAAAGTTAATGGATATTATAATTTATTTATCAGAAACGTTCTACCATTTACAATTAAACATGAAGCCCAAAAGTTAATGGATATTATAATTTATTTATCAGAAACGTTCTACCATTTACAATTAAACATGAAGCCCAAAAGTTAATGGATATAATAATTTATTTATCAGAAACGTTCTACCATTTACAATTAAACATGAAGCCCGAAAATGAATGGATATAATAATTTATTTATCAGAAACGTTCTACCATTTACAATTAAACATGAAGCCCAAAAGTTAATGGATATAATAATTTATTTATCAGAAACGTTCTACCATTTACAATTGAGCATGAAGCCCGAAAACTAGGGGATATAGTAATGCTACAATTGGAAATTGGTGAATAGGAAAGATTAAACATCCTTCCTAACACCCAAATAGCCAGTAAATCACAACTGGCATAAAATTCTATCCAATAGCAGTTTTGCCTAGTTGGCTGGGCCAGTAGAATACACCGACTGCTTCTCCGCAGAGGGGTAAGACCCCCCCCCAATGAGTGTCCTGGATATGACACTAAACAATCTGATGGTGAGGTTCCAGTAATACTGGAGCTTTGAGGAATGCGAGCACCCTTTCATTGCCATTGCGTCCAGGTTCACTCTGGCCCGGAATGGTAGCACTTGACAGGGCCCTATCGCTGGGTTAAATAGAACTAAAAGCATACTTATGCTAAATTGAATTTTTAAAAAATTAGAACTGTTTGATTAAACTGAATAGCTTGAAATAGAAACGTTTTTGACTATCAAACTGTGTACTTACCTTAAACTGCGTGCTTATACTAAACTGAATTGTTTGAAATGGAACTGTTCTTGAAATTGGAACTCTACCTACACTGAATTGTTTAATATAGAACTGTTTTGACATTTAACAGTATGTAAAGAAAATCTATACTTATACTAAACTGAATTGGCTAAATTAGAACTGTTTGACTAAACTGAATAGCTTGAAATAGAAATGTTTTAACAGTTGAACTGTGTATTCATGCTAAAGTGAATTGTTTGAAATAGTACTGACTATTTGCATAAAAATGGATTTGGCGTTAAATAATCTACAAAGGTTGATATGCCATTAAAACCCAACCAACCAACCAACCAATAGCAGTTTTGGGAAAACAAATACACCATTCATTATATTTACAAGAATTTAAACCTGGCAGTTCTTATATGTATATATATATATATATATATATATATAATTCTGAAAGAAAATATTTCCCTTGAGGTTAACATTTGAGAATGTAGGGAAAAAACTCCTGCATAGCTATGTTATGAAAATAAAAATTAAAATAAATTAAATCAAATGAAAATAAATAAAAAAGCAGAAACCCCCAGAAGCCCCTTACATGAAAGAGGGACACCCGTCTCTTCGAAAGAAAGAAACTCATTCTTAATTCACCTGAACACTTTAGACTGAAAAGGACTTTCTTCCATCCAGCTGCTGGTAAGGTAGCACTCCTGTTTTGCCAATTCCTCTGGACTTCGCATGCAGGTTGTATTTATTGCTAGCGAGCCAATACACCGAACCCAGTAACATAAGGGACACCACTAGATATGACCACACTGAATTTCGACTTATTAACCATCAGAGACGACTAACATGTTTCAACGCCTGATTTGGGAGAAACGACGGTTCTCAAATAGTCCTGGAAGACATTTCCTCACTACAGAGTTGCCGTGCGAATACACAGATAAAATAAAGTTGAAATTGAAAATATATTTTCTCGCTGTGTCTTCCTTCTTCATTCTTCCTTTGCAGTTTTCACAGACAAGAAGACGCCCAGCAAATTAAGATGGGATAAGAAGAAACCAAAACGGAGTCAGATATTAAATAACAACAACCACACTGTTGTATACTCACATGCATATATACACATATACATATATACATATGCATACATATACATGCAGAAATACATATTGACGAAATGAATAAAGACGAGCGAAGACTTCTTTAAAAAAATATACCTCTCACTTTATTTGAAAGGTTGCGTGTGAGAGGGAGTTGGAGACCGAACAGAACTGCAACATATTGACCCCCACTCTTATGGCCATCAGCGTTGTGTCTTTCTCGTTCTCTTGATGCTCAACCGGAGGCCCGGGGACTCAGCTTTCTGCTGGCTTTCTCTCCCACATCTTATCACTAACTCATCTGATCTCCAACTCACTGACTTCCTGTCTTCACCGAGTTATATAATAGTTCAATCGCCCACTCAATCTTTGGAATGGCATGTTTGATCGTCATCAAGCGGAAATAACTGTCATGCAGTTCACAGGTCACTCTTTTCCGGTGCATCAGTCTATGAGTGTACCATGGGATTTTACCTTGTCCCATTTTTTCAGCCTAGCCCGCCTATGCGATTTCTTCTCATAACTGCCATCGGAATGTGTCACTTCCTTCCGGTGCATCACTTTGGAATGGCATGTTTGGCCGAGTCGAAGGTCAATATATAACAACACTAATAGTATATAGCTTAACAATTTGTCAAAAGAGAAATTTTAAAGATTTTTCAACCCATGAAAAACTCACTGGAATAAGTCTGTTGAATACCTCGTTGAAAAAAATTAACTTTACATTCATTGATTGTGTAAATGTGTCTTATGTATTGTTATTCGGGACCGAAAGGTAAAGTTTGACAGGAATAATGGCCATTTTCTATACTTTTATGACACAAGTAATTAAGAAATAACTTCATACAATCCAGAAATAAAATTTGTGTTACAGTGTAATCGATACCCATCAAATTACTTTCCTATTTTCTGAAACAATCGGGTGTTATTCATTTACCGTCTGCTTATAAAAAATCACCTGCCGAACATATTTCTTTCGTAATTTGAGTCAGTTAAAAAGTCAAGTTGTACCAGCTGTTTATGTAAACTATATTACTAGCAGGAATTATTAATTAAATCACGTATGAATTTTATTTAATCTCATGATTATACGAGCTGAAGTACCCGTATACATGGTTAGTTTTTATGGTTTATTACAGTTGTTTTAGGCTAGTTTGTTTTTTTTTTCAAGCAATCAAAGATCATAATTATTTATAAAGAAACATAACTTCAAGTAATTATTCTTAAACAAATAATTTGCATAGTTATATGGAACGGAAAAACCAAGTAAACAAAACAGGAGGTTGGAACTGAAAAAAGAATAAAATAGAAGGAATAGAACAAAAAAGAAGATAAGTGATGCGATTAAACAAATTCTTTAAACGTATCTCAATTATGAAATACCTTAAAAAATATTATCCTTTGATGTAGGCACTCGCTACAACGTTGTTTAATTATATAGAATTTTAATAATTAAAAAATGTCTTAAATAGTGGACACGAGGAATTAACAAAAGGAAAAACCACACACACACAGACACACTCACGTATATGTTAACCTAATGAGTAGAGTGTTTGCCAATGGCCCGGGAGACCGGTGTTCAATCCAAGGTTAAGTCATACCAAAGACACAAAAAATGGTACTTGATGCCTCCTTGCTTAACACTCAGCATTATAAGGTAAGGATCAAGGGTAAAGTGGAGCATTACAGGGAAAGGAGTAGCGCCCTCCCTACATCTCCGTGTAGTCCTAATTACCAACCCCTCCGCTCGGGCAGGATATGACACAAGATCAATTTTTAAGCGGAGTTTAACAGGTTTGAATTCAGAGTTTTCCTTCTCCTAGACTAGTTGCCTAACCAAGACTGAAGAACCTAGTCTGTCCTACTATTTACCCATAGCTGGAGGGAGAATAATTGGATTCATACCTTGCCCAAGGGTATTAGTGCTATGTGAAATGCAATCAGTCTCGTCCAGGATTTGAACTCGTGTCGCCGTGTTCATTTCCTACGACGATAACAATTACACCACGGGCACCTCCGTGTAGTAGTTATTGAAAAGGGAGCCTTCGGGTCACCCTCGACTAAGATCGCCAACTTTATTTTTAATATATGTGTGCGTATATATGTGTATGTGTGTGCGTTATATATATATATATATATATATAAACATGTGTTTGTATATGTATATATATGTGTGTGCTTGTGTGTGAGTATATATATATATATATGTGTGTGTGCGTGTGTGTGTGTATGTGTGTTTGTGCATGTCTGCGTATATATAATGTGATTTTGAGTGTATAAATATACATATGTGTGTTTATATACTTACGTATATATATTTATAATGTATATGTATGTATGTATATGTGTTTATACATGTGCGTGTATATGTATGTGTGAGTATATATATATATATGTGCGTGTGCACGTGTATATATGTATGTGTATACATGTATATATGTATGCATATATCTATGCGTATATATGTGTGCATATGTATGCGTATATATATATATATATAAGTGTATTTGTGGATGCGTGTATGTGTGTGTGAGTGCGCGTATATCGTGTCGTATCCTGAAAAAATATGTACAGAGAAGCAAATAATGATACCGTTATCGCACTGCTGGTGAAATTAAATATAATTAACAGTAATTAAAGATTAGAGTGTTCGCCAATGGTCCGGAAGACCGGGGTTCAATCCCAGGCCGATTTGTACCAAAGACTCAAAAAATGGTACTTGATGCCGCCTTGCTTAGCACTCAGCATTATAAGGTAATGATCAAGGATAAAGTAGAGCAGTCCAGGGAATAGAGTAGCACCCTCCTCGGTGTAGTAGCTATTGAAAAGGGAGTCTTCGGGTCGCCTTCAACTAAGATCGCCAACTTTACTTTACTTAAAGGTTAAATTAAACGCATCACGTGACTTATGAAGAGTCAGTGTTTACCGTAAATTTTCGAGCATAACTTTCAAAACAATCTTTTTTTTTAATTCAAATAAGTTTATACCACTGAATAATATAATATATATGTGTATGTGAGTGTGTGTGTGTGTGTGTCTGTCTGTATCCTAACAAACTGGGGGTATGATCCCTTAGAGACACGGCAAAAATTAAAGTCAATGTCGGATTTTTACTCTACTGTTGAAAATAGACACCTTTCTAGGATTTACTCTCCTATATATTTTTTAAATATCTCAGCGAGGACCGCATGGAGTAGATTCTTGAAAAATAGGAAGCAAAACTCACTTGTTCCCGAAACAAAAATAGTTAGGCGCAAAAATATATCAAATAGTTTCAGGGACCTGACTGAACAAAGTTGTCACGTGCCGATGCTTTCAGCTACGTCCGCACATTTTGAATTTGTCTCGCGCAAAAGTAAATCTTGCGTTTGGAACCGGTCACGTGACATATATATATATATATATATATATATATTCAACGCCTTCGAAAGCTCACTCTCTCTCTCTCTCACACACACACACACGCACACACACACACACACACACGTTCTTACGTTGATAGCTCTCTCTCTCTCTCTCTCTCTCTCTCTCTCTCTCTCTCTATCTATCTCTCTCTCACACATACACACGTTCTAACTCTTACCTTGACAGCTCTCTCTCTCTCTCTCTCTCTCTCTCTCTCTCTCTCTCTCTCTCTCTCTTTCGCTCACTCGCTCGCTCGCTCACTCTCAGTTTGATCGCTTTCGCTCTTATTGTCAATTCTTCCCAATGAACAGCCCACAGATCGAGACAACTTGACAGCTACGGACACCCAGTCGGAAAATTAGGAGAACATACAGCCAGCAAAACTACGTTCATTGCAGTAATAAGATTAGTATATCTACCATATTTCGATGTTCTAAACTTTACATGGACGTTCAAAATTACTTTACACATCCAGATAAATACGTTTAACAAGCAGGCAGATGAATACATCCTTGATTTGTACTTCAGTTTCCACCCGCACACATACATATACATACATACATCTATGTAAGAATTGTTACCTTTTAACCCCCTTGTTTTCACAACGAACACACGTACACACAGATATGCTTGATCAATACACGCTTATATCCGCATAATACTTATATATGATACACCCACACATACACACGAATACATGACAAAACAATATTCGAACATTTTGTTATTTAGTATTATTTTTGCTCAGTTCGTTTAGTATATAAAATTATCTGTTTTATGTTGTGATGTTGTGAATTTTCTTTTTTCTGCTTTGTCCATATTTTTTGTGTTGTAAATTGTGAAACGACACTCGAAGTTTTGTTTCTAAAAAAAACTCAAGAGAACTTAACTGCCAACTCATCCTCCACTAGCCCAGCCGGCTGGGGCTGTAGAATACAACGGCTCCTTCTCTGCTAAAGGGTAAGACCCCACCTAACAAGTTTCCTGGTTATGACACTAAACAATCTAGTGGTGAGGTTCCAGTATTGCCATCGGTCCCATGTCTACTCTGGCCCAGAATGGTAGCACTTGATAGGGTCCGATCTATGGGTCAAATAGAACTAAAATGCGTATTTATGCTAAACTAAATTGCTTGAAATAGATCTGTTTTGGCATTTAAACTTCGTACTTAAGCTAAAGTGAATTGTTTGAAATGGAACTGGGATTTTTTTTTGTTTTTTTTTTTTTGTTTTTTGGCTGAACTGGATTGTTTGAAATAGAACTGTTTTGACATTTAACTGTATGTAAACAGAAACTATACTTATACTAAACTGAATTGTTTGAACTAGAACTGTTTGAATAAACGGAATAGCTTGAAATAGAAATGTTTTTGAAAATTAAACTGTGTACTTATACTAAACTGAATTGTTTGAAATAAAACTGTTTATTTTTTTTAAATGGATTTGTCATTAAATAACCCACAAAGGTTGACATGCCATAAAACCTAAACAAACTAACAAACAAACTCATCCACCACACCCTTTTCGTAGATGATGAATTGAACGAAGTAATTTTAAACTCAATGACGTTTGATCAACTCTGATGATAACGAATCTAATCGTTCCGCCAGTCATTTCGACTGCCAAATTTGAAGTCATAAAAATCCCCAAGTCTTTAGAGAGTTTAATAAAACAGAGAAAATGACAGATTTTGCATCACTTTCTCTGTTCTAAGAACTAAATTAGCTAGACTTCTTAGAATTTCATTCAAAAGACAATTTCGCTTCCACACAGACGTCATAACTCTTCGTTCTTAAAGAAGTTTTTTTCCTTTGCAAAGTAAATTTTTTTTTTTTTTTTTTTTGTATTTTACGTTTTTGCACAATATTTTCGATAACTGTTTGTTTTAATAAGCAAATTCGGTTTTTCTTCAAAGGAAAAAGTCAGTCTCAAGCTTTTCCTAACACGGAAAACAATTTTCCTTTGAAAACCCATGTTTAGGAAATGGAGCTGGGAGAAGCTGTTTAATGACCTAATGTGGGAAACTAATAAAATATATCTAAAACGAGGGTGAATAATTTTTTTCATATCATTTTTAGTTAATAGTGCAATTTGTGATCTAATCGATAGAACCACGTAGAAACTTACTAGATAGGTTTTTTTCTAGGGTGTTGGGAATAAATAATTTTTTAAAAATACTTAATTGAATTAAAATAATTATTAAAATATGCAGAAACTCCCAGAGGCCTCTGACAGGAAGAGAGGCCACGCATGCGTAAAGAAAAAGAACCGTCCCGACAAAAGAAGAAATCTCATTCTCTTTCAGCAGCGACCAGCCGAGTGACATCTAAATCTCCCTTGTTGCTTGTGGAAGGCCACGTGGTCGCTCTAAAGCGCCACGGTGGCTAACCTTTCACTAGTAGCAGCCTTCTCAGTTTACAGTATGTCAAAATATAAAAAGTATCAAAATGGACCAATCGAATTACGAACTAAAAACACTGGACTTGGACAAATTCCCAAAAGCAAGTAACACGTCGTTAAAACTTTATATACCGAATACGTTGTTAAAGCTTTAAATAACGAATAAGGTCACATATATACCCAAGAAACGACTAACGCATTTTTAACACCTTGACTGTGAGATTCAGCCATTTCAATTGTATTCAGGGAGAATTTCCTCACCTATTGAATGGTTGTTGAACCCAGAAATAAAGGAAAAATATAAAAATATGTCTTCGTCTCCTATCTGTTACTATCTTCTTTCATATAATTCTTTTACGGCCTTCTTATCCAGTGAGTTTAACCAGCTAGACAACCTGGGGTTGAATAGAATAACCAGATAGCAAACGGCGACACAGCTTCCTCTGGACTCCATAAGGGTTCGGGATAGGGAGCAACCCACCTAAGGAAGAAATGCAACCTTTATCCGCTCATTACAGCTGTTTGGATTTAAATTTTTAAACAACTTTTTAATTTTTTTTCTCTTCCGTTAACGGAAATCTATTATTTGGTTTTTGTTGGGGTTTTTTTGTTGTTTTTTTTTTGTCTTTTCTTATTAATTATTGACAATAAATTTTCGATTTAGTAATAAAATACTTTTTTAAAAAGTTTTGCGAGGCGATGGGGTTCATTTAGCAATGAAGTGTGATAACAAGCAGTGGTGGTGGGGTTGGTGGCCACTCCTTCCCCTCTCCCAATACTTCAGAGATATGACAAAAATATACTTGCCCATACACCTGAAACAACGACCTTGTTACGGCTCATTATATATAGAGAATATATTTTTTTTAATTATTCTATATTTCTTGATAATATTCTATTTCCGTTGATAGCGTTCTGTTTTTTAAATTCATCAACATCTCAGTTTTATCCAACTCTGCGTTTACGTAATTTTATAATATTATAAAAAACCTAAAAAAAAAAACTTTCAAAACCTCTTTAAACAAACACTCTTTATACATGCAAGCAACCTCTGACGATGGTCAATGAAGGTCTGAAAGCGCTCGGGACAATTTTGATAAATTCATCCACCAATTCCAACCTAAAACCAAGACACTTATCAGGAAACTTGAAAGGATCTTAATAAAATTATATTGACCAAATGTGTCTTGATTATTTAATCAAACATGCTTAAATAAAAGACTGCTTCCCAAATACACACACCACACACTCATGCACATATATATATATATATATATATATATTGTCCACTGATTACTCATAGCGAAAATCTTTGTTTTGAAAAAAACTCAACGCCATCTATGACATCAGAGAGCGGAATTTTTCACCGCAACCGGAAAGTAACCTTGTTCGTCAGCGAGTGGAATTTTTCCTTACTATTTTCGTGACAAATTAATTCTGCTAATCGTCTCTAAAATATTTCCTTACTGTTAAGCATAGCAGGTACTATTTGTAAACTTCTCTTAGCGGTATAATGACTTACCTCATTGTTTCACATAATTAAAAAGACGCTTACTGTCCAAGATTGGACACGTGCATCTCTGCTACAAAATTATCAGCCTCTGACGGTTAGAGAGCAGATGGCGGTGGTGGGACCTTTGACTCGAGGCGAAGGGAATAATTTGAGCTCCTTTCCCTGGTACCAGCTGTAGTGTTTTCGGAAATGGTTAATTTCTCTAACACTATAAATTATTTGGTGACACAAATGAATAACGAAACTTCTTTTAAACAACACAACAAAGAAAGGTTTATTATCGTAGCAGGTGTCGCTGGTTAGTATGTTGGTCCTTGGTTTGTAGGAAGCGTGTGTGAAGCTAGCAGCAGCGTGTTCTTCAGCGATGGGGTTCCAAGTGGAATCAGTAGCAGTGGATGTGAGAGATGTCTGTTCGGGCTGCTGGCTAATTGCTCTCTAAGGTTGTTCGCTCTACCAAAAGGGGCTCGAAAAAATAGTTCCAGAGGAAGAAGGTATCAATACGCTCTGCCTGTCGACTGGTCGGTTATAGCCGAATTGCTTGGCGGGGGCATTGATTCGCAAAAGGAAATAGATATGTGGCTGCGACACAGCACACACCGACCAGACGCCTCTTCACAGCCACTAGCTGTGAACATCAAGGTTCACCAGTTGCAACAATCCACCTTTTCAGCTTCACAGTCTTTTTTTAAGATTAAACCACAAAAGTCTTTTATACTTATTTTCAGGATTAACTCAAACAGTCCTTTTCTGGTTTACTTGCACTCTTCAGTCCTTTTAAGGTCTTTGGAAAATCTTATCTCATCAACACCACAAGGACAATGGCATAGCAGCCAGCCAAATTCAACAGATACTCTGTGCAAAGGACCAGTCCACAAGCAGACCGTATAGTTCGGACTATCGTCAACTTCGACTAAAATCATCGTTAACTGCTGAATCAACAACTGTGATATCGATCATCCTGCTTCAGAAACCCGACTCTCCAACCGTCAACAAATACCTGACCACACAATAATACTGTCCAGAACATCAAGACTTGTTCCCAATCCTCTTAGATGCGCTGTCGCTAATAACTATTTGACAGACGAATCTACACTTTCCACACAGCGTGGACGTTATACAACAGCTTGGACTCTAACTGTTACGGAGAAGAGAGAGAGAGAGAGAGAGAGAGAGAGAGAGAGAGAGAGAGAGAGAGAGAGAGAGAAGCACGATGATAGAGATATATAAAGAAAGAAAGACTATAAAAACAATAAATGGAAACGAATGAGAAGGTAAAGGGAAGGTAATCTCGAAATCTGAGCCATAGCAGCAGCCCGTTACGGTTGGTTGCTTGCTTGGGTTTTATGGCATATCAATGCTTGTTGTTTATTTAATGCAAATCATCATAATATATATATATATATAATTTGTAAACGAATTGTTTTGAGGTAACATTTTAAACAAGCAAGAGCTCATTTGTTTGCACACAGTTAAGTATTACTATCTTACACTTATAGTTTTATTTGCACACAGTTAAATGGTTTCAGGCATTACTACATGACAATTCAACTTAACATCAGCCATTTCTTTGCATACAGTTAAATAATAAAACACTTCTATTTGACCCACAGATGGGACCCTGACAAGTACTTCGGGTTCGAGAGGACCTGGAAATAATGACAATGAAGGGGTACTCCACATTCCCCAAACTTTCTGAACTGGAACTAAACCATCAGATGCTTGGACACTCGTTAAGAGAGGATATCTTACCTTGTGGGAGTGAATAAAATAAATAAAATGATAATAGATTTTTTTTAAATTTAGAAACTCCCAGAAGCCCCTGACAGGAAGTGGGGCGACGCATACTCGAAAAAAGGAATCGTCCATGAAAAAGAGAGAGATAAGTACGCAGTTTAAATGTCAAAGCAGTTCTATTTTAAACAATCCAATTTAGTATAAATACGCAGTTTAAAAGCCAAAAAAAGTAAACTCAAACCACGGTTTAATTCTATTTAACCCATAGATAGGACCCTTATCAGGTACTACCTGGGAGCGATGGCAATGAAGGGGTACTCCGCATTCCCCAAAGCCGACACACCGAAGCAAACAACATAAAAAACACCACTGGACATGACCATACTGAATATGGACATATCAACCCCGAAAACAAGTGCATTTTTAATACCTTGACTGGGAGACGCAAATATTTCATTTGGATTCAGGAAGAATTTTCCTCATCCACAGATTGGTTGTTGAACCCACAAATAAAATTAAAACATAAAAGGTATCTTGGTCTCTTTTCTTCTTTTCTTCAGTAAAAGAATGGTTGTTTGGTTGTTTGGCTTTTATAGTATATCACTCCTTTTAGATTATTTAATGCCAAATCCATTTTAAAACAAATAATCAGTTCTATTTCAAACAATTCAGTTTAGTGTGAGTATAAAGTTTAATTGTCAAAAACATTTCTATTTCAAGCTATTCAGTTTAGTCCAACAGTTCTAATTCAGTTAAGTAAAAGTTTAGTTTTTTTTACACACAGTCAAATGTCAAAAAACCTCTATATTAAACAATTCAGTTTAGGGTAAATGTAGTTTCAATGTCAAAAGCAGTTCCATTTCAAACAATTCACTTTAGCATAAGCACAAAGTTAAAATGTATGTACACAGTTTAATTGTCTAAAACAATTCTATTTCAAGTAATTCAGTTTAATCAAACAGTTCTAATTCAAACAACTCAGTTTAGCATAAGTATGTAGTTTAGTTCTATTTAACCCATAGATAGAGCCCTATCAGGTGCTACCATTCCCGACCAGAGTGGACCTGGGAGCAACGGCAATGAAGGGATGCTCCGCATTCTCCAAAGCTCCAGCATTACTGGAACCTCACCATCAGATTATTTAGTGTCATATCTAGGACACACGTTTTGGGGGTTTAACCCATCTGCAGAGAAGCAGTTGGTGTATTCTACAGCCCAACCAACTGGGCAATACACAGAGTTAATGTCAAAACAGTTCTATTTCAGATAATTCAGTTCAGCATAAGTACGCAGTTTAAATGTCAAAGCAGTTCTATTTTAAACAATCCAGTTTAGTATAAATACGCAGTTTAAAAGCCAAAAAAAGTAAACTCAAACCACGGTTTAATTCTATTTAACCCATAGATAGGACCCTTATCAGGTACTACCACTCCAGGCCAGAGTGGACCTGGGAGCGATGGCAGTGAAGGGGTATTCCGCATTCTCCAAAGCTCCAGCATTACTGGAGCCTAACTATCAGATTGTTTAGTGTCATATCTAGGACATTCGTGGGGGGGGTCTAACCCCTCTGCAGAGATGCAGTCAGCGTATTTCATATTCCCAGCCGACTGGGCTGTAATGTATAGCAGATATATGCAAGTTGGAATAACAGTATTTTTTGCCTCCCCACCCAGCCGACTGGGCAATCACCGACAAGAAGACGCCGAGAGAAGTAAGATGGGGTAAGAAGAAGAACCTATGGAGTCAGTTATCAATAACCAACCCCGACTAAAATATTCTGTAATCCATAATCTCTCGACAGACATGCAGTCAGCGTATTGTACAGTCCGAGCCGATTGGGCACTCATTTTTCTGTCTTTATTATTTCTAAGGATACTGTTCTTCTTATACTCTTCATATATTGCATTGTGATTCATTTCATATTCTGTATTTATTAAAAAAACAAAGTCTTTGTAGGAGTACTTTGTAAGAGTACTTTGTAGGAGTTAATGAATGAAAAGACAATATTAACAATAGTGCTACAAAAAATAAAGAAATTTATTTCTTTGTTGGGAGCTGAAATATAGAAGTGTATACAGCGATTCGTGTATCAAGTCACGACCGCAAAGGCCAGTTCTGGCAGCAGCGTGGATAAGATCTTTATCCAACTAGAAATTGTAAAATAACACCGTTGTTTGAATATGAAACGAACACGGCGCCCCTGAAAAAACAGTTTGTACGTATCACTCCGAGTTGGCGTGAGTAACTGATGGTATTTGTCCTCCGTCCCACCAACCGGACGAGTGTGGCACAAGGCCTTTTTAAGGTGGGTCCAGACGCAGGACCGGAGCCCACACGCGCCTGGCATTTCAAAAAATGCCTCCAACCCCGTCGGCATTCCCCTAAAAGGTGCGCCTCAGGTTCCGGGCGATAAACCCAACCCCTCCGAAGAGGGTTAATCCCGCGCGCACGCGTTGACTTTCGAAAATTCTCTGGGGGCGTATTTTAGAGACCTCCTATTAGTCCTAAAAACCATTTTTAATTGTTTATTTTTTTAAACATCTGCGTGGGCGTTAGTTGGAGATTTCTGCGCCAATTTTGATCCGTTTTTCCAGAAAATTCTTTTAACAAGGAAATTGCATCATTTCCTATATTCTTTGTCAGTTTTAATTTGCTCTCCTAGTTTAAGGATGATTCGTTTGTGTCTCTAAAAACACTTTTTGGTTTGATTGGGTTTTATGGCACATCAACCATTGTAGGTTATTTAATGCTTAGTCTATTTTTCTAAATATAAACAGTTCTATTTCAGACAATTCAGTTTAGTTTGTTTGGGTTTTATGGCATATCTAACTTTATTGGTTATTTAATGCCAAATCCATTTTTATACGAACAAACTGTTCTATTTCAAACAATTCAGTTTAACATAAGTACACAGCTTGTCAAAAAAAAATTCTATTTCAAGCTATTCAGTTTAGTCAAACAGTTCTAATTCAAACAATTCAGTTTAGCATAAGTATAGTTTTTGTCCACACACAGTTAAATGTCAAAACAGTTTTATTTTAAACAATTCAGTTTAGCATAAGTATGCAGTTTGGTTCTATTTGACCCATAGATAGGACCCACTCAGATGCTATCACTCCGGGCCAGAATGGACCTGGGAGTGATGGCAATGAAGGGGTACTCTGCATTACCCAAAGCTCCAGCATTTATGGAGTCTCACTAATATTGTTTAGTGTCATATAACAGGACACTCGCCAGGGAGAGGAAAAAAAACGCTATTTTTCCAACTTATAATTGTGCATATATCTTCTATACATTACAGCCCAGTCGGCTGGGGGCTATAAAATACGCTGAATACATCTCTGCAGCAAAGTAACCCCGCCTAAACGAGTGTCCTGATATATGACACTAAATTATCTGATGGTGACGCTCCAGTCTTGGATCTTTAGGGAATGTGGAGTCCCAAGGTCCACTCTGACGCGATAAGGTAGTACCTGTTTGGGTCCCATTTATGGGTCAAACAGAATTATTTAACCATTTACTATACTTGAAACTATTTAACTTTGTGCAAACAAATAAGTAATGTAAAATTGAACTATTAGTATTAGATAGCTTGAAACCCTTTAACTGTGGCAAATAAAACTATTAGTGTTTTATAGCCATACTTGAAATCATTTAACTGTGTATAAACGATAAATAGCAATACTTGAAACAATTTAACTGTGTGTAAACAATAGCCAAACTTAAAACCTTTTAACTGTGTATAAACAATATATAGCAATACTTGAAACTATTCAACTGTGTGCAAACAGTAACAATATTTGTGTTCCGGCTCTTTTAGAATATATATATATATATATATATATATATATATATACTACCAGTCAAAAGTATTTGTTTCGCCCTCAAAATTTTTTTTTTCATCCTAAAAGAGTTATTTTTAAGAGAACAATTTAAATACCACAATAAAACTTTTAGTATGAGAAATAAAAAATTTGGAAGGTGGCCAAGTTCTTTTAACCAGTACTGTATATGTATTGCTGTAATGATTACTGTCATTGGAAATGGACACGTCAAACAGAGTTCCAATCCTGGACGAGGCTGACTGCTGTTCAAATAGCACCAATACTTTTGGGATAGTTATGAATCTAACTTGCAATAAACAAAATAGTAGGCCAATCTGGGTTCTTTAACCTTTTAGTGAAGGGATATTGTTACCATTTTTAGCGAAGGAATATATCATTGCACGTGTTGTTACCTTGTTTCCTCGCTAAGTTTTAAAGGTAAATAAATGAGTGAAAAGACAAAGATGCCGTTAGGTTTTTTATGAAGGTTTAATGGCAGCATGGAAAAGGGTTTACGCAAAAATGGTCCGGGCTGAATAGGATAAGTCATCCTGATTGGGTGAAAATATGCGTCGACCCTAACGGTCAAATTAATGAACGCGCCATACTAAGTTCTTTCTGCTACAGGAGCTCGGCCCCAGAATGAAGATGCGGAGCACTGAAGTTCGACACATAACATTCATTGTAACAGAAAGAAAAGGAAAGAAAAGAACTACGAGTCTCACAGCACAAAAGTGTAGAATACAAAACAATGAAAACAAATACATATATATAGAAACGAGTGATGACAAATAATAAAAAATAAAGTGCCCAGGTCAGTTCTTATTGAACCATCCTTTCCAATTTGACTTGCAATTACAATTTTTTTTGTGTACCATGTGGTCCTTTTTTTTTTTTTTTTAATAAAATGTCACCTGGAAAGAAATTAACGAGCTGGTAAGGTGGTATGCTGTAGTAGCAGTAATAGAAATAGTTCGGAGGAGTAGTGTGAGTTATTTGGTGGTCCGAACTTCATAATAGTAAACCTTGGTGGTTTAAAGAGATAGGGGACGGCAAGTAAGATTAGGTGGGTAAGTAAAAGAGTTAAAAGGTTGCATTGTTTTGGTAGTGGGGAAGTGAAAAATGTGTGTCTCATGTTAATAGTAGTAGGAATCTTTGGTGATTGATAGACAAGGTAAGAGGTTTGTAGAAAGGTTCCATGTGCCTGGTTATGTTCGGCTATCTTGCTTTCTTCTTGGAGCCAAGTCAGCGGAAAAATTGTAAACTTCTCAATGTGTCGATTTTTTCCCTTTGTGAAGGAATGCTGAGTGTTCATTTCAGTCGGGTCACCATTTTTAGCGAGGAAATATTTTTACGTATGGATATTATAACGTTGTTGTTTTCCTCGCTTAATGTTGTTGGAAAATAAAGGAGTGAGAGAAGACGAAGATGCCGTAAGGTTTTATATGAAGGTTTTGATGGCAGCATAGAATAAGGGGTTTACGCTGGTATGCTGCAAGTCTCGTAGGAAGGAAAGAAGTAAGGGAGGTAATGAAGTTGTTATAGAGTTGAGAAGGCATTTTAGCAGCTAAATGCCTGGGCGAAAAGTGCATCGTTATGTTAAGGCATTGTTGAATGTGTGAGGGAGATATGTTCGCCATAGTGTAGCAAAAGTTGTGTTTGCTGGTTGAGGACAGGAACGTTGTCGTCGCCCATGAAAGTGTGGTCTTGATCGGTTGAGGAGAGAAGTGTGAATGTCTCCAGAAAATGCTGCCCAGGGATGAAATGGCTGGCTGTCGGAGCAGTATTTTGCATCGCAGTCGACATAGCCAAAGTTGAAGGCGACTTAGAGTTGTTCCTGTGTGTGGCGGATTGAATTCATCTAATTTATATTCAACAGGGAACCCTTGGTCTAAGAGAATAGACTCAAGAGGTCCATAAACTAAATGGCTTTCCTCATGGTGGTGTGATGCTGCGGCTAAAAGGAGAGCGGACTGTAATTACGTCTGCCCAGTTTGAAAAGTTCTGAGGAAGAGAGTGTTTGGCGGGCTTTCCCCAACTTGGTGCTGCCCGGAAAAATGGTCCGGGATGAATAGGATAAGTCATCCTGATTGGGTGAAATAATGTGTCGACCCTAACGGGCAAATTAATTAACGCGCCAAACAAAAATACTAAGTTCTTTCTGCTACAACCTTGGTATGGCAGCTGGTCTAGGAGAAGGAAAACTCTGAATTCAAATCTGTTAAGCTCTACTTAAAAAATTTGACCTTGTTTCGGATGCTGATCGTGCAGAGGGATATATAACAGTTAATAAATTTGGCGGTGGAAGGCTCCCATTTCAATAGCTACTACACCAATGTGTAGGTGAGGGCGCCACTTCTTTCTCTGGATTGATCCACTTTACCCTTAATAAATACCTCATAATGCTGTATGTGAAGCAAGGAGGTATCAAGTATCCTTTTTTTAAGTGTTTGGTATGATTTGACCCGGGATTAAACCCCGTTCTCCCGGGCCATTGGCGAACACACACGATATATATGCACAAACATTTTGTTTATGCGTCTGATAATATATCTGACGCACAAACAAAATGTTACCTTGAGTTAAAGCGACGTCACGCTGTAGGAACCGGTTCCTGCTAGATCAACAAAGTTAAGCAGTAATGAGTTTATTCAATATTTCATCTACAAGCCAATCAAGGGGCTAGTCTTAGCTGCAACCTGTGTATGCAAGCAAAACTTAATGAATAACAGCATTCGACAGACTTCACCGGTTCGCACTAGATTACGGATGTTAAGCAGCGATGAGCCTCATCTACCAATTAGATGGGTGACCACTAAAGCAACAGCTGGTGCTATTAACAACCAGTGCCGTATCAGAACCAAGCTCAATAAATAGCAAAATACGTTTTTTTTTAATTCAATTAATCGATTTATTCAGAAGGAACCAATTTATGTTCGACACCGGCTACTTGTCCTAACAAGGTGTGAACCTCCATAAAAACGTTTAGCATTTTGTTTTCATTTTTTTTTTCTCAAAGAAACCATTGTTTGTCGTTCTGGAGAAGTGTTTTTTGTTTGTTTTTTTTTGTGTCTAACTTTAAAGAATGATAGGAATTGTTTAAATGAACTGTCAAAACCACAGAATCCACTGAAGACGCCGATAATTTTTTTTTGTCTCTTTCTACAATTTTTCCATTGAATTCTGATCCTTTTTGGTATTCTAAATCATTTGAACAAGGTAAGTTATATACGACGAAATGTCATTTTTTTTTAAATATTTTGTTCTAAGAATAGTACTTTTGAAAAGAGATGGTCCCAAGATGAATGCGGTGATGTATTTGCTGGCGTCAGTAGAATGCGCTACCTTTTTACTATGATTTGAGGAATTCTACATAAACTGAAAGTACGAAGTATTTTATTTTAATGGAATAAGCAGCTCCTCTTTTTTCTAATTTTTTGTCAAAATCTATTCAGATTATTTATCAGTCAAAACTCAGATCATCCCCAAAAGATATTTTATGTTTTAATTAAAGTCATGGCTCGTTTTACGATGAACGGACTACACATTGAAGGATTCGGTTTGCAGTCCGTACATTGCAAAACGAGCTCTAACTTTAATTAATTATTAACTAAACGTTGTTTAGTTGTGGCACAAGGCCGGGTGTGTGGGACACTCAAAAAGACTCGAACTCATTATTAATGGTATGCTAGCTTGCTTGTGAGGTGCCTAGGCCCTGACTTTAAATTCGGTGTCAGGTTTTAGCAATCCCTTTGTAAAAAAAAAAAAAAATACTACAGCCCCTTTCATTTGACGATATACGAAATTTAAGCAGTACAATTTATTTCTGTATGTTTTTCACGTTTTTATTTTAACTGATTGTTTTGTTAAGGCTATAAAGCAAAAGGTTTTAAACACACACACACTATATATGTTCATTTTCTAATAAAAATGTAAAAGAAGAAAACATAACTAAGCAAAGCTGATTAAATAAGCTTTTCAAGAAAACATTTCTGACAACTGCTCATCAACTTAGTACTAGGTGAGGTTCTGACTGACAGGTCATAAGTCAAACTTTATTCAGCCCCCTATACTGTATTTACCCAACCCAGTGAAGAGGTACTCCACACTCCTCAGAGCTCTAGAACTGGAGTCTCACCACCAGGAACAGTTTAATGTCACACTCAAGATGTCCTCTTTTTGTGGGGGGTGAGTACCCTTCTGGAGGGGATGCAATCAGTGTATTCTAAGCATTGTTGACTCTACTAAAGGACACATTGGTGTATTGCTTCTTTGTAAATCCACCTGCATTTATATTCAACAAATAAGATCCTCAGATGAGTTAAACCTAGTAACTAACTTCTCTTTCTTTTAAAAAAAACCCACAATGTGGGTGAGGTTAGCAGGTGAGTCTTAATGGGCTATGGATTGTACTGTCACATTGACGTCAATAGGTTTCATTTTAGTGTCTTTGTTTATTGGCATATCAATCTACATGGTTTATTTCATGCCAAAGCTATCCTTGTGGAAGAACAGCAGTGGTAATATTTAATCCCGTAAGTGTGGGGCATTATAAATAAGGTTCATGCCTTTCTCAAGGGTATTAGTCCAAAAAGGAACGTAATAGTCTGACTGAAGTTCAAACACATTTACTATGATATTACAGTCCAGCACACTAACCACAACACAACAAAGACTCGCTCATTGTTGCTAAAAGATGTTATAACCTAAAACTCTTTTGAACTCTTGGAATCTTCATAAACCTTTTAACCTTTCTACACATTCTTGTCTCTAAAAAAACATTCTCTTTAACTATTATCTCTAAAAGATATCCTAAACAAGAGTCCCCATGGTGTAATGGCTAAATTTCTGAAGGAGGTGCCCGTGGTGTAATAGTTATCGTCGTAGGAAATGGACACGGCGACATGAGTTCAAATCCTGGACCAAGCTAATTGCATTTCACATAGCACTAATACCCTTGGGAAAGGTATGAATCCAATTATTCTCCCTCCAGCTATGGGTAAATAGTAGGACAGACTGGGTTCTTCAGCCTTGGTGAGGTAACTAGTCTAGGAAAACTCTGAATTCCAACCTGTTAAAACTCCGCTTAAAAAAATTAACTTTGTGTCATATCCTGCCCGAGTGGAGGGGTTGGTAAATAGGAATGGCTAAAGTTCTGAACTGTAGCCTCAAAGTAAGTGGGTTAAATTTTGTTTTTAGTTTGGACTGACTTGGTATGATGAATATTACAAACAAACTCAGACCTTTGCACTGCAACATCTGTGGATTTACAGCTTCTTGTAATTCTACCTTTGAAATGCATATAAGAACGCACTTTGGAGAGAAAACCTTTTCAGTGCAGTGTTTGTGATGCAAAATTTATGAGAAAATCCACTCTCAAAATCCACATGCAAATACATACAAGTGAAAAACTTTCCACTTGTGAGGTTTGTGGAGCAGAATTTTCCTTTCATTCACATCTCAAAGAACACATGCGAATCCACACTGGAAAAAAAACCCTTTCCTTGTAAGTATTGCAAAGTAAGTGAGTTCGAACACCTGTGGTACTTTTATGTTCACTTTCGGACTAATACTCTTGGCAAAGGCATGAAACCTCTTATCCCTCAGCTATGGGTTAAATAGTATCACTGCTGTTCTTCTGCAAGTGTGGCTTGGCATTAAATAACCCACAAAGGTTTGATATGCCATTAAAAAGAGAAACCAAAACCTAAAAGATATTCTAAACTAGAATTTTTCAAAACTCAAGAAAATTTATGAAACTTTATCGTTTATTTCATGTGTAAAGAAAATATCCTGTTGATTAAATATAGATAACTTGTTATTTTTTTTCAGTTTGAAATATTAAAATATCTAATTTTAGTTCCTTTTGATTCAAAGATTAATGGTAATACTATGGTGAGTTAAAAGTTTTGCAATATTTTGGTATGTGCATGCTTGTGGCACATATATCACATGACTGAAGCAGTTCAAGCCATGGAAGGTAGGTACCTGCTGTGGTTGGTAGTATTGTGGTAGTTGGTACACAGACATGTTGTGCATTGCTTTAATCAAATAAATGTGCAATGTAGTCTAATTCAGGAACTTATGCTTTATGAGTTCAAACAAAGCCATAACACTGTGGAAGCAACCAAAATCATTTGTGCAGAAGGTGACACATTACACTGTAACTAGATAGTACTGTAAAGGAGACACCGTTATCAGATAATGCAGTAAAAGAGACACTGTAACCAGATAGTGTTGTAAAGGAGACACTGTAACCAGATAGTGCAGTAAAGGAGACACTGTAACCAGATAGTGCAGTAGAGGAGACACCGTTACCAAATAATGCAGTAAAGGAGACTCTGTAACCAGATAGTACAATAAAGGAGACACTGTAACCAGATAGTACAGTAAAGGAGACACCATTACCAGATAATGCAGTAAAGGAGACACCATAACCAGATAATGCAAGAGATTTTGCTCAAGAACCTTGATAATCGGGTAAACCTAAAAGTGTTGATTGCAAGGCCCTGCCCCAAGCCATAGAGACAAATCTAATCAGTAATATTCAGAGAGTATCAGGCGAGTATGGCATCCCACCATCCAGTGTTGTTCATCACCTTCATAACCATGGCAAAAGCATCCAGAGCTGCTGAATTGTGCCCCTTGTTACGAAAATATTGCAAAACTTTTAACTTGACTTAGTATTAAATGGTCTTGCATAAGTAATTGAGTTTATTTTATCTTTCTTTCCATTTTTTTTCAGTCATCTGTAATCCATTTCCTTATTCAATTTCCTTTTGTTTTTAGTTTGGACAGACTTGGTATGATGAATATTACAAATGAACTCGGACCTTTGCACTGCAACATCTGTGGATTTACAGCTTCTTGTAATTCTACCTTTGAAATGCATATAAGAACACACTTTGGAGAGAAACCTTTTCAGTGCAGTGTTTGTGATGCAAAATTTACGAGAAAATCCACTCTCAAAATACACATGCGAATACATACGGGTGAAAAACTTTCCACTTGTGAGGTTTGTGGAGCAGAATTTTCCTTTCGCTCACATCTCAAAGAACACATGCGAATGCACACTGGAGAAAAACCCTTTCCTTGTAAGTATTGTGAAGCAAGATTTTCTCAGAGTTCAGCTCGGACTCAGCACATGCGAACGCACACTGGAGAGAAACCTTATCACTGTTCAGTTTGTGGAGCAAAATTCTCTCGCAGTTACAATCTGAAAGAACATCGACGAAAACATACAGGTGAGAAACGTTTTTCTTGTGAGACTTGCGGCGCGGAATTTTCTCAGAGTTCAAACCTCAAACAACATATGTTAACACACATTGGAGAAAAGCCATTCCACTGTGAAGTTTGCGGAGAAAACTTTTCCCAGAATTCACACCTTAGACGGCATGTGCGAACACACACTGGAGAGAAACCTTTCCATTGTGAGTTTTGTGGAGTGAAATTTTCGCAGAGTTCAACTCGCTACCAACATATGCAAATGCACACTGGATCAAAGCCCTTTCAGTGTGAGGTTTGTGAAGCAAGATTTTCCAGGAGCTCTGTTCTTCGGGAACATATGAGAGTTCACACTGGTGAGAAACCTTTTTCATGTAAGATTTGCGGTGCAAGTTTTTCCCAGAGGTCAGGGCGCTATCAACACATGCGAAAACACACAGGAGAAAAACCATTCCATTGTGAGTTCTGTGAGGCAGAATTCTCCCGAGCATACAGTCTTAAAAGACATCTATTAACACACAGTACAGAAAAATCTTTTTCTTGTGAGTTTTGTGGAACAAAATTTTCCACGAGTTATTCTCTCAAAAAACATAGAAGTCATTGTAAATCTATGGGTAATCTTGAGGAAAACGTTTCCGTCTAAAAACTCAGATACACTTTTTGAGTCCCATCTAGAAAAATTTATTTTTTCATTTTCTTTTCGTAACTAGGTTTTGTTGCTTAGCTTTCAGAACACCTTCTTGCTGTTTGGTTTGGTTGGGTTTTATGGCATATCAACCTTTGTAGGTTGTTTAATACCAAATCCATTTTTATACAAATAATCAGTTCTATTTCAAACAATACAGTTTAGCATAAGTACAGATTGTCAAAAACATTTCTTTTTCAAACTATTCAGTTTAGTCAAACAGTTCTAATTTAAACAATTCAGTTTAGCCTAAGTACAGTGTCAATGTCAAAAACAGTTCTATTTCAAGCAATAAGTTTTCCATAAGTACGCTATTTAGTTCTATTTGACCTATAGATAGGACTCTATCAGGTGCTACCACTCTGGGCCAGACTGGACCAAGGAGCGATGTCAATGAAGGGGTACTCCACATTCCCCAAAGCTCTAGCAATACTGGAACCTTACCATCAGATTGTTTAGTGTCATATCAGGACACTCGTTGGGGGTGGGGAGGGAGTTTTACTCCTCTTCAAAGTTGCAGTCAGTATATTCTACAGCCCCAGCCAACTGGGCAATCATGATGGTTGACAGGGCTTAGAAACCTAGAATACACTGACTCTATCACTTGCAGATGGATAAGATTCTTCACAAAGGTATGACCCTAAGCTTCATCTGATAGTGAAACTCGAGTTCTGGAGATCTGTGGAATGTGGAATGTGGAATTCACCTTCATTGCTATTACTAAGTAAAGTTGGCGACCATAGTTGAGGGTGACCCAAAGGTTCTCTTTTCAATAGCTACCACACTGAGGTGTAGGGAAGGGTGCAACTCCTTTCCCTGGATTATTCCACTTTACCCTTGATACCTACCTAATAGTGCTAAGTGTAAAGCAAAGAGGTATCAAGTAATATTTTTTGAATCTTTGGTATGATTTGACCTGGAATTAAACCCCAATTCCACAGGCCATTTGTGAACTCTCCGCCCTCTTGGCCAATGGTCCAGTAGCTATTACTACCCAGTCTAGTCTAACTCTAAGTGGTTGTACCTGTCAGGGTCCTATCTATAGCTTAACTTGATCTGTTTCAAAACTATTTTTATTTGCTTGGAACATTGCAAAAAATACCTTAAGAAACAAAGAATGTAAATATGAATATGATTTTCTAACATCTCGGTATAAAATAACCCTAGATGAGTAGACATGCCATTAAATTCAATCTATCTGAATATCTTTCCAGTGCTCAGTTTTTAAAAATTTATATAATCTTAGAAGGGGTCTTGTTTCCGATATATAAAATGTTGAAATGATGTCTGACTTTGTAACATGTGCATAAAAGAGAGATCTTTCCTTTGTTTTTTTATGTTTATTATTCTCTAAAGATAAAGGAGGAGGAAAATCCTTAATTCTAGGAGTTGAAGAAAACTACTAGAACTCAAGTTTCAATGATGTGAACAGCATTTCAAAGTTGCCATTTGAGAATGCAAACAAGGGAAAGATAACTCATGATTATGCATGTTGAAAAGTCAAAGATTATTTCAACATTGTATTTATATAAAATCATATAAAATTAATATTTTTCAAAATTGACAAACTGCATGAGTAAAGGAAGGTCTTCTAAATGCTATGAAGTTAACATTTAAAAACAAAAGTGAGGGGAAAGATGACTCATGCATATCAAAAGTCAGTGATCATTTTGCCATTATATTTATATTTTAGATAAGGCCCCCTCTATTAAGAACCTTAGAAAATCAATGTTTTAAATCTAACAAATTGTCTGAATGGATTAGTTTGAGTTTATGGCATATCAACCATTGTAGGTTATTTGATACCAAATCCTTTTTATACATATATATTAAATATATATGGTTTGGTTGGGTTTTACAGCATACCAACCTTTGAAGGTTATTTAATGCCAAATCCTTTTTATACATATATATTAAATATATGTTATTTGGTTTACTTGAGTTTTATGGCATATCAACCATTGTAGGTTAATTAATGTTAAATCCTCTTTATACATATGTATGTGATTTAGTTTGTTTGGATTTATGGCATATCAAGTATTATAGGTTATTTAGTGCTGACTCTTGCTTTGGTTGGGTCTTATGGCATATCAATCATTGTAGGTTATTTAATGCCAAATCCTGTTTATATATATATAAATATATAAACACAATTTGTTGATAACATTTTAAAACAAGCCTGAGCTTATTTTTTCTTTGTTTACAGTTAAATGGCTCCAAGTATTGCTATGTATCACTAACAATTCAATTAAACAGTCATTTGTCTACACACAGTTTAAATGTTAGATAGTTCTATTTGACCCATAGATAGGATCCTATCGGGTGCTACCACTCCCAGATCACATTCCCTAAAGATCCAGCATTACTGGAGCCTCATCATCAGATTGTTTAGTGTCATAATTAGGACACTTGTTGGGAGAGGGTGTTACCCCTCTGGAGAGATACAGTCACTGTATTCTACTGTCCCAGCTGACTGGGCTGGTATTGCCTAAATAAGGAGAATGTTTTTTGAATGCTAAACAAGAAAAATTAATTGCAAAAAAAAAATTCTTGTAGATTTTTCCAGATGGGAACTTGTTAGTTCAGTTGTGTCAATTTTTTTTATTCTTATGCATAAATTAATGTAAATTTTCGATTTGGTTTCTTTGTTTGATGGCAGGCTTTGTAGGTTATTTAATGCCAAAGCCATCCTTCTAGAAGAACAGTAGTGGTACTATTTAACCCATAGCTGGGGGGATAAGGGGGTTCATACCTTTCCCAAGGGTATTTGTGCAAAAGTGAACATAATAGCGCAACTGGAGTTTGAACTTGCTTACTACGATTCCGCAGTTTATCACTTTAACCATTACACCACGAAGACATGCCTTGTAAATCTTTGTTTTAGTATAAAGATACTTTCTGACACAAATGCATACAGTCAATTGGAGGTGCTGTTAGTGTTGTAGTTATAAGAAATGGGATCAGTGACCCAAGTTCAAATCTTGGACAAAGCAGTTTGTGTTTCACTTAGCACTGATGTCCATCAGAAAGGCATGAATCCATATGTTCTTCCCCCAACTATTAATAAATAGTCAAGCAACCAATCTAGGAGAAGGAAAACTCTGAATCCAAACCAACTCTCCTTTGCTTAAAAATTGACACTAATTGCTCATAACAGAGGAGCTAAGTGAATACATACATGATGTAGAAGCAAAATATGGAATAGGGAGGATGGGATAAAAAAAAAAACGCAGCAAATCTAAATTTTCATGATTAGCTCTATTCAAGCACTTTTTCATTAAAATTCAGCCCAATATGAGTGAGCAAAAAAAAGAATCTATGATTGGCTTAATGCTGAAACCAAGCCATAAAAATTTCCAAAATGATTGGAGTTTCTTTATGGCCTCCATCAAGCCCAGATCTTAATCCTCTTAATTACTTTATATGAGGCATTTAAGAAAACAAAACAAATGCAACTTCCCATCCAAATATTGGTTTGCTTAAGACTGCTTTTGAGGAGGAATGGAATAAAATGTCTGAAGAATTTTTTGAAGGCATGCAAATCATTTCAAAGGCATGTTGATACAATAATCGAAAAAAATGCGCCCATATTGAGTAAATTTACTGTTTTGTGTTTATCTTCTTATTTTGTTGTTTATTTTTTTTAATTAAAATTATTCTTGTTTTATAATAGAGTCGTTTGTTATTATACTAGAATATTCTTAATTTTGCTTCCACAGCCTGGTTTGGTTTGGTTTGGTTTGGTTGGTTTTATGGCATATCAACCTTTGTAGGCTATTTAACGCCAAATCCATTTAAATGTAAATAATCAGTTCTATTTCAAACAATTTAGTTTAGCATGAGTACACAGTTTAATTGTCAAAAACATTTCTATTTCAGACTATTCAAGCAGTTATATATAACAATTCAGTTTAGTGTAAGTACAGTTTCAATGTCAAAATATTTCAATTTCAAATAATTCAGTTTAGCATAAGCACGCAATTTAAATGTAAGTACAGTTTAATTGTGAAAAACATTTCTATTTCGAGCTATTCAGTTTAGTCAAGCAGTTCTAATTCAGCTGATTCAGTTTAGTATAAGTACAGATTCTGTTTACACACAGTTAATTGTCAAAACAGTTCTATGTTAAACAATTCAGTTTAGTGTAAATACAGTTTCAATGTCAAAAAAACAATTCTATTTCAAATAATTCAGTTTAGCATAAGCAGTTTAAATGTAAGAACAGTTTAATTGTCAAAAACATTTCTATTTCAAGCTATTCAGTTTAATCAAACAATTCAGTTTAGCATAAATATGCAGTTAGTTCTATTTAACCCATAGATAGGGCCCTATCAGGTGCTACCATGCCAGGCCAGAGTGGATCTGGGAGCAATGGCAATGAAGGGGTGCTCCATATTCCCCAAGGCCCTTGCATTACTGGGACTTCACCATCAGACTGTTTAGTGTCATATCCAGGACACTTGTTGTGGGGGTCTTACCCCTCTGCAGAGGTGCAGTCGGTGTATTCTCCAGCTCCAGCCGACTGGGCAATCTGCACCTTGTATCTTCATCATTTGTTAAAGATGTGTACTTTAGCAGACCCACCAAGCAACATGAATAAATTTCTTTCAGAATGCATATAAAGAAACTGGTACAATGGTACAGTCGTGATCCCAGTTTTGATGTTATCCATTTTTGTGACGTGTACTCTCCACCTCATTAGTCTGAGTTGCGAAGTAAAGGTTACCTGAAGACAAGCATTTTTAGACCTAATTTTTTTCTTTCTTTTTTATCTTTAATAGCATATCAAACCTTCAACAATTATTCATGCCAAAGCTACTTTTGTTAAAGAACAGTAGTGGTATTAGTTGAACTATAGATAGTTGGGATCGAGGGGGTTCATACCTTTCCCAAATTAGTTTGAAAGTGAATGTAATAGCACTGCTGGGGTTTGAACTCGCTTACCATCATTTCACCATCCAGCTCATTAGCCACAATGCCACTGGGACTCTCCTCTTCTTAAATGGTTCATTTCTTTGTTTTAATGACATCAAATCTTCATGGGTAATTTAATGCCAAACCCATCCTTGTAGAAGAACAGTAGTGGTACGATTTCACCCATTGTTGGAGGGGATAAGGGGGTTTATACCTTTCCCCAGGGTGTTAGTCCGAAAAGGAACATAATAACCTGACTGGAGTTTGATCTTGCTTACTACCATATCGCAGTCCAGTATGTTAGCCCCTACGCCATGGAGACTCCCCCACCCTCTTTTGTTTTTTTTGTTTGTTTTTTTTAAGTTTCATTAAAATAAAAATTGGTTCAGTTTTTTCTCTGTCAGTTTTTTTTTTTTTTTTTTTTTTTTTTTAATACCATACAATATAAAATTACTAATTGGTACAAGATGCCTGATCAGTGGAGCCTAAAATTCACTGACTGTATCCTCTATAGAGGGGTAAGACCCCCCTCCCACACACACACACACAAATGTTGAGAAGAAATAGCCTGAAGAAACTGTGAAAGTAGATAGACACAAAAAGCAACAATCAATGGTGTCAAAAATGGGACCACAACTTTACCATTGTACAAAGAAACCGCATACCTCAGATATGTACCTACTTCATTTTGACTAGGCTAAAAGCATCATATACATGGACACCAACAGGATCATATGTATAGGTATGTTTGGTGGTGACTCAGAAATTAAAATCATCAATCCAAGTTCAAATTTTAGTCACAGCACCACCAGCGTTCTTTTCTGGTTGAGACTCTTAGGAATCATATGTATCAAATCATCCTTGTCCCATTGACAGTCGTCACAGTATGTCCTTGCCTTGACCAAGTGTTATGTTGGTGATGATGGATGTTTATCTGTCGAAGAAACAGCCCCTGGAGTCATCTGCCACCCTACGCTTAATACAATCATTGTGGCTACAAAAGTAAAGTAAGGTAAAGGTGGCGACCATAGTCGAGGGCGACCAGAAGGGTCCCTTTTCAATAGCTACTACACCGAGGTGTAGGGGAGGGCGCTACTCCTTTCCCTAGATTGCTCCACTTTACCCTTGATACGTACCTTATATTGCTGAGTGTTAAGGAGGTATCAAGTACCATTTTTAAAGTCTTTGGTATGATGCGACCTAAGATTGAACCCAGGTCTCCCGGTTCATTGGCGAACACTCTACCTATTAGACCATGTGTCTTTGATTTCCAGAGAGCTCCTAATGGTAGTCATTAGGAGCTCTCTGGAAATTGTGATCAGGAAAAGGGGATCTATATATCATATACATATTACAATTTGAGCTCTGACGTTGCAGCCATCTTGGATAGTAGTTTCATCATACGCCTGAACTTCAAACTTGGTGTTTATCATTTATTACCTGTATTCAGTTAAATATTCTGAATATCAAAGCTATACAATTAACAGAAGTTTGAAACCCACAAAATCAATGTAAATCTCTTAGTAATTGCCACAATGTTTGACAAGAAATCAGCAGAAGCACAATATGATTATCAGCTTTAATCTTGGTCAGTTATGACAGATATAAACCAGTGTTGAATGCTCTCTTTGACTTGTGTGTATATGACACAGAATATTGTATTTTCAGATGTATCAAAAGGTTGCTATTCAACGCTGGTTATATATTTACCCGACCTTTCTGCCAGGGTTAGGGTTAGTTCAATTTATAAGTGGAGTAAGGGTGGTTTGAATTCAAAATTTTCATTCTCCTAGACTAGTTACTTAAACCCCCACCACAACGAGCAAAATGTGACACAAGGTAAATTTTTAAGCAGAGTAAAGCTGGCTTGAAACCAGAGCTTTCCTTTTCCTAGCTTGGTTGCTTAAACCCACCACCACCAAAAGGCAGGATGTGATACAAGGTCAGTTTTTAAGCAGAGTAAGACTGGTTTTAATTCAGAGTTTTCCTACTCCTAGACTGGTAGCTTAACCTCTCCACAGACAGGAAGTGACACAAGGTCAGTTTTGATGTCGAGTAAAGACTGGTTTTAATTCAATATTTTCTTTCTCCTTAACGGATTGCTTAACCCCTCTGCCACCAACAGGAAGTGATACAAGGTCAATTTTTAAGTGGAGTAAAGCTGGTTTGAATTCAGAGTTTTTCTTCTCCTAGACTGGTTGCCATACTAAGGCTAAAGAATTCAGTTTGTCTTACTATTTACTCAATTGGGGGAAGAATATAGATTCACTCCTTTCCCAAGGGCATTAACACTATGTGCTAATGCCCTCTCATCCAAGATTTGAACTCTGGTTGCCAATTCCATTTCATAAAATGCTGTTACACTAATCACTCCTCCCATATGTGTGGGAGGATTGAGGTATTATTTGATCCTGAGCAATGAAAGCAGCAGACAAATACCTTTCATTATTTAAAATGCCTACATCTATTAAGTTTTAATTAGATTAGGCTGGCCTTTTCTGTGGATTTTCAAACTCATTTCATTAGGTTTGGTGAGTTTAATGGCATATCAACCATTGTAAATTATTTAATACCAAATCCTCTTTATATATATATATATATATATATATAATAAATGTATATGATTTGTAAACACATTCTGTTGATGACATTTTTATACAAGCCTGAGCTCATTTTTTTGCACACAGTTAAATGGTTTCAACTATTTCTATTTAACACAAATAATTCTATTTACTATTAATCATTTGTTTGCACAGAATCAAATGGTTTCAAGCATTGTTATATAGCACCAACAATTCAATTTAGGCACACAGTTAAAGAGTTTCAAGTATTTCTAATCAACACTAATAATTCTATTCAACATTACTCATTTGTTAGCACACAATTGAATGGATATATATTTATAGTTTGTAAGTAATTTCAATTTAGCATAAGTCATTTGTTTGCATACAGTTTAAATATCAAACAGTTATATTTGACCCATAGATTGGACTCTATCAGGTGCTACTGCTCCAGGTCAGAGTGGACCAGTGACAATTAAGGAGTATTCCACATTTTCAAGAGCTTCAAGATGGGAGCCTCACCATCAGACTGTTTAGTGTCTTATCCTGGACACTCATTGAGGATGGTCTGACCTCTCTGCAGAGATGCAGTTGGCGTATTCTACTGCTCCAGCTGACTAAGCTGCATTTCATTGGGAAGAGAAACTCTTTATATCTTTATTTCCTTTGAAGTCCCTAAAAAATGGCTTCTAAATGTTAAGCTTCTCTTATGTAACAGTTTCACTGTATCCCAACCCCAAACAAACTTAATTAATCTCCCTAAACCTCCCACCCTGTTTCTTTTATCCTGTTATAATTGTAGTATATTGACCTTTGACCCTGCCAAACATGCCATTCCAAAGACGGCAGAAGTGCATATTCCATTGGTGTGGGCGAATCTGGCTGACAATATGGGACATGGTAAAATCCCGCAGTACACTCACAGACTGATGCACCGGAAGAGAGTGACCTGTGAACTGCATGACAGTTATTTCCGCTTGATGACGATCAAACATGCTATTCCAAAGATATTGAGTGGGCGATGGAACTATTATAAAATTCGCTGAAGACAGGAAGTCAGTGAGTTTGGAGACCCGTTGGTGACAAGATGCAGTAGAGAAAGCCAGCACCCAGCAGAGTGGGCCCCTGGGCCTCCGGTTGAGCAGCCCTGGAGAACAAGAAAGACACAACGCTGATGGCCATAAGAGTGGGGGTCAATATGTTGCAGTTCTGTTCAGTCTCCAACAGTAAAACCTTGAATAACCCTTTTCGAAACCCTTTCAATAAAGTAAGAGGTACATATTTTTCTAAAAGGACTGTCTCGTCGTCTTCATTGTGTCGTGTTCTGCATGAATCTACATATGAGTATACAACATAATCCCTTGACCAATCTGAGTTCAGCCTTTCTCTTCCCTTACATAAAGAGTGACCCTGACTTACAGCTTGTCAGTCACCACCTCTACCGTCTCCTTGGATCTTTATAGATTTGGAGTTCAAGGATCATATCCATTTTACTTAAATCAGCACCTTACATAACAATATTTTTTGGAGGTGCCTGTGGTGTAATGGCTATTGTTATAGGAAATGGACATAGCAATGCAAGTTCAAATCCTGGATGAGGTTGATTGCATTTCACAAACTGCTAATACCCTTGGGAAAGGTATGAATCCAATAATCCTCCCTCCAGCTATGGGTAAATAATAGGACAGACTGGGTTCTTCAGCCTTGGTTAAGCAACCAGTGTAGGAGAAGGAAAACTCTGAATTCAAACCTGTTAAACTCTGCTAAAAAATTGACCTTGTGTCACATCCTGCTCATGGGGAGGGATTGGTAAATATATACATAACAATATGACATCTAGAAAAATACATCATGAAACCCATTGCCTTCATTTGCCCAGTCAGCTGGGGCTGTAGAATACACTGACTGCACCTCTGCAGAGGGGTAAGACCCCCCCTAACGAGTGTCCTGGATATGACACTAAACAATCTGATGGTGATATTCTAGCAGTGCTGGAGCTTTGGGAAATGCAGAGTACCCCTTCATTGCCATCGCTCCCAGGTCCACTCTGGCCCGGAGTGGTAGCACCTGACAGGGCCCTATCAATGGGTTAAATAGAACTAACAGCATACTTATGCTAAAATAAATTGAGTAAACTGAATAGCTTGAAATAGAAACGTTTTTGACAATTAAACCGTACTTACATTTAAACTGAGTGCTTATGCTTAACTGAATTATTTCAAATAGAACTGTTTTTCGAAATTAAAACTGTATTTACACTTAACTGAATTATTACATATAACTGCTTGAATAGTTTGAAATGGAAATGTTTTTGACAATTAAACTGTGTACTCATGCTAAACTGAATTAAATAGAACTGATTTACATAAAAATGGACTTGGCATTAAATAACCTACAAAGGTTGATATGCCATAAAACCCAAACAACCAACCAACCATTGCCTTCAGGGTGAGTCCCCATGGTGTAATGGCTAAAGTGCTGAATTGCAGCTTCAAAGTGAGTGAGTTTAAGCTCCAGTCATGCTATTATGTTTTATTTCTTACCAACACCCTTTGGGCCAGATGCATAGGGTTTTTGCCTATGGTCTGGGAGACCGGGGTTCAATCCCTGGTCGAGTCATACCAAAGATTCAAAAAATAGTACTTGATGCCACCTTGCTTAACATTCAGCATTATAAGGTACTTATCAAGAGTAAAGTGGAGCAATCCAGGGAATGGAGTAGTGCTCTCCCCTACACCTTGATGTAGTAGCTGTTGAAAAGGGAGCCTATGGTCATTAACTTTATTTTTTTACTTTGTATCATTACTGTACTTCAACAAGGATAGCTTTGGCATTAAGTAACCCATAAAGGTTAATATGCCATTAAACAAAAGAAACCAAACCAACCAATGCCTTCACATCTTCACTCACATATTTTGAAGTTTGTCGCAAATTTTCTAAAGACCATGAAAACTCGCCATGTCTTGCTCCAAATATAGAACAGCAAATTATAACTTGATCTCCCAACTAATACAGACATCACTAGATACATCTGACACAACCTCCCCAACAAACAATTTTGGAGAGGAGGCACTTGGCTGTTATCTGTCTTCATAATTATATTAACTTTTCATAAGTTATCAACATGTGATTAAGAGCTTTCAGACATTATGAGGGTGAAGTGGAAAAAATTGACCACCCCTCCATGATACCTCAAAATGTAAGAAATATTTGAACAACATTTTGGGGATTTTACTTAGTTTTCGGAGGGGATGAAAATATTGATGTTAATTTTTTTCTTTTTTAATTTAGGCATGGTCAGGGTTTGGTTTGATAGCATATCAACCATTGTTGGTTATCTAATGCCAAATCCTGTTTTTACATATGTATTCGATATATGATTTGTAAACAACTTTTGTAGATACACACAGTTAAATGATCAAACAGTTCTATTTCTAAGGATTCAATTTAGCATAAGTCAAAGTTAAATGTTTCCAAGTATTGCTAATTGCTAACAATTCAATTTAATATCAGTCATTTGTTTACACACATAATGATCAAACAATTTAATTTAGCATGAGTGACTTGTTTGCACTCAGTTTAAGAGACAAACATTTCTATTTGACCCATGCATAGGATCCTATCAGGTGCTACCACTCTGGGTCAGAGTGGACCAGGGAGCGATGGCAATGAAGGGCATTGAATAACCCAGAAGGGTTGATGTACCATTAAGCAAAATAACCAAACCACTTTTTTCAAGCAGCTATATTATTCTTAATACAAATGATTTGCACACAGTTTTATTTATTTTACGATTTCAAGTATTCCTATGTAATACTATGAAATTTACCGGACATTGGCATGATGGTTAGAGTGTTTGGCAATGGCCTAGGAGACCTGGGTTCAATCCCAGGTCGAGTTATACCAAAGACTCAATAAATGGTACTTGATGCTTCCTTGCTTAACACTCAGCATTATAAGGTATGGATCATGGGTAAAGTGGAGCAATCCAAGGAAAGGAATAGCGCCTTCCCCTACACCTTGGAGTAGAAGCTATCAAAAAGGGTGTGTTCGGGTCGCCCTTGACTACAGTCGCCAACTCTAATTACTTACTAATGATTTGCTGGGGGAATCCTTATGGCATGATTTTTAATACGTTGGACTGCGACAATGAAGTAAACTAATTTGAAATCCAGTCATGCTATTACACTCATTTTCAAACGTTATACCCTTGGGAAATGTGTAAACCCCTTTATCCCCCTCAGCTATGGACTAAATAGTACCACTACTGTTCTTCTACAAGTATGGTTTTGGTATTGAATAACCCATGAAGGTTGAGATGTCATTAAACAAACATTCAAGAGGGAATTTCAGAAATTTTTTAATATGTCAGATTTTAACTTTCTGGTTAGTTTGCTGGAGTTAGCCAAGATCCATGGAGGAGTAAAGTTTGTGAGGCTGTATCCTCTAATAATGTTTCAGTTTGCATTGCCAATAATATAGAAGACATTTGGAGACTTGAAGTAAGGAATAAAAGAATATATGTACACAAGCAGATGTCTTTGTGTTTATTCTTACCGACAAGAAGGATCAACCATCCGCCAAAGAAGAGAGAGCAGCAAAGGAGGTAACAACATGAAGAGAAGAACCAACTATACAAAAAGACTTTACATATGACTAAATTTATTGTGTGAAGACTATTTACTTGAATCTATAATTATTTCCTAAGGATTATTATTAGTTACTTGAAACCGTATCACTGTATGCAAACAAATTACTATTATTGAATAGATAAAATTTCTTGAAAACATGTTTATTAGTATTAGATCGGAATACTTGAAACTATACACCTGTATGTAAATTATTAGTGTTTGGAATATTTGAAATCTTATAATAGCATAAAACTCTTAAGAAGCCATAACACAGAAATTAAAATGAACTTAGACATTTGGATTTGCTGTTAAATTGAATAAGTCATGTAACTGCAATCATGTTCTAAAATCTAAAATTTTATCAAAATTTTGCTGGTAGATTTTGAATCAACTTGAGGGATAAGGCTAGTTGACTTCTCATTTTTTTGTTGGGAGGCAGGGATTCAGTTTATCAAGATTTTTTACTCATTTTTAACGATGGAAAAAAAAAAAAATAAAAAATAAAAAATAAAAATTTTTTTTTAAAAATACGCATCAACTAATTTCTTTCTTAGTAACTGAATGACAATTATCTTTTATTTTGAAAAACTTTTGTGTGTATGTTGGTTGGCATCTAAAAAAGATTTCGGCCAAAGTTCTACACCTTTTACCCCCTATCTTTTCCCCCCTCTCTCACTCAACTCTCTAGTTTTCTACCCCCGACACTTGTTTCTAACATTTTTCTCAAGCAAAAAAAATTAAGATTTTTAGATAAACAGGTTTCAGACATTATAAAAGAGAAAACAATTACGAAATTTTTTAAAAAAGTGAAATCTCCCCCTGATCTTGTAAGACCCCCTCCCCACCCCAACATGTTCATACACAAAATGATGCAATTGCAAAACAGCCTGAAAATCAGAAATTGAAATCATCAATCCAAGTTCAAATCCTAGTCACAGCACCACTCGTGTTCTTTTAGAGTTGAGACTCTTGGAAATGGCATGTATTAAATCTTCCCTGTCCCATTAACAGTCATCTTAATATGTTCTTGCCACAGTGTTTGACAAGAAATCAGTATAAGAATAACCATTGTCAGTGATGTTAGATACAAGCCAGTGTTGAATATGCTGTATGACTTGCATAAACATGACCCCCAAAATATATTTGATAGACATAGAAAAAATTTATCACAAAAACCTGATACCTTTACCCTCCTTTATACGCCCTGTTAATACAAATTTACTCAGGATCAGGAAAATACACTGTGTCAGGTAAGCCGTCTTGCTCCGAGTATGGAACAGAAAAATTGTCTTAATCTTCCAACTTTTGCAGAGATCACCTCATGCATCAAACCTGAACCCACAATGTCATCAATGGTGGCAGATCCACTTGATAGCAGATCTGAACCTTCTTTGTACAATGTCATCAGTTGTGGGGCCCGCTTGAGCGCAAAGTTGAACTCTCCTCCCATAATATTGTTGTGGGGTCCATTTGAGAGCTACCATTCTCCAAATTTTAATACTTTTATTAATTATAGGATTCATTGAAAGACTTTTAAAAAATCAATTAGTGCTCATCTGCATCAGCTAAATTCATTTGATTCAGGTTGGAGATTTTTAATGTGAAATTTTGACAAACACTTCAGTTTTATGGGTCCCCAAACAGCTCGAATAAGTTCTCAGCTCCCTCCCTTCAACCTAGATGTCTGGAAACTCTATGTCTGAAAATTGCTATAAATCATTATGACATCAACGTGAGGATCGGTTTTGTATTATTATTAAGTAATAAATTGATTACCCTTCATTACTCATATAGATTATTGAGTGAAATTATTTATTTTTGACTCACCAGGAGACAGTAAGAGATTTCCTGGCTACAATACTCACAATTTTAAGGGACGTCTCTGGTAGCGTAATGGTTAGCAAGCTAGACTAGCAACCCTACACGAGTGACTTCGAGTCTCATTGCGTACCCCATTCATATGGCCTTGTGCCACACTAAGCCAAAAAAAGCTTAGTAAATTATTACTCACAATTTTAAAGTAATGCCTGTGTCACAAGGGAGATAATTACAGAGTAGTATTCAGACTTTTCGAGATCTTGGACAATGATTTTTTTTCTTTTCTGTGTAGAAAGTCTTAAAAGTTTAGATTGTTAAGTTATGAACTTCTATGAAACAGACTATTGTTAGTGAGTTTGATTCTCAATGAGTATCACATATTTCTGGCCACAACTAAATTAAATATAAGACTACATAAAACAGTATGGTAGTAGATAAGAAAATCAAATCCAACCGTAAGAAAAGTAGAAAAAAGAAAATAATCTAAAATTTGATAAATTTATTATGATAGTCAATGTTGAACATTTTGGTTATAATAACTTTCTTCAGGATTTTAAATTCATGAAAAGTGTTGTTAGAATAGCAATGGATGTTTGATGAAATAGCAGGAGAAAAGAAAGGGTGTATAAAAAGAATATACTGTTATGAATCTTTTTTTATACACACTTCCTATTCTCCTAACTATAGTGAAGCTTTATTTAGTTACTTTTATGGTGTTATGGTTTATAAAATGGTGATTGGCGAGTGTTCTAAAAATAGAAAAATGTAGACACACTGACGCCAAGAATTCAAAATTGGGCAGCAAAATAAGGAACTGTTTCTTTTGGTAGGAGTAGGAGTAAGAAGTAGGAGTTAGGGACAGTAGTTTGGGTAGCAGATTTGAAAAGGGAAGATGCTAGGAAGAAGTCAGTTGACCACTAGAGTCCAGAAGGGATAGGCGAGTTTACTACTAGAATCCTACAGTGAACAGAACTCAGCGAGTCCGCTCCTGTATCAACAAAGTTTAAAAAGTTGTAACTTGATGTAAAAAAAACCTAAATTTTTATACCAAAAATAAAACATCATTAATTCAAGTTTGTGTTATCTTCTAATAATACCAACAATGAAGAAATACAACAATAAAAGAAACAGTTTCTTATTTTGCCACACAATTTTGAATTCTTGGCGTCAGTGTGTCTACATTTTTCTATTTTTAGAACACTCGCCAATCGCCATTTTATAAACCATAACAATGGCATATCAACCATTGTAGGTTATCTAAAGCCAAATCCTCTTTATACATATATATTAAATATATAGGATTTGGTTTAGTTGGGTTTTATGGCATATTAACCATTGTAGGTTATCTAATGCTAAATCCTCTTTATACATGTATATTAGATATATAGGATTTGGTTTGGTTGGGTTTTATGGCATATCAACCATTGTAGGTTATTTAATGCCAAATCTTTTTATACATATATATTAAATATATGGTTTCTAAACATATTTTGTCGATGACACTTTTAAATAAGCCTGAGCTCATTTTTTTTGTTCACAGTAAAATGGTTTCACTTATTTCTATCAAATACAAATAATCTTATTTAATCTTAATCATTTGAATGCATGCAGTTTAGTGTTTTCAAGTATTGCTTTGTACCACTAATAATTCAATTAAACATCAGTCATTTCTTTACACACAGTTAAATGTAAAAACAGTTCTATTTCAAATAATTCAGTTTAGTATAAATGTGAAACAATTCTATTTGGCCGATAGATAGGACCCTATCAAGTGCTACGATTCTGGGCTGGAGTGGACCTAGGAGTGATGGCAATGAAGAGGTACTCTGTATTCCCATTGCTCTAGCATTACTGCAGAGATGCAGCCGGTGTATTCCATGGCCCTAGCCGACTAAGCCAATACGGTGAGGCATGGAACCAGAAAAAATTGATTACATAGTTCTTATGTATAATATGCACCTAACTTGGAATGGGGGGGGGGCTCCATGGTATAATGACTTAAGTAATAGACTGTGGCCTCAAAGTAAGTTTGAGCTCCAGTTGCAGCATGATATTTACTTTCAGACTAATACCCTTGGCAAAGGCATGAAACCCTTCATTGCCCCAGCTAAGGCTTAAAAAGTACTACTGCTGTTCTTCTACAAGGATGGTTTTGGCATTAAATAATCCTTAATGGTTGATATGCCATTAAACAATGAAACCTTAAAAAGTAGCACTGTTGTTATTCTACAAAAAGATTCAGACTATTAACCTCATCTTTATTGCTATACTCACAATGTTTCAGCTGATGCATCTTTCAGGTGTTTCATGTCAAACTCTGGAGTCCACACAGAATCTCAAACTAAATCCTTTATTTGAACTACAGGAGTAGACTGTTCCAATTCTGTTAACCATGACCAGGTACAAGTTATAGTAAATATTCTTTGTTATTATTACCTGTTCGTTAGGGTTGAACCCGCAACCTCCAAATGATTTCACTCAGAAGCACTTGCAAACTAAACATCTTATCCACTGCGCCATATGTCTTTGTCAGACAATTCCGATTTAATATTTGGTATTTATAAACCCAATGTCTCCATCAACTCGTGAGATTCTCTTCTCCATCATATCAGATGTTTTTGTACCCTATCTCATATTGCAAGTTTTTTTTTCTATCTTTTATACACTTCTTTTCCACTTCGTATAGCAGATGAGGATTGGTTGGTTGGTTCATTGGTTTGTTTGGGTTTTTATGGCATATCAACCTTTGTAGGTTATTTAATGCCAAATTCATTTTTATACAAATAATCAGTTCTATTTCAAACAACTCAGTTTAGCATGAGTACATATTTTAATTGTCAAAAACATTTCTATTTCAAGCTCCTCAGTTCAGTCAAACTGTTCTAATTCAAACAATTCAGTTTAGTGTAAGTACAGTTTCAATGTCAAAAACAGTTCTATTTCAAGCAATTCAGTTTAGCATAAGTACACAGATTTGTTCTATTCGACCTATAGATAGTACCTCTCTGGGCCAGAGTGGACCTGGAAGCATTGGTAATAAATGGGTACTCTGCATTCCCCAAAGCTCCTGCATTACTGGAACCTCACCATCAGATTGTTTAGTGTCATATCCAGGACACTCATTGGGGGGAGGGTCTTACCCCTCTGCAGAGAAGTAGTCGGTGTATTCTACAGCCCCAGCCCACTGGGCAAAGCCAATGAGGGATCTCCAAATGAAAACCATTATTTTTCTTAGAAATTCAAAAAGACACCCTTTCTGTTAATTCTCAGGTTTTAAATTTATCAACTTCAAATTTTACTGTACGGGTATGATACTAAACTGAATCTGGTAGTGGGGCTTCAGTTCTGGAGCTCTTGGGAATGTAGAGTCACTTTCTCATTGCCATTACTCCCAGGTTTACTGTATGGGTCAAATATATGTTTTAACATTATTAGCAGTAGATAGAAATGTTATATATTGACCCTCGACTGAGCCGTCAATCAAGAGATGCACCTGTGTAAATAAGTGGAAGAACAGCGTAACAGGTGCATCAGGTCGAAGATATCGGAATATCTCCTTGACCTGTGGATGTGGTTGAATTCGGTGATGGTGGCAGATGTATACGTCCACTGGAAGCAGGTGATCGTGAGACAATTATATAACCAGGTGCCGCAGGCGGCTTGGGTCAGTCAGTTCCAGTTGCAGTTGAGGACAAGATGCCGGAGTGAGAGCCAGCGGCAGACAGAGGGCTTTGGGCCCTCAGTGACCCATGGTTGAGCAGCCCAGCCAAGATGAGAAAGAAGTGCTGCTATGGTTAGAGGAACTTTGGGTCAATATGTAGCAGTCTGTCCCCGTCTCCAACTCATCTCTCACACACAACCAACATCAGAATAAAGTGTGAGAGATTATATTTTTATAAAGAAGTGTGTTCGTTTGTTCATTGAAGTTTGTCATTATTGTTGACTATGTTTCTGCATATATTTGTATATGTATGTGGCTATACAATAGGAATACTTGAAATCATATAATTATGTACAAATTATTTGTATTAAGAATAATTATTTGAACATATAATTGTTTACTAAGAATTATTATTAGTTACTTAAAACCATATAACTGTGTATAAATTATCTGTATTAGGAATAGTTACTTGAAGCTATAATTGTTTACTCAGGATTATCATAAGTTACTTAAAATCATATAACTATGCAAACAAATGATTTTTATTGAATAGAAATAATCACTTGAAACTTTACAATCATTTGAATTAGATAGGAATACTTGAAACTAGCCATGTGCAAATTATTTGTATAAGAAATAGTTGATATCATACAACTGCAAAAAAATGATTATAGACAAAATAAATTTTAAAAAAGACCTATTTAAAAAAAATGTCTATCAGCCGTTAAAAACTAGACCCAAACCTGGTTGTATTTACACAAGGAACTATTTTTTTCTCAGCACCGGTTGTTTTCACTCCTTGAAATGTCTACAGACGAATTTGTATCGTGGATTGTTTGGAACAATTTCTTTTATTCTTTACAAGGTCAGTCGAAATTATAATTAACTAACAAAGTCGATATTTCTAGCTTGATTTTAAAAAAAAGTTTATTCCAGCGACTAGGTGTCATTTTTTAAAAGCAAACTTTGAATTAATTTTTACAAAATTTTTATTCAATTATAATTTTTTTTATATGTCAACATTTGGTTATTTTGAAAAAATAAAGAATGTTTTGACTGAGTTCTGGAATAAGTATCGCTTACTTTTATTTCTCCTTATTTTCGTTTTTAATCTTTATTTATTTTTTAAAAAATGGACTTGGTTAAATATAATTCTGCCCATCCAGAAAAAGTTATTTCGTTAGTTGAATTTACGGTCAAATGTAATAAAATTTGTTTTAGCTTCGTTGAAAAAAAATGTTTCTTCCGGCGATGAAGTGACTTTTTTTTTTTTTTTTTTCAAAGTTTGTTATTTTTTTTTAATTTCATTCATTGTATGTCAACATTTGCTTATTTTGAAATATTAAAGAATGTTTTGGTGGAATTCTGGAATATGATAACATTACGCATACACCCATATATACTTATAAGAAATAGACTATAATAATAATAATTCTGCCCATCTGGAAAATAAACGTATATATTGACATTATAAGTTCTAATGAAAATTTTTTCAGCTTTTTCTTTTCTTCCACAAAAATTAGAGCCTTTTTCCACTTAAAACGAACATAAACACACTCACAAACGTTCGAACGAATTTGTGAAAAAAATAAATAAATAAATAAAATTGACTAGAAACACTATTGTTTTCAAAACTTTATGGAGAATTGGAGTGTAATCTTTATGCAACGTCGAAGTTTTTACTGAATTATCTCCCTTATTTTAAAGTTTTTTGGGTTTTTTTTAATCCACTTCTTTAAACTTAGTCTGTCCACCTGGCCAAAACGTGACATTATCTAGCGCCAGGCCAAATTTAAATCCCTAACAAAAAAACTGTAATATTCTTTACCAAGAGGTTTCCCTTTAATCTTACCTGGAGATGAAGAGGAGGTCCTCTGATAATCGTAGATTCAAGTCAACGAGCCCATCTCATCTAAAAAATTTCTTCCTTTTTTCTTTGTACTTGTCCATAATATCCTGCTAATAAAATGCCTGTGGTAATATCTAATATATATAGTTATTCACTAAGCTTAGCTTAGTTGTGGTACAAGGCCAGAAGTGAAGTGCACTCTGTGAGAATTGGACTCATTGACAATTGTTTGCTAGTTGAGTTTGCTAACCAGGGGTTGAGCACTCTTGCGAAGGAATTACCATTTGCCACTTACGTAATGCAAAGCTCTTCTAATGAATTGAGCACTTGGTAGCTGTTAAGTATATATATGTAAACAAAAGAAAAATAAATCATATCTGCTAAATCCCTTCGCTTACACTGAGGTTACTGATGGCTATCTAGTAAGATATCTGACTGGCATAAAGTCAGCCAGGTTTCAATCCCAGCTTGAAACATCTCTAGCCACATTGATGAGTTGTGATACGAAACAGTCTGTCTGTAGATAACAATATATATTTATATACACACACACACACGCCACCTAGATGAATAAGTTTAAGTCATTTGCTTTATTTATTTACTTTTAAAGCCCCAAAATCAGAAATCAATTGTGAACGTAAGTCACCATCTTAGATATAGCAGTTGAATGAATTGTAGCAAGTTGAAGACGTTTTTTTGGGAGGTGGGGGTAATGTAGATGTTCAGTAAAAAAAAAAAAATTGAAATAGTCTCTGAAACTTAATCCAAATAAAATCAACACTAAAGAGATCATCTCTTCAGAGTTGATTTTATTTGGAGCACCAGAACTCAGAAACTGAAAAGAGAAGGTAGTTTTAACCCAAAACACCTGAGGAAGCCGGAGGACACATTAACCCGGTTTTTCATCAATCAGACATGGCTGACTCATGCCTTTATATTAAAGCGGGATGAATGGCTAAAATACTTATGTGGCAAAATAATCATAGTAAAACATATCCTTCTGTGATGCCAACAGTTAACCCCTATCAAAAAAAGATATGTTAAAGTTAAAACAAAAACAGAACTCTTTCAACTAAAATCCAGCAAAATCATAAACTTTCTACTGAAAACAGGACTCTACAACAAATTGTAAAAATATATACAAAATACAAAAGTAAAATTTAGTATAAAATAACCCTAGAAATGTTAACATGCCATAAAACCCAAGGAAAAAGAAAAAAAAAGAACATTTCTATGTATTTGAGCATTTTCTTGATTTAAGAAAAATGTTTTTAAATGATTTGTTTATTCACACACATATATGTATCTGAGACAGTAATCTTTCATGAATCAATACAGCTCCACCAATTTCTTATAAGTTAATTTTCTTTTAAACCATAACAGCATTTTGTTATTTTTTGTAGAACAATGAAAACGGTTATTTTAGGTGTTATTTTTACTCCATAACTCTATGCAATTTTATTTTAATATTAAGAGCACAGATGTTGATATGAACAAAATTAAAAATATAGGAACAAACTATATATATTGGCCTAGTGGGTAGAGTGTTTGCCAATGGTCCAAGAGACCTGGGTTCAATCCCAGGTTGCATCATACCAAAGACTTAAAAAAAAAAAAAAAAATGGTACTTGATACTTCCTTGCTTAACACTCATCAATATAAAGTACATATCGTGGGTAAAGTGGAGCAATCCAAGGAAAGGAGTCACGCCCTCCTTTACACCTCGGTGTAGTAGCTATTGAAAAGGAAGCCTTCTGGTCGCCCTCAACTACGGTCACCACCACCAACAACAACATATATATATATATATACTACAAATTTCATTAAACATAATAGCTCATAAATATAACAGCACTTTGGAATACAGACGTGATCTCGTGAAGAGACAAATTACACTCTGTAAGAATAACATCAACGGTAAAGATGCTCTTACATAGTAGTAATATGCTAAAAAAAAGTTACATCACTTTTGTAATAGATCCTCCCTTAATGATGGCCCAAAGTTGGGCAGAAAGTACTAGGGATACATACAACTATGGACAATACATAAATCAATTCCCCCCACCCCCGAATACGATAAAAGTAATACGGGAATTCGAACGGATCCAGAAGAAAATATGTAGACATAAAATGTCTATTATGTTTAATGAAATTTGTATTAATGAAGAAATGCTGCCAAAATATAATACATACATATATATATATATATATATATATATATATATATATATATATATATATATATATATATATAAGTAGATGTAGATAGATACTTTGTACATTACTAAAGACATTTCTTTGGAGAGATATTCTGAACAAGTTCCCTTCTTTTCCTTTTCATTTCTTTTTCCCCAAAATGTTTTATTATATATTTCTATTTTCATGTTTGAAATTTCAATAATTGTTTCCTTGCATTAACAATTGAATTTTTGGATGAAAAATCTTAATTTACTTACCCATCAAATAATCTTTAAATTAAAATTATTGAATTTTCTTTTATATACATGTGTTCCAATTTTTATGTACAGATATAATATTCAAAATAAACCCAATGATAATGTTGATTTATATATATATATATATATATATATTAATTTGGCAACTTTTCTCGGATAAATCATTAAAATAAGGTTAGACTACTCTCATTTGACTAATTCAAAAATAAAGGGAGGATACCGCCACTTGACTGATTAAAAATTCGTTTATGTAAAAATAATCTAAAAACCTTCATTGTTTACCGCGGATAATAATGTATTAATCCCATAAATGAATTCATAAAAATATTAGAATTTCGACAAAAAAAAAAACAAGTCCTGTAATTTTTTTTTTTAATGATGACTGTCTGCAAAACTTTCTGCGAAACTTTTTTTTTTTTTTTTTTTTTTTCAAACAATCCACTGGAAACTTTTATACACTATTTGAGAAATGGAAATTGTCACTCATTTTGACTATACCTTTTGAAATAATAAGCCCTTAGAATACGTTGACTCAACCTCCACAAAAAAGGGGTCTTCTGGGTTTGACACTAAACTATATGCGATTGTGAGGCTCCAGTTCAAGAGCTTTAGGGAGTGTGGAATACTTCTTCATTGACATTACTCTTGAGTCCACTCTGACCTGGAGTGGTAGTACCTATTAGAATCCCATCAGTGGGTCAAATAGGTTGGTTTAAAAATTATTAGTATTATTGGATAGGAATGCTTGAAAACATATAGCAATATATAAAGAAATGATTATTATTATTAAATAAGAATTGTAACTTTAAACCATAATTGTGTATAAATTATTAGTATTAGATAGGAATACTTGCAACCATATAACTGTGTGCAAACAAATGATTATTATTAAATAGAAATTGGTACACTAACACATCACTCAATAAGTCCCAGGCCTAACATAAAACAACAACTTTATTCGAATTTATTCATCAACATAGCCTCCTTTTAGGGTGATACACTGATTCCTATGCTTCTCTCACAGTTCAATGCCTTTTTTATAGAACAATTTGTCTTTGGCCTCAAAATATGCCTCAGTTTCCTATATCACTTTTTCATTGGAGCCAAATTTCTTTCCCTGGAACATTCTTTTGAGGTCTGCAAACAGCCAATAGTTGCTGGGGGTCAGATCTGCAGAATAGGGTGGGTGCAGAAGCAATTTGAAGTGCAATTCATGTAGTTTTGCCATCATTGCGATCAACTTTTGACATGGTGCATTGTCTTGGTGAAAGAGCACTTTTTTCTTCTTTATTTGTGGTCGTTTTTTGGTGATTCCTTCCTTCAAATGCACCAGGAATGTTATATAATATTTGCTATTGATGGTTCTTCCTTTCTCAAGGTAACTGATAAAGAAAATACCTTGCATCTCCCAAAATATGAAGGCCAAAATCTTGCCTGCTGATTGCGTCTTTGGTCACTTTCAATGGCTTTCACCTGCTGCTGGGCAACTTGAGCATTCAGCATCATTTGTGTCTGTACAACCACGTTTAAAGTCACCATACCATCTCTTAACTGTTGTCTCCAACAGAGCAGAGTCCAAATAACACTTATCAAGCCATTGCTTTGCTTGAACAGTATTTTTTTCCATCAGAAAACAATGCTTTATTAACACCCGAAATTCAGATTTTTCCATTGTTTTGAAAATTTGCAACAGTAGCTACCCTTAAATAACTGTAATTGGTAAACAAATAGTCCTACTGGGTTCAAATTTTGACACGTGCCATTTGAAGGTTAGTACTTTATAAAAATCCTATGGATTTTTTTATCAGTTATTGAATGATGTGTTAAACCATAATTGTTGGCCCAGTCGACTAGGGCTGTAGAATACACTGACTGCATCTCTGCGGAAGAGTAAGACCCCCCCCTCACAACGAGTGTCTTGGACATGACATTAAACAATCTGATAGTGAGGCTCCAGTAATGCTGGAGCTTTGGGGAATGTGGAGTACCCCTTCATTGACATTGCTGCCAGGTCCACTCTGGCCTGGAATGGTAGCACCTGATAGAGTCCTATCTGTGGGTCAAATAGAACTAAACTGAATTGTTAGAAATAGAACAGGTTTTACATTTAACTGTGTGTAAATAAAAGACTAATGTTTAATTGAATTGATAGCAAATATTATATAACATTCCTGGTGCATTTGAAGGAAGGAATCAACAAATAACGACCACAAATAAAGAAGAAAAAAGTGCTCTTTCACCAAGAAATACATAGCAATACTTAGAACCATTTAACTTTGTTGTCTAAATTGATTAACTTGAAATGGAACTATTTTTGCATTTAGCTGTGTGTAAACAAAAAACTGTACTTATGATAAATTGAATTGTTTTGAATAGAACTGTTTATACATATAAAAATGGATTTGGCTTTAAATAACCTACAATGGTTGATATACCATAAAACCCAACCAAACCAAATCCTATATATTTAATATATTTGTATAAAGGATTTGGCATTAAATAATCTGTAATGGTTGATATGCCATAAAACCAAATCCAACTGTAATTGTGAATAAATTGTAAGATGTATAAATTACTACTCTGGGTCAGATTGGACCTGGAAGTGATGGTAATAGAGGGTTACTCTCCACTCCCCAGAGCTCAAGAGATTCACCACTGGATGATGTTTAATGTCATAACCAGGACACACCTGTGAGAGAATGTTAACTATATGATCATCAAGTTGTACTGATAGCACAGGATTCCCTGATTCTCTCTCTAACCATCCATCCCTATGGTAAATCCTCTAAACTACATCCAGTCTCCACATAGAGCTGATGTATGTAAGTCCTTGCTAGACAGCCCATCCAGACATGAACATGTGTAGTACTTCATAAGAGAACATAATTTATGAGTTCACCATCAGTGCCCAAGATGGGAGGTAAGTGGCCGTACAGGCTGTAATAAAACTCATGGAGGAAAAGTTAAATGAGAACTACACAAGAAAGCTACCTGCTGTTTTAAATGAACAAATCCTGGAAGCAACACCCAACAAAGCAGCAGCTGTATAACCATCATATGATACATAGTTCAGATTAATTGGTTTTCTTTTTATTCTTATTGAATATCTAGGCTCTTACAATTAGAATATTAGGTTCATTCAGCAAGAAATACAAGAGAAAATTCTTAATATAATGATTTTATTGATGTGTAACCAAACTCAAGTGAAAGTTTTTAAAAACGGGAAGATTGTGTAATATTGTGCATATAATAGAAATGATAAGAGGAAAATGATAGAAATGAAATTGCTAACATAATAGGAAGTCTCCATGGTATAATGGCTAAAATGTTGGACAGCAGCCTTAAAGTGAGAGAGTTCAAATTCTAATTGAACTATTACATTCACTTTCCTACTAACCCCTCTAGGAAAAGTCTGAACCCTTTTATCCCCACAGCTAGGGGCTAAATTGTATCACTGCTATTCTTTTACAAGGATGGCTTTGGCAATAAATAATCCATGAAGGTTGATGTGCCATTAAAGAAAGAAACGTAAGTGCTACAGTACATGAAGGGAAAATATTTTAAAAAAACATCTAAATGACACCACTATATTCAGCGTAGAAGCTTGTGCAATCAACATAGTTTTTGACCTCATCTAAGAATCAAGGAATAACAAATTGATTATTTTTTCTGATTTGCCATCAGTGTTGGAATCATTAAAAAAAAAAACAGGAAATTTGGTAATCTATTAATAATAAAAATTCTATGTAAATTAGAAAATTTATCAAATGATAATGATGTACAGATATGTTGGGTCCCAAGTCATACTGGAATCAGTGGAAACGACCAAGCAGATAAAGCAGTCAGGTCTACCTTAAACATAACCACTGAAAAATATACGGGCTTTAAAATGAAGATAAATAAATACTACAACAATGCTGGAACAGCAATAAACATAAATTACTAGAAATTAAAACCACATTTGGAAACAAAGCTACAGAAAAAATGAAAAGAGGAAGTTATATTGTCCAGACTTAAGGACAACACATTCCTACTTACTTGAAGCAAAACAGCAACCAATGTGTCATGCATGTCAGACTGAATACACTGTGAAACACATTCTCATTGAATGTACTGACCTGGCCCATAGAAGAGAAACCTTTTTATAGTGCAAACGACATGAAGAAGCTGTTCCAAAAAATTCCTAAAAGTGGTGAATTTATATGGAAAAATCTAAAAGAAATTTCAACAAGACCTAATTTTTCCTACAAACTGTTTCTCTACAAGAAATACTTCAACAACATCTGATCCTTTCCACAAGCTGTTCCTTAAAAAAAAAAATCCTTTTTACTACAAGATGATTCTCTACAAATAAACTTTCAATTTAAACCCAATAATTTCTACAAACTGTTTCCCTACTTATGAATTCCAATATAACAGAGCTTTCTGTTTCCCCTTTTTTTTAGTTTGATTTGGCATTAAATGACCAAGGAGGTTGATATACCGTAAAACAAAAAACAGAAACTTAATCACTTTATTGATGTGTAAACAGGAATTAGTTTGTTTTGTTTTTTTTGGGTTTTTTTTTAAAGGGAAGTTGTTTGTGTAATGTGCATATAAAAGAAAATAATAAACCTATTTACCAACCCCTCCGCTCGGGCAGGATATGACACAAGGTCAATTTTTAAGCGGAGTTTTACAGGTTTGAATTCAGAGTTTTCCTTCTCCTAGACTAGTTGCCTTACCAAGGCTGAAGAACCCAGTCTGCCTTACTATTTACCCATAGCTGGAGGGAGAATAATAGGATTCATACCTTTCCCAAGGGTATTAGTGCTATGTGAATTGCAATCAGTCTCATCCAGGGTTTGAAGTTGTGTTGCCATGTCCATTTCCTACGACGATAACTATTACACCACGGGCACCTCCATGAAAATGATAAAAATGACGTTCACTTTCAGGCAAATAACCTTGGGAAAAGTATGAACCCCCTTATCCTCCCAGCTATGGGTTAAATAGTACCACTACTGTTCTCCTAGGAGGATGGCTTTAGCATTAAATAACCTACAAAGGTTGATATGCCATTAAACAAAGAAACCAAACCATCAGTCATATGATATATGTACCACAAGCTAGCAGGTACTACCAAAATATTGCAAAATTTTTTACTCAGCCAAGTATTTATTGAATATTAAGTATTATCATTAATCTTTGAATCAAAAGGAAATAAAATCAGATATTTTGATATTTCAAACTAAAAAAAATTAACAAGTTATAGTTGGATATTTTTTACACATAGAATAAAGTTTCTGAAAGATCCTTGAGTTTAGAATATTGTTTAAGATTAAGTTTCTTTGTTTAATGGCATATCAAGCCTTCTTGGGTTATTTAATGCCAAGCCACCCTTGTAGAAGAACAGCTGTGAAACTATTTAACCTATAGCTGGGGGATAAGGAGTTTCATGCTTTTGCCAAGGGTATTAGTCCGAAAGTGAACATGATAGTTCCACTGGAGTTTGAACTCACTTATTTTGAGGCTACAGTCCAGAACTTGAGCCATTACACCATGGAGACTGGCTGCTAAATACTCTGTGACCCACTACTTCCTTGCCTTGAACTACTTCCATAAATATATTTACCCAACCCCTCCACATGATCAGGATGGGACACAAGGTCAATTTTTTAAGCAAAGTTTGACAGGTTTGCATTCAGATTTTAGGGGAGAGTTCCCATGATGTAGTGACTAACCATTTCCATGTATGTGTTTACACAAACCCTGTACTATGGCAGGAAGAGACACAAGGTCAATTTTTTAAGCAAAGTTTGACAGGTTTGCATTCAGATTTTAGGGGAGAGTTCCCATGATGTAGTGACTAACCATTTCCATGTATGTGTTTACACAAACCCTGTACTATGGCAGGAAGAGACACAAGGTCATTTTTTTTTAAGCAAAGTACAGCTGGTATGAATTTAGAATTTTCCTTCTCCTAGACTCGTTGCCTTATCAAGACTAAAGAACCAAGTCTGCTCATCCAAGTAAAAATTCTAAACCAGGTAGGTCATGGTGATTAAAACAACCAAGATGGGGATAACAGTGAATTGAATTACCATGACCAGAAAATCCGGCGAACACTTGCACGTGACATACAGAAACACTGGACAGCTGTTTTGACCTTATTAGGTCTTATCCGCATGTCGTGCGCAAGTGTTTGCTGGATTTTCTGGTCATAGTAATTCAATTCACAATATAATTCATCTACTTAAAAAGAAAAATGTACATCTATGTCCTTGCTTTTGAGGTTAGAATAATTACATGGATGTGTATTTCTAATCCTCCTGGGAAGACATGGCCCTGGAGGTGACCATGTCCTCTGTAAAGAGTACGGATGTAACTTGCAAGACACACCCAGGTTAATTGGCCGCACAATTACCATGACTAGTTAATTTGGCATCACTTGTGTATGATGATGGCTCAGTGGTAGAGTTTCAGCTCTGCATTCTGTGGTTGCTGGTTCAATTTCCAGTGTAGGAGATCACAGTATACACTGCTAATGAGACCTAATAAGGTCAAAACAGCTCTCCAGTGTTTACATATGTTGCGCGCAAGTGTTCACTGGATTTTCTGGTCGTGGTAATTCAATTCACAACATAATTCCTCTACTTAAAAAGAAAAATGTACATAGGGATAATAGTTTGGAACATTTTAAATATTCATCTGATACTGTTTACAATAAAAAATATCAATAATCATATAACAAGACTGATACTTGTTACATCCCTTCATTATTGAAAGACCATAGATATATGCCTGGATCTATCTCAGTCTCTTTTAGTTGGTTCACATCGATCTCTCTCTCTCTCTCTCTATCCTTTTCTCTTAATCTGTTCACATCTCTCTCTCTCTCCTTTTCTCTTAGTCTGTTCACATCAATTTCTCTCTTTCCCCTTTTCTCTTAATCTGTTCACATCTCTCTCTCTCTCCTTTTCTCTTAATCTGTTCACATCTATCTATCTCTCTATCCTTTTCTCTTAGTCTGTTCACATCAATTTCTCTCTTTCCCCTTTTCTCTTAATCTGTTCACATCTATCTATCTCTCCTTTTCTCTTAATCTGTTCACATCTATCTCTCTCTTTCTCTCCCTTCTTTTCTCTTAATCTGTTCACATCTCTCTCTCTCTCTCTCCTTTTCTCTTAGTCTGTTCACATCAATTTCTCTCTTTCCTCTTTTCTCTTAATCTGTTCACATCTCTCTCTCTCTCTCCTTTTCTCTTAATCTGTTCACATCTATCTCTCTCTCTCTCTCTCTCCTTTTCTCTTAATCTGTTCATATCAATCTCTATTTACTTTCATAGTAGCATAAACTCCAATCTTTTTATTTGAGTAAATTATTTGAGTCTGGAAAACTTTATATATTTTCCCTTTAAGGACAATTTATTATGTTTCCAACCCTCATTATAAACATACACTCTTACTAGAATGAACCACTTAACCTCTGGTTCTTCATCATATTCTTCTTTATACTCAAATATGCAGCCAGGGGCAGTGTATGTGTGTGTATATATATATATATATATATATATATATATATATTCACAGCTGTACTAAGTCTTGTGCTATTGATGCAGTGTTTGTTTCTGAATGAATCTTTGTGATTGTTATATCTATATAAGATCAAAAGAGTAATGTTGGGATTCTTCCCATGGTTGCTTTTTGATCTTATGTAAATTTTATATAGATCACATCTTCTCCATTATTACCTCTTAATTTGACTTGATAAACCAGATTTTTAATTAAGCTTTTTCCAATGGGCACACATTCATAATAATGGCTCAATTTTTTTATAACTTCCTGGTTGTGTTTTTCTATTATTTTACTCATGTAACCCATTCAGCAATAACTAATTGTTAAAATGTTTTATTTAACATTTTATGTAATTCATTTTTGGTGAGAAATTTCTTTCTTTTTACACATTTATTGAATAGGAAAGGGGAGTTAAACCAGATTTTTTTTCTACTTCTAAGGGTAATTTTTTTTTTTAATATAATTATTTTTAAAGGTAAGTTTATTTTCTTTGTAACCACAATTCTTCAATGCCATATGTACTCTTCATCTGATTAAAAACTGTTGTTACTTAAGCTGAGACAGACTTTGTCAGTTACGAGTTTTTATCACCCTATCTTATACTAGAAAATATTTTGTGTGTGTATGTAATATATATATATATATATATATATATATATATATGTATATATATCCCATAAGGAGGTACTCATGGTGCAATGGTTATCGTCGTAGGAAATGGACATGGTGACCTGAGTTTAATTCCTAGACGAGACTGCATTTCACATAGCACTAATACCCTTGGGAAAGGTATGAATTCAATTATTCTTCCTCCAGCTATGGATAAATAGTAGGGCAGACTAGGTTCTTCAGTCTTGGTGGGGCAACTAGTCTAGGAGAAGGAAATCTCTGAATTCAAACCTGCTAAACTCCGCTTAAAAATTGACCTTGTGTCATATCTTGCTCGAGCGGAGGGGTTGGTATATATATATATATATATATATATATATATATATATCCTATACGCATAATGTGCTTGCAAATGGTGCAGGAGACCAGGGTTCAATCCCAGGTCGAGTCATACCAAAGATTCAAAAAATGGTACTTGATACCTCCTTGCATTATAAGGTATGGATCCAGGGAAAGGAGTTGCACCCTCCTCTACACTTCAGTGTTGTAGTGATTGAAAAGGGAGCCTTTGAGTCACCCAAGTAACTAACTAACTAACTAACTAAATATATAAACAAAATTAATGTACATTCATCGTTGGGATATTCTGTGTAAGCACCAATTCATCTTCTTATGGCCATGCCACTCATTTTCCAAAATAGTCAAACATTCCTATCCAATTGGCACTACATACCATAATAGACATAATCTTGATCCTACTAATCTGGTAAGCTGAATAAATAAAACACTCATATAAAATTTAACTTTTACAAAATAATTGATTCATCATTCTATTATAAACTGATACCTTTTACTGACTTCACAAAATTATTTTCTGTCAGTTGATGGGTTGGGAGTTGTTATTCTGAAACCAATGCCAATCAAAGCCAATTTTCCCCCCATTTGTTAACTTCAGTTTGTTCCTTCATGGCCCGTACAATAAAAGGAAATAATTGATAAAAATGACTGCTGGAAACCATCAACATCAACCAAAAAACAACAACAATTGGGAACAATGAAAATTAAGGTAACAATTTGCATGAATCTACATGTGGATGGTGTGGCATTCGTGATGTGAAAACCATATTCATAACCAACTGTGTGTAAACAAAATCCGAATTTATACTAAACGGAATTAGCTGAATTAGAATCGCAAGACTGAACTGAATTGCTTGAAATAGAAATGTTTTTCACAATCAAACTGTATTTACATTTAAACTGCATACTTATTCTAAACTGAATTGTTTTGAAATAGAACTATTTGAATTAAGATGGATTTGGCATTAAATAACTTACAAAGGTTGATATGCCGTAAAACCCAACCAACCATATTCATAACCATTACAATTTCAAACCCTAGATGAGGCTGACTGCATTTCATATAGCACTATTATCCTTGGGAAAAGTATGAATCGAGTTATTCTCCCTCTAGCTATGAGTAAATAGTAGGGCAGACTGATCTCTTTAACTTTGGTATGGCAATTAGTCAAGAGGGAAAATTCTGAATTCAAACCTATTAAACTCCAATTGAAATTCATCTTGTGCCACTTCCTGTTTATGTGGAGGGGTTGGGTAAATGTATATGTATGTGTGTGTCATCTAGGGCTGTAGAATACACCGACTGCTTCTCTGCAGAAGGGAAAGACCCTCCCAATGAGTGACCTGTTATATGACACGAAACAATCTGATGGTGAGGCATCAATAATGTTGGAGCTTTGGGGAATGCAGAATACCCCTTCATTGCTATCACTCCCAGGTCCACTCTGGCCCCGAGTAGTAGTACCTAATAGGGTCCTGTCTATGGATTAAATAGAAATAAACTGTGTACTTATGCTAAACTAAATTGTTTGAAATGGAACTGTTTTTTGACATTGAAACTGTGTACTTCTGCTTAACTGAATTGTTTGAAAAAGAACTGCTTTGACATTTATCTGTGTGTAAACAAAAATTATGCTTATACTAAACTGAATGGCTTGAAATAAAAATGTTTTTGACAATTAAACTGTGTACTCATGCTATACTGAATTGTTTGAAATAGAACAGTTCATATGTATATAAATGGATGTGGCATAAAGTAATCTACAAAGGTTGATATGCCATAAAACCCAAACAATATATTATCATAAATAAATACATATTAGTTTTTATACATATTTTTAATAGCACAGCTGTTTATCTGTGACCACAGGTTTCATGCCGTCTTATTATGGCGATCATCAAGCAGGGAAAAAAAGATATTCTCCGATATCTTTCTTTCTCTGCATAATGATTTTCATATAAAGAAGGCATGAAAACGGTGGTTGCAGATAAGCATCCATGCTATTAAATATATATAAAAACTAACATATTTATTTATTTATTATATGATAGCTCTATCAGAAATATTGAGCACTCTCCAAATTATACAAGGCGCCTTTGGTGGTGTAATGGTTAGCAAGCTTGACTAGCAAACCTACACGAGTGAGTTCGAGTCTCATTGGGTGCCCCTTTCATATGGCCTTGTGCCACATCTAAGCAAAAAGCTTAGTAAATTACCACTCTCCAAATTATACAGCATTTGGTCTGCCACAAACCTACCAAGAGAGATAGTGACAACTAACACTGTTATATAGTGTGTGTATATTTGGTGAGTCCTTGTGGCAGCGAGGCTAATGTGCTGGTCTACAACATCATAGTAAATTAGTACAAACTTCAGTCATGCAATTATGTTCACTTTCAGACTAATACTCATGAGAAAGGTGTGAACTCACTTATCCCCCCCCCCCAGCAATGGGTAGAATAGTACCATTTGAATGGGAGACTGGGGTTTAATCCCAGGTCAATTCATACAGACTCAAAAAAATGATACTTGATACTTCCTCACTTAACATTATAAGGTATGTATGAAGAGTAAATTGGAGCAATCCAGGGAAAGGAGTAGTGCCCTTCCCTACATCTTGGTGTAGTAGTTAATAAAAAGGGATCCTTCAGGTCACCAACTTGATTTACTGTTCGACAAGGATGACTTTGGCATTAAATAACCAACAAAGGTTAATATGCCACTAAACAAAGAAATTGGACTGAACCATGTGTGTGTGTGTGTGTGTGTGTGTGTATATAAAAAATCACACTAAAGTTTCGTTTAGCACACATATTCCCAGAATTCAGTTCTCGTACATTTTTACGACTGCTCAGTTAATCTAAACATTTCATCTTTCCAAGTTAATATTTCTGATCCTGGATGAGATTAAGGAGAAAGTGACAAGACATCAGATTGTGACCCTGAAAAAGGACATTCCAGACTGTTTTAAAATGTGGCAGGTGTCCAAGCAAAATACTTTAAAAGTAACTATGAAAGAAATTTATTTCTTTTATTCAACATTAATATCTAAACGTGATAATATTTTTACTTCAGTTTCTGGAAAAGGATATGTATGACCCTGTTTCAAGCACAGTCAAGCTTCTTGTATGACAGTCAAACATTCATTTCAATAGACGTGAAGAAGCCACAGCATGATGCAAGGAATTTACAGCCATGAGAATACATGATTCAATGATTAAGGGTTGTCTCGTTGTATCCAAATAAATATTTTGGATTTTACAAGCTTCATAATGTGAGGAATTTACAGCCATGAGAGCACACAAATTATTTGGATTGTCTTGTTATATCAGAATAAATATTTTCAGTTTTACAAACTTCATAAAGAAAATAAAAAAAAAAAAAGATCAGTTTAATAATGATTATAATATTAGTAAACATCATGCTTGTGCCCTCAAGCAAGCAGAATATAAAGTAAAATTAGTGACCACAGTCGAGGATGAGCTGAGGGCTCCCTTTTCAATAGCTACTACACTGAAGTGTAGGGGAGGGCGCTACTCTTTTCCATGGATTGCTCCACTTTACCTTTGATACGTACCTTATAATGCTGAGTGTTAAGCAAAGAGGTATCAAGTATCATTTTTTGAGTCTTTGGTATGACTTAACCTGCGACTGAACCCCTGTCTCCTGGGCCATTGGCAAACACTGTACTCACTAGGCCAGTAAGCAGAATATACAGAGTGACCCAAAGAAACACAACCCATATTACTTCTACAAAAATATATAGGTTCTGTTTTTTTTTGGGGGGGGGTCACCCTGTATAATACCATAAATATTTGTGTATGACCTATTTAACTATCACTGGAAGAGAGAACAGATGGATTAATGCGTTTCCCAAAGGAATTTTTCAGCACAAAAGTTAGGAGTGTATGTTATACATGAGAAATTAGATAATTAACTTTTTTCTGGTTACATGCCTCATCATATTCAAGACAGGAAGACTGAAAGTAAGTTGAATCTATTGTCCAAACTAATGTTTTACACCATTACAGAGAAATATCCACTGGAATGTTTGTTCATAATTTTGTTACATTTTGTGTGAAGAAGTCCATATGTGTGTTTTAAATACTGAGTAAATTTTGTTTTAAGATATAATGTAAATGATATAAATTCTTATTCTTAATCAGTACAAACTAATAAAAAGTTTTACAAATACTAAATTTCAGTTAAATTTAGCAGCTACAAATTCTCAAAAGTCAGTGCATATTACAAATGAACCCCCCCCCTTAATTCCATAGTCCAAAATTAAGAGTGTGTGTTATACATGACATTCCTTCTGGTTAGGAAAATATATACTATTTTATGTAGTTATTCATTTAGGTTAGCTGCGGCACAAAGACAGAAATATGATACCCAGTGAGAATCTCATACAAGTTTATAACTTAACAATCTTAACTTTCTACACTGAAAAGAAAAAAGTCATTGTCCAAGATCTCAAAATGTCCCCTATTAGCTTAAAATTGAGAATATTGTAGCTAGAAAATCTCTTACCTTCTTCTGGTAAGTCAAAAATAAATAATTTCACACAATCTATATAAGTAATGAAGGGTAATCAATTTATTACTTAATAACAATACAAAACTGATCCCCACGTTGATGTCATAATAATTTATAGCAATTTTCAGACAAGGAGTTTCCAGGCATCTAGGTTGAAGGGAGGGAGCTGAGAACTTATTTGAGCTGTTTGGGTGCCCATAAAACTGAAGTGTTTGCCCGATATTCACATAAGAAATCTCCAACCTGAATCAAATGAGTTCAGCTGATGTAGACAAGCACCAATTGATTTTTTTTTTCTTTTTTTAAGTCTTTCAATATTATTCATGAGGGTATTAAATTTTGGAGAATGGTAGCTCTCAAGTGGGCCCCACAACTGACGACATTGTACAAAGAGAGTTCAATTTTGCTATCAAGCGGACCCCCACAACAATGATATAGTGAGAGAAGAGTTCAACTTTGCTATCAAGTGGGCCCCCCACTACTGATGACATTGAGGGTTCAGGTTTGATGCATGAGGCGATCTCTGAAGAAGTTGGAAGATCAAGACAATTTTTCTGTTCCATACTCGGAGCGAGACGGCTTACCCAACACGATGCGTTTTCATGATCCTGAGTAAATTTGTATCAACACAGCGTATAAAGGAGGGTAGAGGTATCAGGTTTTTGTGATAAATTTTTTCTATGTCTATCAAATATATTTTGGGGGTCATGTTTATGCAAATCATACAGCATATTCAACACTGGCTTGTATCTAACATCACTGACAATGGTTATTCTTATACTGATTTCTTGTCAAACACTGTGGCAAGAACATATTAAGATGACTGTTAATGGGACAGGGAAGATTTAATACATGCCATTTCCAAGAGTCTCAACTCTAAAAGAACACCAGTGGTGCTGTGACCAGAATTTGAACTTGGATTGATGATTTCAATTTCTGATTTACTGCCAATTTGTGCGATCTGTGTATGAACATGTTAGGGGTGGGGGTCTTACATCATAGAGGGTCTTTTCATTTTCTCCCCCCCCCTTCATAATGTCTGAAATCTCTTTATCTCAAAACCTTAAATTTTTATTTTGTTTTAAGAAAAATGTTAGAAACAATAAAAGGGTTCAGGGGAAGAAAATGTTGGGCTGGCCAAAACCTTTTTTTTTTTTTTTTTTTTTCAGATGACAACCAACATACAAAAAGAAAAAAAAATTCTCATATAGTTACAAAGAAATTAGTTGATGCGTATTTGTTATTTTTTTTTTGTTTTCCCAAAGGGAAACAAAAAAAAAAAATTTTAAATCTTAAAAAATAGAAAAAAATTGAGGAAGGTCTTCCAACTGATATATTGGAAGATTTCTGAAACCCATACTTGAATTTAAAAAAAAAAAAAAATTTCACAACAATATTTTTGTCCCCTCCCAAAAAACTATGCAAAATTCCCAAAATTCCGTAAAATTTTACTGCGTACAAGAGAATGCACATATGAAAGTGACAGTTGTTTTTTTTTCTATTAATGGTGATGCAGAAGGAAAGGAGAATTACAAGACAAAAAGGGGAGGGGGATCTCCACAAACATAGATTGGAGTGGTGGGGGGAGCAGATGAGAAATGGGAAGACATAGGAGAGAGAGAGAGAATTAAGTCTTTCTTTAGTAAGTATAGAAGCTTGACTTGCTCATTTTTTTCGTCCTGTAAATAAGGGAGGTAACTGCTCTTTGCAATGACTGATAATTCCTTGCTGAGAAATTGAAAGTCGAAGACCAACACAGGAAAATGCAAAGGTAGGGACACAAAACACGGGGAGAGGAGGGAGCGGGGAGAGGCAAGAGCACAACTCCATGTCTACACATAATGAGAGAAAGAGGCAGAGACCAATGAAGTAAAATAAGCGAGCAAGCACATAGGTGTAAGTATATTTTGGTGGTAAGTAAAGTGGATATCAGATAATTGGCTATGATAATCAAATACAATACTTTTTAATTGGACCTCCACAGCCTAAGAAAAAAATCTGATTGGAGGGCTTTTTTTTCTTTTCCTTTTTTTAAGTATCAGTAGGAATTTCATGAGAAAAAAAAGATTCTCTTTATCTCACATTGTTTCCATTAAACTAGTGTCTATTTTATTGCAAAGGAATGGGCAAAAAAAATTACCTGTCCCATAAAAGTTAGCGTATTTGATATAAAATTTATATCGAAATGTAACAACTATTATAGGACAGAAGTTTGAAAAAAAACCTGTCCCATAAACATTGTGACATTTAATGTAAGAAAACTTATATGCAAATGTAACAACTATTTCAGGATAGAGGTATCATTTTTACCTCTGTTCCAAAATAGTTGTTACATTTTGTATATGAAACTTATATGCAAATGTAACAACTATTTTGGGACTGAGGTAGTATAATTTTTAAGACATGTTGAAGATTGAAAAAAAGATTGGGAGAAAAAAAAAAGAAAAAAAAAAAAAAAAAAGGTCTTTGACTAAAAAATTAAAAAAAAAAAAAAAAGCCATGACAAAAGTGGCTATTTTTTTTTCATTAAAGCCCTCAACTGCCAAATCTTGGAAGATGAGAAATTGGACAGGGAGGGGTAGTTGCCCATTGTTCTGTCCTCAAATTTCCTTGAAGGAATTTGTTATTTTTGCAAAGCCCAGGAGGAGGAGGGTAGAAGAAGGGTCATTGAGTGTATGTTGACAACACCCTCCAATATACAAAGGACAGTGGGTCACACAAACTGGAAGTTTTCACGGGGGTTCATGTTCGTATACATCTTTGGTGGATCTCCAACAAAGTCTGTGATTTTTCGCCAGTCACATGTTTGTGGCCGGAATAGGCCGCAACAACTCCAGCCAAGGACATCGATGAGGTTTTTGATGCAACCACGGCTGAAAGGAAAAATAAAAGTCACTAAAACTACTATTCATATTTTGAAGAGACCTGCTGTACCTGTTTTCAATGTAATTGGAAGGGGACATACAAAGAAGTGTGACAAAACTAATAAAAAGAGTAAAAGATTACAATTACAAGAAAAGATTAGAAAAATAAGGATTAAGTACTTTAATAGAAAGAAGATTCATGAGAAGTGATCTAAATGGAATTTTCAATTACGGTAGACATTTTTAAAAATATTTCTCATTTAACTGAAAGTTTACCGTCAAGATAGATATCAAAGACGAGGTCAATTGACCAATTAGGTTCTTTTGCTAATAGGTAATATATTTTTGGAACAAATTGCCTCATTCGATCAAAAACAGCAATAGTCTAGAAAAAAAAAAAATAAAGATTAAATTGAATGATTTTGGAAATAATGGTAAGAAAAAGAATTTAAAAGGGCATTTTTGTGAACTCTCAGATGAATTACACAACAGAATTTGATCTGTATATGCATATGGTATCAATATGTTCTGTGTAAAGTTTCTCTTTGTTTTTTTTATAGGTTGATGTAAGTTAATAAAAATCAAGCATAACAAACAAATAATAATGAAACAACAATTGTATCATTTAGAATTTGAAGTACCTGGTTTCTAATGTTTTGATAGATGCAGAGGATCGTTTTCAACCTGCAAACCTGATTATTGAGGAGCTAAATGAAATATTTTCATCATTTCATACATTTTTACTGATATTTTTCATAATGAAAACTGAAGAAAAATTTTTTTTTTTTTAATTGAAGAATAAAGAATTCTGCAAACTAAGACGTGCTAATGTTCAAAGAGTTACTTGCAATAAAAAATTCCCAGAAATCATATGATATAAATTCATTGCAACTGAAAAAGCTAACAGGTCTTTTTGTACTCACTGAAATGGACTTCTATATTCGATTTTGCCATTTTCTTGTTTGCTGTGATGAAAGTGTTTATATCTGGCCATATTGACACGTTCATTTGTTGTCATTCCAAGCCACATGATCTGAAAAAGATTAATATTTAATGGTTAAATGATTTCTGTTGGAGTTTTAGTAAACTAAACAACATGTGTTGTTAAGCATTTCTAAAAAGTTGAAATGACACATAGGGCTGACCAAAAAAAAAAAAAAAAAAGTCAATTATAACAAAGAATTTTTGTCCCATTGTAACATGTTGACCTCCGACCCAGCCGGGCTGTCAGATGAGAAATGCACCTGTGTAAATAACAGGTGCATCCGGTCGAAGATATCAGGGGATAACCTTGACTGTCGACGGGTTGAATTGAGTACAAATGTGATGCTCGCAAGAAGTAGGTGGGCATCAAATTATTATATAATCCGGTGCGACAGGAAGTTCAGATCAGTTGGAGAGAAGATGCTGGAATGAGAACCATGTCCCAGCAGAGGTTGGGGCCCCAGGCCCCCAGTTGAGCAGCCCAGGAGAACGGGAAAGAAATGCTGCTGTAGCCAGAAGAGTTAGGGGGTCAATATGTTGCAGTTCTGTTCAGTCTCCAACTTACCTCTCACAGATAATACCTTTCGAACCCTTTCAAATAAAGTGAGAGGTATATTTTTCTAAAAAAACTGTGTCCACTCATCTTTATTGTGTTGAATATGTTTCTGTGTGCATTTACATATGAGTATGTTACACCATTTGCAATATACATTCAATGGAGATAACTTTTCCTTTTATCCTTTTCATAAATTTGAAATTTATGCAAGTTATGACATGATGGCTGCCTAAGAAAAACATTATTAAAAGAATCAGACACTTGGATTTCATTGCTTGGCCAAAAAATGGTTTGAAAGGATTTTTATGACGACAGGTCTCTGGTTGTCATTAGACAAAAATAATGATAAAATTTTTATGTCCACAGATCTGGGTTTTGTTTTGGTCAAAAATGGCGAGAGAGAATTTTTATGTCTGACAGGACAGATAACAAAGATTAATGAGTTAATCCTCTGGCCTACACAAATTCTGGAGGTTGTGTGTTACTTGGAATGCCCTGTCGGTTATGAGAGGGCGAAGCAAATTGATTCGTCAGAACCAAATGTGGTAAGAGGTATACTGATAAGTAAGTTCGAGGAGGAAGGAGTGACTTGAATGGCTTTTGATTGAAAGAAGTTGGATAATTTTCCTGTACTTGAAAAATCACAGGGATCTGCAAAATCTTGATTAATAGAAATCAGTTAGGGTTTGTCATTTTGGAGTTATTCCCCTCACCCCCTCAGATACTACCCTGATATAGGGTGGAATATCATTTAAACCATTGGAGTTTTCGAACAAGAGTCAGTGGCCAGAATGACCTACGTTCCCACAGAAAGACAGAGGGAGAGAAAGATAAAACTTAATTCTGCTACTTAGTGAACTTCAGCGAAGCCAAGTATTTACCTGCAACAAATTTTTACCCCTGATACTTATTGTCAGCTCCAAAACCCATTCCTTGTGCCAGAATAGTATCAGAAGAGGCGATACTAATAATTTTTATCCAACTTTGTCTAAGTTAAAAATTCAACGTAATTGTGTCGACTATACCCCAGACTGGCCACTGCCTTTGCAAGTTATATGAACGTTGTAACTTATAGTTCAAAGTATTGTAATAATCAGGCTTATAAAATAAGATTTCAATGTTAAAAAAGAGTTTGTTCTTCTTTGAAGCATTTTCTTATGTCCCTTCTTCACAGCCGACAGATATTCTCAGCATGGCCCATTTCGACTGACCTTTCTACCTGAGGTCAAATTCACAACATAGGTAGAGGTTTAATTACATGTTGACCTTCAACCCAGTGAGAAGATTACTGACACCTGTGTTTGACCAGAAAATTGAGACAATAACAGTGACGCAATTGCAACCACAGGTGAGATGTGGAATGTGTAGTAGTATAAAGTTTAAACTGAACATATTATTGATACAAGAGATGCTGTCAGCCTATTCTGCAGCCCCAGCTGACCGAACATATTATTGATACAAGAGATGCTGTCAGCCTATTCTGCAGCCCCAGCTGACCGAACATATTATTGATACAAGAGATGCTGTCAGCCTATTCTGCAGCCCCAGCTGACCGAACATATTATTGATACAAGAGTTGCTGTCAGCCTATTCTGCAGCCCCAGCTGACCGAACACATTATTGATACAAGAGATGCTGTCAGCCTATTCTGCAGCCCCAGCTGACCGAACACATTATTGATACAAGAGATGCTGTCAGCCTATTCTGCAGCCCCAGCTGACCGAACACATTATTGATACAAGAGATGCTGTCAGCCTATTCTGCAGCCCCAGCTGACCGAACATATTATTGATACAAGAGATGCTGTCAGCCTATTCTGCAGCCCCAGCTGACCGAACACATTATTGATACAAGAGATGCTGTCAGCCTATTCTGCAGCCCCAGCTGACCGAACACATTATTGATACAAGAGTTGCTGTCAGCCTATTCTGCAGCCCCAGCTGACCGAACACATTATTGATACAAGAGTTGCTGTCAGCCTATTCTGCAGCCCCAGCTGACCGAACATATTATTGATACAAGAGATGCTGTCAGCCTATTCTGCAGCCCCAGCTGACCGAACATATTATTGATACAAGAGGATCTGATTTTCAAGAGGCTTTTACTTTTTTTGTCTCAGGTAAAAAAAAAAACAATCAAACATCAAGGTGACTTGGTGTTGTCCAGAACATACAAGTTTAAATACATGCACAACAACAAAATCCTGACAGCCAATGATTTTGATGAATTGATTTATTTTAATGGTATATCAACCTGTCTGGGGTTATTTTATGCCTAGAAGTTAAAGAATCCTGTACATTGTACGTGTATTTTTATTTTTTCATTTAGTTATTAACCTTTTTTGTTCAGTCCAATCAAGTACAAGTAATTTTTACCATTGTTGTAAATAACTAGTTGGCGACTTTAGTTGAGGGTAACCCGAAGGCTCCCTTTCCAATAGCTACTACATCGAGGTGTAAGGGAGGGCGCCACTCCATTCCCAGGATTGCTCCACTTTACCCCTGATCCTCACCTTATAATGCTGAGTGTTAAGCAAGGTGGCATCAAGTACCATTTTTTGAGTCTTTGGTATGACTCAACCTGGGATTGAATGCCCATCTCCTGGACCATTGGCGAACACTCTACTCATTAGGCCAATGGCCACATACCCCTAACTTTCAGCTATGAAATTCTGGAAAAAAAAATCTCTTGTGTATAATACAAATTGACTTTTTGGAATTTGTAGCAGCTTTTCAAATTTTTATCTGGTTTGTATTGACTAAAATAAGAATTTATATTGTTTATATAATGTTTTCAGACACAAAACTTAGGACAAAAGCAAAGACATGTTTACATGAAAATGTAACAAGTTCACAATAGAAGAAACAAATTATGAATAAACATGCCTTTCAGTGGATATTTTTCTGTTGCAATATAAAACAGAAGTGTTTGTGACAGTGAACGAGAGTCAAGTGGAGATTACAGCAGAAAGAGGGCAAGACTTTGTTTGGCGTGTAGAGCAGAGAAATAAGAAGACTTACCTTAAATTTGATGTCAGCAAAAATCGAGAAAATGTAGAAGTGAGCAGAATATGTAGAGACACGGCCTACATCGTATACAAATTTTTGTTGCATAAAAGTAGGCTCAGAGACGAACACAGGGAGCAAGTGATTAATTGGAGAGAAGAAGAGAGAAAGAACGGACCAGATGAACGAGAAGCAAAGTTGGAAGATAAGATACTCTGCCCGTAAAATGGCGAACTAGTATCATCGACCCCCTCCTTCAGAGATGATTTTTTTTTTTTTTTTTTTTTTTTGAAAGACGAATACCATAATCAACACAATTAGTCAGTTTGGACAACAGATCTTTCAGTCAAGGAGAAAAATCTGCGATAAAAGTGCATATTATACATAAATAATTCAGGTAAACAGATCAATTAAACCCATATGTGGGACCCTAACAGGTATGACTACTCCAGGTTAAAGTGGACCAGAGTAATGACAATGAAGATGTTTATTTGGTTGAGTTTTATGGCATATCAACCACTAAAGGTTATTTAATGCCAAATCCTCTTTATACATATATATTAAATATATATGATTTGGTTTGGTTTTGTGGCATATTAACCATTGTAGGTTATTTAATGCCAAATCCTTTCATTACATATATGTAGTGCATTCAATAAGTTTCCAGACTTTTTTTTGTACAGACATTTAAAATTGTTGTAGACTCTTGAAAATTCAGTATGTTATTGCTATACATCTTATGAGATGACTGACCAATTTTTATGATTTCAGCTTCAAATGAACAGCTACAGCAGCAATTGGAATACACCCTACTAAAGCTTGATTGTCACAGCTGGTGAATTTCAAAAATGCAATCTGGATGTGAGGACATTTAGAAGAACGATATGCAATAAAATTCTGTTTTAAACTTGGAAAAAATGCCACAAAAATGTATGGAATGCTTCAGACTGCTTTTCGAATATCTTGCATGAATCGAGCATTAGTTTTTGAGTGGCATAAGAGATTCAAGGAAGGCAGGGAGTCTGTGAGGGATGATGAGAGGTGTGGGAGGAGTAAGGAAGTCAATACACCAGAGTTGATTGGCCAAAAGGTTAGGGTTAGGGTTACTATGTTGAGGTTTTAAGGGAGTTCAGCAAGAAATTCCGTTGGAAGAGGCCAGCACTCTTCAAATCGGGTCAGTAGCATTTCCACCAGGACAATGCACCAGTCCATAACTCCATCCTTGTCACAGACGATTTGACCAAGATGGGCATCAAGACGGTTCCTCAGCCTCCCTGTGACTTTTGGTTATTCCCTAAGCTCAGAGGCTGTGGTTATGAGACAATTGAAGAGATGAAAGAGGCTGTGATGAAGGTCATTGACATGCTCACACAAGAGGACTTCCATGGGGCCTTCCAAAAGTTGTTGGAACAGTACAAGTGCATTGCAGCCAGAGGAGATTACTTCAAAGGGGACTAGAGTTTCATAATGTGCTATGAATAAAAGTGCCCATACGAAAAAAAGTCTGGAAACTTATTTAATGATCCACGTATATATTAAATATATATGGTTTGGTTTGGTGGCATATCAACCTTTGTAGGTTATTTAATGCCAAATTCTGTTTTTACGTATATTAGATATATGATTTGTAAACATTTTGTAGATACACACAGTTAATGATCAAACATTTCTATTTCAAACAATTCAGTTTACCATAAGTTAAATAGTTTCAAGTATTGCTATGTATCACTAACAATTCAATTAAACATCAGTCATTTGTTTACACACAGTTAAATAATCATATAGTTCTATTTCAAACAATTCAATTGAGCATAAGTTATTTCTTTGCACTCAGTTTAAATGTCAAAACAGTTCTATTTGACTCATAGATAGGACTCTTTCAGATGCTACCACTCCAGGTCAGAGTGGATTTGGGAGCTATGGCAAGGAAGAGATACTCCACATTCCCCAAAGCTCCAGCATTACAGGAGCCTCACTATCAAATGGTTTAGTGTCATATCCAGGATACTCATTTGAGGGGAAGGGTCTTACCCCTCTGCAAGGATGCAGTCAGTGTATTTTACAGCTCCCACCCCTCCCTAGCTGACTGGGCAAGGCAATAATGATATACTCCATAATCCTCAGATCTCCAGTACTGGATCCTCAACATCAGATGCAGTTTAGTGTCATATACAGAACACTCAATTTCAAGTAGGAGGGTGGGGGGTCTTACTCCTCTGCAGGGGATACAATCAGTCTATTCTAAGCCTGGCAAACAGAATAGTCAAACTATTTGAACTTCAGTTGCCAAACATGTAACAAAAAAAGTCAATAGGATTAAATTTTTCATTAAAGAATTAAATAGTTTACAACTGTAAGTAAACAGAGACCTAAAATGTAGTCAAGCAGTGGTTAGCCTGTTCAGTCATTTTTCACCTTAAAACTCACAACATAACTCAATAATAGAAGTGTCAAAAGTCAAATTCTCTCCCTCTCTCTCTCTGTATATATAATTGGAGGTGTTTGTGGTGTAACAGCTATCGTCATAGGAAATGGACACAGTGACATGAGTTTAAAATCTGGACAAGGCTGATTGCATTTCACATAGCACTAATACCCTTGGGAAAGGTATGAATCCAATTATTCTCCCTCCAGCTATAGGTAAATAGTAGGACAGACTAGGTTCTTTTGCCTTGTTTAGGCAACCAGTCTAGGAGAAGGAAAACTCTGAATTCAAACCAGTTAAACTCCACTTAAAAAATTGAGATTGTGTCACATCCTGCTCGTGCAGAAGGGTTGTTAAGTACACACACAATTATGATTAAAATTCAAACTCTTCAGAGTGCTCTATGTACAAAAATGCAGAGCAATATCACAATATATTTCAACTATAAAATAAGATCATAAAACAGGATAAAAACTCATAGTTTCACATTGTCAATCTTCAGGTGGGTTAGCATTCAACGTATGGATTATTAGCTCACCTGAGAATTGACAACTAGAGTAGAATTACATAAAAGACTTTGAATTAGAACCTCTGAAAAAAGAACAAAGAAACAAACATAACTAAGAAACACAAACTGCTGTATGATACACACCTGGTACAATTGACAAACTAAGACAGGTGTCACCCAAATACTGTGCCCTAATGCATTAATGGCTGTCCAACCAACCCAGGGAGATGTTGTGAAGATTTTGAGGATGATACCGGTGATTCCTTCTTCGTAAAAATCCCACGGACAATTGTGGGCCCAGTCTGAAATTTAAAAAAAATAATTTTTTTTCTTTTTAGGCAAGAAAATAAGAAAAATGAGATACTTGAAATTTCATCTATAATGCGTAGGATTTTGGACGTTTCAAACAAACAAACTATGCTCAAAATCCCAAGGATGCAGATTTTTATAGTAATTTCTGCTTCCCTGTATTTGGTCATTTAAAAGATTACTGATTGGCTAAGAAAAAAGGCAGCTGCAGTTCTTGATTGGTCACCTACACTGATTCAATGGAACCTGCCCTTGAATACTTTTTGTAGTTGATTGGTTGGTTTTATGACATGTCAACCTTTGTTGGGTTATTTAATTCTAAAATCAGTCTTTTTAAGTAATTAAATGATTTAAAGTAACTAATAATGATAATCCTTAGTAAACAATTATAGCTTCAAGTAATTATTCTTAATATTAATAATTTTCACATAGTTATACGGTTTCAAGTATTCCTATTTAATACTAATAATTTGCATACAATCATATGGTTTAAAGTCACTATTTCTATGAAATAATATTCCTTTTTTGTTTATTTATATGGTTTCAAGTATTCTTATCAAATATTAATCCTTTTCAAATAGATCTATTTGACCTATAGATGGTACCATAACAGGTACACCACTCTTGTTAAAAGTGGACTTGAAAATAATGACCACAAAAGAGTATTTCACACTCTTTAGAACTCTGGAACAGAAATCTCACCATTAAATGCAGTCTAGTGTCAGTACTTAGGACAACCCTTTCAAGTAACAAATGTAAGCAATTTATATAAAATATAGGTGAATAGTAGGGCAAACGGGGCTCTTTAGCCTTGGTATAGCAACCAGTTTAGGAGAAGGAAAACTCTGAATTGGAGTCAGGTGTACTCTGCTTAAAAAAAGAATTGACTTAGTCTAACATCCTATGCATGGCAGAGGAGGTGCAATAATATCCCTTTTGGCCAAAAATTTGTTTAGAGGGTGTGGTTTTAGAAAGTAATAAGACTGATTTTTTTTCCTTCCAGTTAGGCAAGAAAAAAATTGATCTTGTGTTACATTCTGTCTGTTTGCAGAGGGGCTATACATGCAGAAATGCACAGTGTTACTTCAAGAAATTATTTAGCATCTATATACATATTGACTCGGGACATTTTTGCAGACATCAACATTTCTATTTGCACAATGCATAAGGCAATATTCTTCAGCATTCTCCATATAGATTAAATCCACATGTTCCAGTTTTCTTCCTCTCATCGAACTTCAAATTTTGCCACCATTTTTTTTCCTCATACCAACGATCTCATCAACTGGAACCAACTGATGGTGCTGGGGCCACCCTTACAGCAAAGATCATTCTGGAATAGGCCCCCAAACAACATGCATATAATATAACAAGTAGATAAATGTTTGATTTTTTTAATGCTTACAGAGAGCACAACTATGAAGATAGATAATCAGGGTACCAAGCACAAAAACCAGAAATCCAAGGAAATATTTGTGGTTCAGTGCTCCTGAAATGAAAAGAAAGAAAAAAGAAATAGTACAATTTGACTATCACAAGAAAAAAAAAGTGTATTTATCAAGATTTTTACAAATAATAAACAACTAATTCTCTTCTTCAAATTTCAAAATATTATTTTAAAAAGAGTAAAAGGCCTGTTAGTTTTGTATCAAGGCTTTACATACAGATTTTAATTGCTCTTTTCAGTTTAAAAAAAAATATCAAAATTTGGTTTGGTTTGGTTTCTTTACTTAATAGCATATCAACCTTTGTGGGTTATTTAATGCTAAAATCATCATTGTAGAAGAACAGCAAAGATACTATTTAACCCATAGCTGAGGATATAAAGAAGTTTATACTTTCTCCAAGGGTATTAGTCCAAAAGTGAATGTTTTAGCGTGACTGGAGTTTCAACTTGCTTTGAGGCTGCAGTTCTTGCAGGTCCCTCTCTGTGTGACAATGGTTATTAGGTTGGTTGAGCAGAGTGTGACAAGTGAGTAATGAATTTGATCCTCACTAGATATCTTACATTGTGGTTCAGTAATTAGACATTTGGCACAAGACTAGTGTTAAATGAGACTTTATCTTCTACAATTGATGTAAGGACAAATCTGAATCGAGACAAATTTTTTTTAAATGTTTGTAATTTCTTCTCCTCTACATCAATTAAAAAAAAAAAAAACACCTAAAGATGGCTAGAGAGTGAACCAGCTGAAATGTGAAGAAAAAGAAAAAGAGTTTTTTGGGTTTTTTTTGAACAGTTAGTTTTTTGGTTCACTGAAGTTCACAAACATTCAAACTTGAACTTAGAACACAGAAATCTTCTTAAAAGCTATTTCATCATTTAATCAAAAAGAATGATCACTACATCAGAATTTTTATTATGAAGTGATTTCCTTAAGCCCAAAACATCATGTTTACAATGGATAGTTGTTGTAGGTGACTCATCTATGACCAGAATAATGGACTTACCAAAAGGGTATATTAATCAAGAGCTACAGCTGTAATAGCACTGCGCCTCTCCAGTTGTTGGGTCACACTTCGGTAAGTCGTGCTTGCTGCAGCACGGATCTGGCCAAGTGTGTCTCGGCAACTGAAGATTTCCTCCGACCTCAAGAGGCCGTTCCTCTAGGATATACCCCCTTTGGTGGGGGTTGGGTTTATTGCCTGGTGCCTAATAAGAGGAATGCCAACGGGGCCGAAGGCATTTTTGACTATGCCGGGCATGTGTGGGCTTCGGCCATGCACCTGGACCCACCAAAAAAAAGGCCTAGTGCCACACTTGCACATTCAGTGGGGCGTGCAACAAATACCGAGTAGCAGCTGTAGTAAGCACCTTGCCTGTCTTCGTGTACGTTGCACCAAGGAAATCCTCCTCAGAGACTTGGATACATTTGTGTGGCACCTCATATCTCCGTGTTGTGTTATTTATTTATTGACCCTTAATAATCGGTCATAACAATGGTTCAAAATATTATACTCACAACATATCGTAGAATATCACTCAATTGTATAGTTAGATAGCATTGGGCTCATGATATAAAGTAAAATAATGCTCAGCCTGAATATCAGGCTTATGGGTTCAAAGTGTTAATTCATTTAAAATAAAACCATTTACAAATCAAATCAACCATCATCTTCCACATTTATTTCATTTTAACACCAGTTTCAGTATTCTTCTATTTAGTCTAAAACTTATTTTGTACAATTTGAAGGCCTTATTTATCAATCAAGTCTTATAATTTTAAAGACAAATTCACTTCATTTTGACACCAGTTTCATTATTCTTCTATCTAGTCTAAAACTCGGTTTAGACTAGGTAAGTTTGGTTTAGTTGGGTTTTATGGCAGATCAACCATTTAGATTATTTAATGGCAAATCATCTTTATACATATATATTTTAAATATACATGATTAGCAAACTCATTTTGTAGGTAACATTTTTAAATGAACCTGAGCTCATTATTTGCATACATTTAAATGGTTTTAAGAATTGCTTAGTAACAATAATAATTTAACATCAGTCATTTGTTTGCACAAATTTAAATAGATATATATGATTTGTAAGTGAATAGTTTGGCGGTAATTTCATTTTTCAATGAGTTACAACTTATTTGTTCGCACACAAGTATTACTATTGTTTCTACAGTTAAATGGTTTCAGTTATTACTAACACAAATATCAAACAGTTCTATTTGACCCATAAATAGAATCCTATCAGGCGCTACCACTCCAAGTTGAAGTGGATCTGGGAGTAATGGCAATGAAAGGGTATTCCACATTCCCCAAAGCTCCAATACTACAGCCGATATTTGTCGCGGCCTCCCACCAGATACGACTTGACACAAGGTCAAAAGCCCGAAGGCCGATTAAAGTGGGGATAAAGGGGAGGGGAGGTCGGGAACGAATCAAGACTCGAACCCTGCTGGTCAGTGCTGCTCATCGGCTCATTTAGTGCAATGTGAGCCTGATGAGGCAAGCAGTTTCACGAACCCAAATGTGGGTCCGGGCACGTATGCCAATTTATGGCTTAAACTAGACGCTTGGTCTAGTGCCGTACAAGGGGGACAAAGGAGACAAAAATGCAGCTCGCCCACCCGAAGGTAGCCTAGTCGAAACTAGGTGCCTAATTAAAGGCCCCAAGTCTGCCATTGCTTTTGCAGAGCCACGCTCTGGACCGAAGTCCAGAACAGGCTCCGGGGCTTCGCAAAAAGCTAAAAGCCGAGAGCGAGCCCCTCCAATACTACAGCCTCACCATCAGATTGTTTAGTGTTATGTCCAGGACACTCATTGGGGGTGTCTTACTCCTCTGCAGAGATGCAGTTAGTGTATTCTATAGCCCCAGCTGACTGGGCTACACGACTGGAGATCTTATTCCTTAATTAACTCTTGTACTGTCTTATACCAGAGTTGGGTTAGTAAAATGGTAATTCCTGTGTATGAAGTGAGTAAGGGAAAGGCTCTCTGTGATTGGATATACTAATCATGTGATGAGCCCAAAAGTCTTGGCGCAAAAATCCAAAATCCAGTCAGATAGATTCCACCAGGCATTCAGTGAAGCAGGGACATTAAAAGCTCTCAGAAAAACAACCTGAAGATACCAGATATCTTCTTCAGCGCGCTAGTAAGTCCCTTAAACTCAACTTTATACACAGGGAGGACTGTATATTGTTATTAATTGTTTCACGTGTTGATTAATAAATTGTTAGAATTAAATGAAGTATTAATTTATTTGTTGCTGTTAGCCTTAGAATAAATGCTATACTAACACAATACCAGGAAAAGAACAAAAGATATTGATTGCCAACTTCCCAATTCAATAATAAAAACCCAACTGTCTACTCACCAACACAGTTATCAACCCAGGGGCAGTGGTGGTCCATCTTGGCAACACATTTGTTACAAACCGAACAATGTTTCGAGCGAATTGGTCGCTTCACAACACACGTGCTGCAAAACTGATTCATACTGATTGACTGTAATTCGGCAAATTCTAAAATTGTCTAAAAAATAAATAAATAAATAAAAATTAGTGATGATATTTGATTCTCCATTGAGATAAATCACTTGACATCCTGTGGAAAATTATAAGCATCAGATATAAAAGCAGGGAAGACCTGATTGACTTCAGGACCATCAACTGGAAAAATCATTAAACTCTTTAATCTACTTAAACATAAAACACAATGTGACTATATATACTAGCAGAAGAACCCCACATTGCCAAGGATAAAAATAATATACTAAAGCACATTTTTGTTGTAGAATAGCTTCCACCCCTTCAGCACTCTACCAGATGGTCTGGCTCATAGCCTCAAATAGCCTACGATTAAGGACTTCAACAGTTGATTAATAAGTTGATATTAAGCTAATTAATATTTGGACTGATCTAACTTCATTTGGGTATATGGCATTTTGACCCTCCTTTATTTGTCTTGTTAATTGTTTGTAATTTATTGTATTGTGTCTTTTAGTATGTATCCTGTTAGCACCAGATACTGGTACTGAATAAATATTTTAAGCACTCATTCTTTTCTGTGTATCATTCTCCTCGACAATACAACAGTTTTGTAAAACAAAAATTCATTCATACAATGAGTACTGTCTTATATTTTTTTCTATAACCCTTTCCCTACCACAGACCATTTGTCAATGCATCTGAGCAGTCCCAATACTACAGCCATTATAACGATAAGGTGTTAACTGCTCACGTTGTCTCGCTCAGGTGCTGACACAATGTGGGGCCTTTAAAAGGTGAACTATTTCGGCTGTGTCCCCTTCCAATTTAAACAATCATACAGCATTCTCCTATGTTGTGAATTTTAATCCAAACATTGAAGACTTTGTACTTGAAAAATAACAGTGTAACTTATGAACAGCTGGGGAGAAAAGGTTATATAGTTAAAAAAAAATAAGTCAACTCCGATGGAAAATATAACAATCTTATATAAGAAATATTCAGCCATACTAAGTTGACTTTCTTTTCCCCAGGGGTTTTAACTGTGTGAGTGACACTAACTCAAGGTCTGGATTTAGAAGGTCTCATTGGCTAGTCTCTTAGCCGCTGTCTCAGCTTCTGTCTCCAAAATGCTCAGTTTTTATAAAACTCTGCCTCAAACCAGTGTGAGTCTGGACAGTATAGGAAGCTTCTTCCTAATGTCAACTTTCTTGATTAATGGTTAGTATTTCTTATTGTTGCAGTGTTTGCAATTTTCTCAATTTGGATATCCTCTCTACCCTTCTTTACTGGCTATCATGGTTATCTCTTGGGACAAATTTGTTTCTCAGAGTATGTTGGAAACAAAGAAAACAGTCTGAATCCTAAAACAATAATTCCTTTATCTGATGGCCAATTTAGCATTCTCCTTAATTCAGCACTTGTTTTCACAAATTATATGGAAAATAACCAGATGGTCCTCCAGCATGTCACCAGTACTGGCATTTTTCTTAAGACTTAATATACTCTTTGTTAACGTAAATGCATGGAAAAGACATCCAAAGTGCTAAGTAATTAATATTTAACTTATCTGATTGCTGATTCAGTTTTATATCTATTTTGGCACTGGTTTTCATAGATAACATGGAGGGTGACCAGATGTCCCTCTCCAAACATCAATCACTTTGCCATCTTTCTTGGGGTCCCATGGACCCACTGTTATTTATACACTGCTTCAGCGATAATAGGAGACTAATTATGTTTTATATATCAATGGTCGGTTAAATCTTTCTTCACAGGCTTACTTTACTTTGTTAATTAACCCTCTACGAACAAATAGTGTCACATTCCAAAGAAGTCTCAGTTCATTTGTGAAGAGTAGAGGGAATCATTCCAATAGATATCAATTTTATTTGTTTTTTGGACGAATTAGACTTTTCTGCATTTTGCTCTTTTCATTTTATAAAGATCTAGTTGTGAAAAACTTTTTAAAAATTACGAAATACTGGTTGTAGCAAGTATATTCTAACCTTGTAAAAAATATCACTATTCTATTTCATTGTTTTCTATTTGGCAATGTACCAAATGTGTAAAAAATGAAATCAACTTGTCAGTGGTTAAATACTGGAAAAAAACCCAACTATATTAAATTTAATATTGAATACCATGAATAGATTTTTCCATGTCAACAGAAATTATTAATAGATCATTAAGTAGTAAGGTAGAAATACTTTAAGCCAAGAGTTATAATAATTAAACTCTTCTCACAAGCCATTTTTAGTGAGTTTCATACTCTGTCACAGAATAGAGGGTTGGGTTGGTTTTCTTTTATGGCATATCAACCAGGTAGGTTATTTAATGCCAAATCCTCTATATATATATTTAATATATATGATTTGTAAACACAATTTAAAATGAGCCCGAGTTTCAAGTATTCAGTAACAAATTAACAAGTTATTTGTTTGCACACATTTATATATATATATATATATATATATATATATATACATGATATGTAAGAGATTAGTTATTCATTAATTTCATTTTTAAATGAGTTACAACTAATTTGTTTGTACACAAGTATTGCTATGTTTCTGCACAATTAAATGGTTTCAATTATTGGCATCTTAAACTTATAATTCTATTCAATATTAATCATTTGTTTGAAGACATTGAAGTGGTTACAAGTATTGTTATTTAACACTAATTATGTAATTCAACATTACTCATTCTTTTACACAGATAGTTCCAAGTATTGTTATGTATCATTAACAATCCAATTAAACACCAGTAATTTGTTTACACACAGTTAAATGATAAAAACAGTTCTATTTCTAACAATTCAATTGAGCATAAGTCATTTGTTTGTACACAGTTTAAATGTCAAACAGTTCTATTTGACCCATAGATAGGACCCTATCAGTTGCTGCCACTCCGGGCCAGAGTGGACCTGAGAGCAATAGCAATGAAGGGATACTTCATATTCCCCAAAGCTCCAGCATTACTGGAGTCTCACCATCAGATTTTTTAGTGTCATATCCAGGACACTCGTTAGAGGGTCTTACCCCTCTGTAAAGATGCAGTCGGTGAATTCTACAACCCCAGCCGACTGTGCTGTCACAGAATAGAGGAAATGAACTTACCTGATACTTTTCTTCTTGGGTAGCAGAAATAAAGCCAGGATCAGAACGCCAACTCTTCCATAAATTAAAGGACATAACAGCAGTAAAAATAGCAAACACACAAGGAACATTGTGCGTCGGAAAATCTTTCAGAAGTCAAGGAATAAAACAGAAAGAGAATATCTGAGACTATAATAAAAAAGAGGCTCAAAAAAAGGGGGATTTTAAGGGATGGGGGCAAAAGGAAATGATAAGAGTTGATTGGCTGGTCCCTAATAGGTTATTTAATGCCAAATCCTGTTTATATATATATATATATATATATATATATATATATATATATATATATATATATAGGAAGGTAGCAGAAAAACATAATCCAAATAGGTGAATATATCATGATGTAAAGTCAATGTTAATGTTTTGGTTTCAGTAACTATCATCATCATCATATATATATATATATATATATATATATATATATATATATATATAAAAATATCAAATATATGTGATTTGTAAACACAGTTTGTAGATAACATTTTTAAATGAGCCAATGCTCATTTGTTTGTACACAGTTAAATGGTTTCAAGTATAGTTATGTAATACTAATAATTCAATGTAACACCAGTTATTTGTTTACAGAGAAATAAATGATTTGTAGGTGAAGAGTTTATGAGGTAATTTTATTTTTAGAATATTAAAGCTAATTTGTTTACACACAATTAAATGGTTTCAAGTATTACTATGTAACACTGTAATTCTATTCAACTCTAATCCTTCATTTGCACATTATCAAACGGTTTCAAGTATTGCTATGTAATACTAATAATTTAATTTCTACACACAGTTAAAGGTTTCAAGTATTGCTTTTCAATACTAATAATTCTATTCAACATTACTTGTTTATACGCAAACAGTTAAATGGTTCCAAGTATTGCTATGTAATACAAATAATTCAATTTAGCATCAGTCATTTGTTTGCACACAGTTAAATGGTCAAACTGTTCTATTTGACCCATAGATGGGACACACTTAGGGTCAGGTGGACCTGGGAGTAATGGCAATGAAAGGGTACTCTACATTCTCTAAAGTTCTAGGACTAGAGCCTCACCATCAACTTCTTTTCTTGACCATACCACGCTGTGTTATCTTCAAGGCTCCACATAGCACTTTTGCTTCTCGCCCAGGGGGTATTTAACCAGCAGCCTACTGTAGGCTGTTCTGTGTTATCTTCAAGGCCCTATGTCTTCTCTTCCAATGAGACATACTCAACTGGTCCTTGCCATGGTTCTTTATCTGTCAACTCAACTGACTGCTGTAAGCTGGCATTGACAGACTGACACTATTTCACATGGGCATCTGCATATATCATTTTGTAACACTCACACATTTCCAGTCAGCCACAAGACTACTTCTGCTTATTTTCACAAGTGCGTCCTGTTCAGAGAATCTCTGTTTGACAGCTTGGTCAATGGTCAATATGCAACATCTGGAGGTTGCAGGTTCAATCCTGATTACAGGTAAACAACAAGGAATACTTTTTTTTTTTTCATCATACAATGTATGAAAGCAGGTGTGATACCCTGCCCTCATCAGCCGCCAACCTGGGTGATAACAGTTTCAGTAGCTCAAGGTGGCTATATTGTATGATGAAAAAAATATATATATAGCTTGACACTTGTACCCAGTAATGGTTAATGCAATTAGAACAATCTCAAAAAAGAGTTCAGTTCAAACTTCCATGTAGGCTCCCAAGTTTGACATGAAACACCTGAAGAAGGCTGAAGGATGCATCGGCCGAATATAACAATAAAGATAAAGACAATAGTCGGAATACACTAAATGATAAAAGTTGCATTTCTTGTAGAATATTCACAACAGTATAAACTTTTTTCCACAGCTGGAAACGTGTCACATAAATGAAAGTCTGCTTAAAAGGATACAAGGCAACAGGTAGGTGAACCATGTGGCATACAACCAGAAGAGTGTGGCCAGGGACACATACTTAGGGACAACCACACTAACATTATTGTCAAAAAATAATCTGAAATAGAAATTAAAAATGACTTGAAAAAAGTTTTTTTTTAAATGAATAAACATTACCTACTCCCATACGGACCACTGGAAATAATCCTCTCCCCACAGTACTTATTGTATGCATCAACCATCCCATTCACACAGGGAGGAGTCGTCATACCATAGTGGCTAACGTACTGGACTACAACATCATAGTAAGCAAGTTCAAACTCCAGTCACTATTATGTTCACTTTTGGACTAATACCCATAGGAAAGGCATGAACTCCAGTATCCCCCCACACCGCAACCTATGGGTTAAACAGTACTGCTACTTTTCTTTTATAAAGATGGCTTTGGTATTGAATGACCCACAAAGGTTGATATGCCATTAAACAAAGAAACTAAACCATTGTCAAGGCTATAATAAAATGTGCTACATTTACATGAAGTGGGGAGTCCCGATGGCGTAATGACTAAAGTGCTGGACTGTGACATCATAGTATTACAGTCACTTTTGGACTAATACCCTTGGGAAAGTTATAAACCCTCTAACCTCTCCAGATATGGGTTAAATAATACTGGTACTGTTCTTCTACGAGGATGTCTTTGGCATTAAATAACCCACAAAGGTTTATATGTCATTAAACAAAGGATCCACACCAAACCTTCTTTCCTTGTCGCATAGAATCTACCAATATTATCTCTTGTATGTAAGGCCTTTATTATAGTCTTTGCAAGTTTTCAGACCAGTTACTAACTGATGGCCTTCACTGGAGTCTAAGGGACAGAAATCCTCCTAAGACCTCCAGGACTCCTTTGAGTATTCTAGTCAACCTCAACAATGTTTCAGTCAGTAGTCAAGACTGTCACAACCGTTTTCTGGAAACCAATTTTCACACTGACAAGTTGTTGGTGTGGCTCAACCCCTGCTACCTAAGGGCATTGGAAGTGGCCACCTCCATTTATATTAGGTTCATCTTCAAACCTTGCTGCACCAGTTGCTGGCATTGACTCCACCCTCTACATACACTATTGTTTATTATATTGCTGCTGCTCTGTGCCTTGCTGCACAGGTTGTTGGTAGTGCCCTCTACCTCACCAACACTAGTTGACAGTGTTGCTTCCCACTCTGGCTCACATGGTTGTTTGTATTTTCACAACCTTCACTGCCACAGGCAGGATGCAACACAAAGTCAGTTTTTAAGCAGAGGAAAGCTGGTTTGAATTTAGTCTTAGAAGAAAATTAACTTCTAGTACAAAAAATTGTTAGTAGTGTACTTATCACTGGTTGATACTACGTAGTATCACTGGTGTTCCTTGTAGTTTCAATAGAACATATCCTAAAACACAGGTTAATACAGACTGGATACATCACCTCACAGAGTCTTCTACATGCAATAACTCAACTGTCTTCACGAAAGTGTTGTAACATAACTAGTCTGACCAGATAAAATGACGATAATTTTCCAAAGTACAATATCTGTTTCCTGCCCCTAGAGTGTTCGCCAATGGCCTGGGAGACCAGAGTTCAATCCCAGGTCGAATCATACCAAAGACTCAAAAAATGGTACTTGATGCCTCCTCCCTTAACACTCAACATTATAAGGTATGGATCAAGGGTGAGTGGAGCAATCCAGGGAAAGGAGTAGTGCCCTCTCCTACACTTCAGTGTAGTAGCTATTGAAAAGGGAGCCTTTGGGTTGCCTTTAACTACAGTCAGCCAACTTACTTATGTATTTACCTAACCTCTTGACAACAGGCAGGATATGGCACAATGTCAATTTTTTTAAGTGGAGTAAAGCTTATTTTGAATTTAGAGAGTTCCTCCTTCTAAACCATTTGCCAAACCAAGATTAAAGAACACAGACTACCCTAATATTTATCCACAGTTAGGTGGATTTATGCTTTCCCAATGGCATTAGCAAAGTGAAATACAAGCAGCCTTGTTTAGGATTTGAACTCAGATCATACAGTTCATTACTATAAAATGATACCCATTAAACCCCACTCACCTTCCAACTGGTTGTTGGCATTACCTCCCCTTCAAACCACATTAGCTAATAGTATTGCTCCTCACCCTACTTCACTAGTTAATAGCATTACCTCCCTTCCAATGATATTGAAACTAACCAAAAATATAAATATGTCATCATCATCATCATCATCATGTTGCACCATCAGCACAGATATCCCCAAGACTTTCACACCACCCCTTCCTATCGTCCAGTGCTTCCGGCAGGTCCTCAGGGCTTTATCCTGTATCAGCACAGAGCTGCTGTATGTAGGTTCGAGCTGGTCATCCTGCCTTTGCTCATCCATGTGAAGGAGTTCACAGGAGTACATTACTTATGAGCTCATGAAGGGGTCCACAGGATTACATCACTTATGAGCTCAATATAAATTTACGTAACATTTGATTACAATGGTGTTGTAAGTTACAGAATTTCAATGGTGTAAAATTTGATAATAAATAATACCTAATCACATAATATTTAACCAGAAATAATAAAATAATCCTGGTAGTTTTGCTTTAAAAGAAAATTAATTTTTTCCAAAAAAATTGTGTGAGGGGTTTACATTTTTATAGGCAATACTCTGAATAGATATGAACTGGTTTTGTTTCTTTTGTTTAATGGCATGTCAACCTTCATGGCTTATTGTTGTGGACCAGTAAAAGGTCTGGAAGAAAGACACAAACTCGGGATTACGTGAAACAAGTATATTGAACGAAAGTATAAATACTGCATAGATAAAAGAGTGTTGAACATCAGTTTGACTGCCAAAGTGTTAAGTTGGAGAGAACTTAATACCGAGATGAATATTCTTCCGGTATTCATAGTAATAGGAAGAGTTCATTATAGTCCGTAAGGTAGGTACCATAACAGTTATTTAATACCAAAGTCATCTTTAAAGAAGAACAATAGTGGTACTAATTAATCCATAGCTGGAGCGACAAGGAAGTTAATACCTTTCCTAAGGTTATTAGTTTGATGAAGAATATAATAGCATGATTGGAATCTGAACTCCTTGTCATGTTGCAGTTCAGCACATTAGCCACTACTACGTTCATGTAGATGTAGCACATTTTGTTACCGACTTGACAATGGTTTGCTTTCTTTGTTTAATGTCATATCAACTTTCATTCCAAAGTCATCCTTATAGAAGAATACTAATAGTAATATTTAAAAAAAAAAAAAAGTGCTCTAATCAAAGAGGCGACATCTCCATACTAAATGTTAGCTCTCTGAAACTAGTAGACAAGTTCACCTACCTAGGAAGCAGTGTCTCATCAACTGAGACAGACATCAATAAGCGACTAGCAAAGGCATGGACAGCTATCGATAGGCTATCAGTCATATGGAAGTCAGATCTGACCGATAAAATGAAACGCAGTTTCTTCCAATCAGCAGCCGTGTTGATACTGCAGTATGAATGCACTACATGGACACTAACTAAATGTATGGAGAAAAAGCTTGACAGCAACTATGCAAGAATGCTGCGAGCAATATTGAAGAAGTCCTGGAGGCAGCACTCCATAAAGCAGCAGCTGTACGGCCACTTACCACCCATCACGAAAACTATCAAAGTTAGACAAACCAGACATGCGGGACACTGCTGGAGAAGGATGAACTCATAAGTGGACCCCTTCACACAGATGACCAAAGGCAGGACGACCAGCTAGAACCTACATACAGCAGCTCTGTGCCGATACGGGGTGTAGCCCCGAAGACCTGCCAGAAGCAATGGACAATAGAGAAGGGTGGCAAAAAAGGGTCAGGGATATCCATGATGATGATGATGATGAATGGTAATATTTAACACATAGTTTGAGGATAAAGAAGTTCATGCCTTTCCCAAGGGTATTAGTCCAAAAGTAACCAGAATAGCATGACCAGAGTTTGAACTTGCTTACTACAATGTCATAGTCCAGCACATTAGCCACTATGCTACAGGGACCCTCCCCAACCCTGATACAAACAAAGGTAAACATTATCTCTAATAAAGATATTATAATCCTACCAATATCTTATAAAAAGTTAATCTTCTTCTAAACCAGAACTATATTATTGATACTTGAACATTATACAATCAAAACGGATATTATTAGCTATTATTTATTACAAATTCTACAGCACTGAAACTCATCCAAAAATAAGTACACACTTTATATAGCTGTTTATACAATATTTGATTACAGAGTTGAGGCAATTTTATTTTTGTTGCAGTTTTTGAATGGTTTAAAATTAGGTAATTAATAATACTTAATAATAATAATAATCTGTTTTGATTGTATAATATTTCACAAGAGACAATAAAATCCAACTATCTTTATCATTTCATTAGAATTTCTTATAATACATTGACAAAAAAAACCCAAAAAACTATGAGCAGAAAAAGTAAAATAAATAAATAAATAAAAGGAAATACAAAAGAAAGAAAAAGAAAAAAGAAGAATGCAGCAGTCTTCTTACTCAATTGTGAGTTTTGCGACCCCAGCAGTGATGAGATAGAGAAGCAACTTGTAGTACCACTTGAGAGAAAGTTCTGGAATGAAACCCAACACAAAGAGAGCAACAAACGGGAAGATGCTCATCACCGTGTTACGCACTGACTGCAAAAGAAAGAAGGAGAAAAAAAAGTTTTAGTGAGAAAAGCCAATACAAAAGAAAAGGATAGTTTAGATTTGATGCAAGGTCAACAGTAAGAGGCACTCAGTGAGAGTCAAAATCACTACTCATTATTATAAGATATCAACTTGCTAACCAATACAGTATTACTAAATGCACATGTATAATAAATGTAAGGAGAAAAGTATTTAAGTATATCAAATACAGTGTTCTTATAGATAATGAAATATATTTCAATCATTATAGAAATTATACTAATTGTCATATTGTAGTTTCACTAATGACTGGAGTGGTATTTCTTATTAGGGTAACATCTAAGGGTAAAATAGATTTGTTTAAAAATTATTTGTATTTGATAGGAACACTTGATGCCATATAACTGTAAATTATTTGCATTTGATAGGAATACTTGATGCCATATAACTGTAAAATATTTGTATTTGATAGGAATACTTGATGCCATATAACTGTAAATTATTTGTATTTGATAGGAATACTTGATGCCATATAACTGTAAATTATATGTATTTGATAGGAACACTTGATGCCATATAACTGTAAATTATTTGTATTTGATAGGAATATTGATGCCATATAACTGTAAATTATTTGTATTTGATAGGAATACTTGATGCCATATAACTGTAAATTATTTGTATTTGATGGGAATACTTGATGCCATATAACTGTAAATTATTTGTATTTGATAGTAATACTTGATGCCATATAACTGTAAATTATTTGTATTTGATAGGAATACTTGATGCCATATAACTGTAAATTATTTGTATTTGATAGGAATACTTGATATCATAAAACTGTAAATTATTTGTATTAAGAATAGTAACTTGAGGCTATAATTGTTTAAATGAGAAATGAGGCTTTAAAACATTACTCCCGCAATTGTTGAAGGTAGTCACTTGATCCCAAAGACAGGAAGGAAAGAAGACATGTTAATCTTCGTTTTTTTGTTTGTTTTTTTTTCTTTCTGTGTACTTACCTTGAGTATATATTTACCAAACCCCTCTGTCACAGAGTACAACTAGTTAGAATTCAGTTTTGCAAATGTGAAAGCACTCATAGTGTAATGGTTACCCTTGTAGGAAATGAACACAGTGACTCGAGTTCAAATCATGGAAGAGGTTGTTTGCATCAGATAGTGCTTATATTCTTGTGGAAAAGTATGAATCCAATTATTCTCTTTCTAGCTATGGGTAAATAGTAGGGCAGACTGGGCTCTTTAACCTTGATATGCTAACCAGTCTAGAAAAAGGAAAAACCTCTGACTTTAAACCTGTTAAACTCCACTTAAAACTGACCTTATGTCACATCCTGCTTGTGTGAGGGATTAGTGTGTGTGTGTGTGTGTGTATATATATATATATATATATGACATGACCAAGTCATGCTGAAAGTTCTAGTTCTAGTCAGATCATTGAAGTTAAGCAACAATGAGCCTGTTTAATTCTAAGATGAGCAACCAAATAGGAACAGCAGGTACTGTAAGCAGTCTGAGGCCTGTGTGCTGCACTAAGCAAATTCATTGATTTTAATGGTATATCAACATGTCTAGGATTATTTTATGCCTAAAGGTTAAGGAATCGCACTCATATTTACATTTTTTGTGTAGTTATTTAAGAGGTTTTTATTTTCCAACAGGGTCGTATCAAATATGAATAATTTTCAAACAGATCTATTTGACCCAAAATGGGACCCTAACAGGTACTACTACTCTAAGTCAAAGTAGATCAGGAAGTAATGCCAATGAGAATAAGAAAGTTTTGAAAATAATAACATATGTAAGTATAAGGTTCACAGCCAAGTTACACTAAAATCATAAGTGTTCATCACATCACTAAAATTAAGCATAAATGAATCTGTTCAGTTCTGAGATGGGTGACTATGTAGGTATGGTAGGTACTATGAGCCAGATTAACCAAAGTTTAGTAAATAACAAAAACAATTAGTTGTATATATATATATATATATATATATATATATATATATATATATATGTATTTACCTTATGATTGGTTAGGTTTGATAGCATGTCAACCATTGTAGGTTATTTAATGCTAAATCCTCTTTATACATATATATCAAATACATATGATTTGTAAACACATTTTGCTGATAACATCCTTAAACGAGCCTGAGCTCTTTTTTTTGCACACAGTTAAATGGTTTCAAGTATTGCTATGTATCACTAACAATTCAATTGAATATCAGTCATTTGTTTAAACACAGAAAAAGGATCAAACAGTTCTATTTCAAACAATTAAATCTAGCATAAGTCGTTTGTTTGCACTCAGTTTAAATGTCAAACAGTTCTATTTGGCCCAAAGATATTACCCCATCAGGTACTACCATTCAAGGCCAGAGTGGACCTGGGAATGATGGCAATAAATGTATGTAAATTGTTTGTATAAAGAATAGTTACTTGAAACTAAAATTGTTTACTAAAGATTATTAGTTACCATAATTATTTGTATATAATACTCATCCCTAACTTTGGAAAAAAATTCTTGTGAATAATTTGCATCGGCTTTTTAGAATTTGTAATAGCTAAATTTCATCTGAATTTAAAATTTGTTCAATTTTTTATTGGTTCATACAGAATAAAAAGAATTTATAAATAAGTATTTAAATTCTTTATGTCTTAAAACACAATATTTACACAGTATTTAGAGCAAACACACAGAAATATTCACACAAAAATGTAACAAGCTTGTGACGAAAATAAGCTTAGATTAGGAGAAACAAAATTATAAAAAAAATTCATTCCAGTTGGTATTTCCCTATAATAGTGTAAAGCACATTAGTTTGAACTATAGATATAAATTACTTTTGGTCATCCTGTCCCAAATGTAGTGAGGCATATGACCAGAAAAAGTTAATTATATACTTCTTGTGTATAACAATAATAAGCAGCAACTGAACCATTGGCCTAGAAAGTAGAGTGTTTGCCAAAGGGCCAGGAGACCTGGTTTCAATCCCAGGTCAAGTCATACCAAAGACTCAACTCAACCTTTTTATCCCTACCTTATAATGCTGAGTGGAGCAATCCAGGGAAAGGAGTGGCACCTTCCTCTACACCTCGATGTAGTAGCTAATGAAAAGAGAGCCTTCGGGTTGCCCTCAACTACAGTCGCCAACTTTACTTACTTTATAATAATAAGCACACCTAGCTTTTGAGTTGAAAAATCAGAAAAAATAGTTTATGCACAAACAATTATGGTATTTGAAATCATTGCTTACAACAAAAAAGAAAAGAAAAAAAGACTGACTTCAATACACAATAAGGGTCAATAGCTATAAAACCAACCTCCAAGGAGGGGAAGGAGGAGGTGTTTAATACCCACAATTCCTAACATTACAAAGTGTGCCAAATGTTACTTGCAGATTTCTGTCAGTTAACTCAGCTCATTATTTTGTTGGGTTTGGTTTCAACTATATCTCATATTCAAGTGATCAGATCTAGACAAATTTAAAATCTGATACAGTCAATAAATCAAGAACAAATATTCCTCCTCCACCCACCCTCTAAGTCATTCTCACTGGTAAGGAAAGGTTGGGGTGTGGCTGTTCAGCAGCAAAAGAACAAATATAAATTCATTAGTGCTATACGTATTAATATGTTGATAGGCAGGAACACCTTCTCCATTTTTGCAAACTGTTGCAACTTTTGAGCACTTCATAAAAGATAATGTTAGTGAAGTTGATCCTCACAGGGTGTCTTCTGGGCTTAAGCCAAACTAAGCATGATAAATGGCTACTATTTCAACCCCCTGGGTACTTTGTATTCGGCAACCAGTTATCAAGCTAGGCTAACAATTGTTAGTGAGGTTGATTCTCATTGGTTGTTATGGTTAACCCTGGCCAATTTGTGTACTATAAATGGCTAGCAAGTAATAATTAAAGAAGTTGATTCCCACAGAGTGTCTCATAGTTCTGGGCTTATATCAAACTGAGAATTTTATGTGATGTAATGGTTATCAACCCAGGCTAACATGGCATTGTTAGCAAAGTTGATTCTCACTGAGTGTCTCATACTTCTAAGCTAGTCAAACTGGGTATGTTGTGTGATGTAATGGTTATCAAGCTAGGCTAACAAGTAATTATTAGTGAAGTTAATTCTCACTGAGTGTCTCATACTTTTGGGCTTATGTCAAACTGAGGACTTTGTGTGATGTAATGGTTTTCAAGCCATTGTTAATGAGTTCAATTCTTCTACCAGTTGTGCCAAACTAAGCATAAAGAATGAGTAGTTACAATCCCAGGCCAAAATTACGCAATCATCACACTTATAGGATGTTCATTCCAAACTTTTAATTCCTAGCAAATTAACTAATCATTGATATAACAAAATAATTTATGTTTAACAGTTAAACAAATGCTATTCCAAGATGAAGTAAATCTAAAATAAATAAAAACAGATTAAATTACTGGCGATTAAATTAATTTAAATCAAGCAGCTCTAATAATTTACTTGTGTTCCCATTGGCATAATGGTTAGAGTATTTGCTAATGTTCCAGGAGACCGATGTTTAATCTCAATGACTAAAAAACGGTACTTGATGCCTCCTTGATTAACACTCAACATTACAAGGTATTGATCAAGGGTAAGTGGATCAATCAAAGGAAAGGTGTAGAGCCCTCACCTACACCTCAGTGTAGTAGCTATTGAAAAGAAGCCTTCAGGTCCCCCTTGACTTCAGTCAGCCAACTTACTATATCATTAAAGATCTCTTGAAAGATTTGAAAAAGATCTTCTCATATTCATTTTGTATGATCTTGCATAGCCATCCCTCATTCTTTATATATATATATATATATATATATATATTAGGGTGGGTAAAAAGTTCTGCAAAATTTTGGTAACATGAGGCATAATTCAGCTGGTTCTGGATGCTTTTACCCCTAAGGTCATGAAGGTGATGAACTACATTGGACTGTGAGATGCTAGGGTCATTTGATATTTTCTAAGTCCCAGATTTGCCTCTATGGCTTAAAGCACGGTCACAAAATACACAGTTTTAGGCCTACCTGACTTTGTCCGATCAGCAAGGTTCTTGCAACCTGACCTAAATTTCTTGAACTCTCTGGTTTCTATACTGTGATCCACTGTGCCTTTACCTTTCACACAACAAATGGTTTTGGCTGCTTCCATGGCATTATGGCCCAGTTCAAACACTTAAAGCATAAGTTACCAAATTAGATTGAGTTGGATGTTCATCTGTGCAGTTTTCAAAACACACACACACACACAGCGAAGCAATGCACAATGTGTGAGGACATTAACTAACATCCATAAAAGGTACCAAAATATTGCAAAACATTTGACACACTCAATTTTATAAGTAAAGATTGTGACCGTAGTCGAGGGCAACCCAAAAGCTCCCTTTTCATCAGCTACTACAGAGGTGTAGAGGAGGCTGCTACTCCATTTCTTAGATCACTCCACTTTAACCTTGATCCCTACCTTATAATGTTAAGTGTTAAACAAGGCAGCATCAAGTACCACTTTTTGAGTCTTTGGTATAACTCAACCTGGGATTGAACCCCGGCCTATTGGGCCATTGGCAAACACTCTACCCACTAGGTTAATATATATAAACACACAGCAAACATAAACTGCTGGGCATAGCTGCATATATCTCTTCTTCTCCCAACTATAGTAGGGCAGACTCTGTGTGTGTGCGTTTTTTTAAGGATTTTGGTAATGACTGTTGGTTTGAACACAAACCCTTACCTTTTTGGCAGTCAGCGCTTGTAAGCAGTGTTTATGACCAATGCCACGTTCAGCACGGGCATTGCGCAACCATCGGATAATAGAACCATTCCTCAAAGACATAGCAATGTCCAAGGCAGTTTCTCCCTGAAGGAAAAAACAAAACAAAAACCTTTCACATGATTGTTATAAATAATCCCAAGCAAAAGTTAATTACTTATAAAACTAAAGATAAATTTTACACTCCAAGTTGTCCAAGATAAATATTTTTACATAAATTTTTTTGAAGATAGGGTATTATCTCTTGCACCACCCAATTTACAAGAATTTAAAAAATGAAGAGCTTTACAAAGTGTGTGTTAGAATCTCACTTTCAGCAATTTCTTTCTTCTGAATTGTTGTAAATTTATTGGAAAGGTATAGATTATATTAGTTGAGAATATTGTAAAAATAAACACTAAAAAAAGATGTGGAAGAAAAAGAAAGAGGTGAAGAAGAGAGACAAAATGGTAAAAAAGAATGATAAGAAGGTGAAGAAGAGAGAAAAGAAGGTGAAGAAGAGAGACAAGACAGGGAAGAATAAGAGAAAAGAAGTTAAAGAAGATAGAAAAGAAGGTGAAGAAGAGAGACAAGAAAGTGAAGACGAGAGATGACACGACAGAGAAGAATAAGAGAAAAGAAGTTAAAGAAGAGAGAAAAGAAGGTGAAGAACAGTTATATGATATAATAAATAAAAAAAAACATGACCATAAATTACCTTGGCATTTACAGCCTCCATATTGGCACCAGCTTCTACTAAGATCTTAATGACCACATGGTTTCCATACTGGCAGGCCCAGTGTAATGGAGAATTCTTCTTATACTTATCTGTGATATTTAAACTGGCACCAAATGTAAGCAGTAAGCGGGCAGGATCGTGGCTGCAAGATGAAAAAAAAAAGGTGAGGGCATTATTTATTGAACATTTTTTTAACCCATAACCCTGAATACTAAGAACATTCAAATTTCACTCCAGATTATGTATTTACCCAACCCCTATGCCACAGACAAGATGTGATACAGGGTCAATTATTAAGCAGAGTAAAGCTGGTTTCAATTCAGAGTTTTCCTTCTCCTAGACAGGTTGCCTTACAAAAAATAAAGAACCCTGACTGCTATACTATTTACCCATAGCTGGGAAGAGAGCAGATGGATTCATGCCTTTTCTAAGGGCTTTAGTGCGGAGAGAAAAGCGAACAACCTTGTCCACGATTTGAACTTGGGTTGCCAATTACATTTCCGATAACAATAACTAGTATGCTATGAGTGCCTCCACAACCTCAGAATACAGGTGTCTTTATTTCCCTTCAGGGTACAGGTGTCTTTATTTCACTTCAGGGTACAAATGTCTTTATTTCACTTCAGAGTACAGTTATCTTTATTTAAAGCTATTCCATACACAGTGTAGATAGTTGTTATATATTATTTGTGTATAGCATGCATCCCTAAATTTTTAGTTGCCAGGTCGGCTGGAACTGCAGAATACACAGGCTGCATCTCTGCAGAGAGTAAGACACCACTCTCAACGACCAGGTCCACTCTGACCCAGAGTGGTAGCACTTGATGGGTCCTATCTATGGGTTAAATAGAACTAAACTGTGTACTTATGCTAAACTGAATAGCTTGAAATAGGACTATTTTTGACATCGAAACTGCATACATATGCTAAGCTGAATTGTTTGAAATGGAACTGTTTTTACATTTAGATCTATGTATTGTCTAGTCAGCTAGGGCTGTAGAATACACCAGCTGCATCTCTGCAGAAGGGTAAGACCCTCCCCCCAATAAGTGTCCTGGATATGACACTAAACGATCTGATGGTGAGGCTCTAGTAATGCCGGAGCTTTAGGGAATGCAGAATACCCCTTCATTGCCATCGTTCCCAGGTCCACTCTGGCCCAAAGTGGTAGCACTTGATAGGGTCCTAACTATGGCTTAGATAGAACTAAACTGTGTATTTATGCTAAACTGCATTCCTTGAAGTAGGACCGTTTTGACATTAAAACTGCATGCTTATGCTAAACTGATTTATTTGAAATAGAAGTTTATATGTATTAAAATGGATTTGGCATTAAATAACTTACAATGGTTGATATGCCATAAAACCAAACCCAACCAAATCATATATATTTAATATATATGTATAAAAAGGATTTGGCATTACATAACCTACAACAGTTGATGTGCCATAAAATCAAACCCAACCAAACATTTTAGAATTCATAGCAGCTAAAGTTATCTTAAATTTAGCATCTGTTCAATTTTCTATCAGTTCGTATTGACTAAAAATAAGAATTTATATAGTTTACATTGTTTTAAAATGGAGGCACATGGATGAACGGTTATAGTCGTAAGAAATGGACACAGTGACACAGGTTCAAATTGTGAACAAGGCTTTTTGTGTTTCACTTTCACACTAATGTCCTAGGGGAAGGCAAGAATCCACCTATTCCCAAAATAATTATGGCCACCAGTCTACAAGAAAGAAAACTCTGAATTCGAATACGAATTTGCTTGGAGACTACATTCAAACACCAATGGTTGGGTCAACACATTCTTATTTGTCATTTAAATTCTGACTTTATTAAGATGCTGATTTCAATTCAAAGACCCATCCCTTTTAAGTAGGTGTTATGGTCAAAGGGAAGTTCAAATGATAACACGACTTGGAAATGAGTGATAAGAAATATATTGAAGGAAAATAGTACATACATAAACAATAGCTGGGAGAAACCTTTCCTCAGCTTAACACAATCATGAATGTTAGCGTCCGTTCTTGGAGACGTCTCGCCGAGACTGCTCAGAAGAGAGCTTAGCCGGTATGTATCACATGAGGGCGAGTCCATCCATAGGGGAGACACCCCAACAGTAGGTTAAGTTCCAACTGATATTTTGGCAGAGGAAAAGTTATTACTACCATAGCCTCTAAGGGATCAAAGCACCAGAGGGGGTTCTAAATGTTAAACTTCACTTTGTATTGTGTCTCAGATCCACGTGACTAAATAATGTAACTCATCCTCTAACTCTCTCTTTCTCATCACACGACAATCCTATAACCGAATCAGAGTACAGACATCTACTCATAACCCTAAATCATTAATTTCCTATTTCATTCTCAATTTCCATATTGGAATATATTCATCTATAACCTCCAACCTGTCAATCATCATTTTTCAAGGAGTTATTCTGATTTGGTTTTGTGGCATATCAACCATTGTAGGTTATTTAATGCCAAATCCTCTTTATACATATATATTAAATATATATGATTTGGTTTGGTTGAGTTTTATGACATATCAACCATTGTAAGTTATTTAATGCCAAATCCTTTTTATACATATATATTGGATATATGATTCCTAAACATATTTTATAGATAACATTTTTAAACATGCCTAAGCTCATTTTTTTTGCACACAGTTAAATGATTTCATTTAATTTCAAACAATTCAGTTAAGCATAAGTACACAATGTTTGTTTACACAAAGTTAAATGTGAAAATAGTTCTACTTCAAACAATTCAGTTTACCATAAGTACACAGTTTGAATGTGAAACAGTTCTATTTGACCCATAGATAGAACCCTATCAGGTGCCACCAGAGTGGACCTAGGAGTAATGGCAATGAAAGAGTACTCCACATTCCCCAAAGCTCAAAGGTTGGAGCTTCACCATTAGATTGTTTAATGTCATATCCAGAATACTCATTGGTGGGGCGGGGTCGTACCCCACTGCAGAGATGTAGTTGGTGTATTCTACAGCCCCAGTCAACTGGACAACTGAAGGAGTTAACCCCATATTTAAATCTGTTATCAGCTTTTGTGCCCCATTATTTTACTGAGTCAATTTCATTCAACAATAACCATTACAACCCCCATGACTTCATTATAAGCAATACTTAAATAGACAAAAGTATTTATTAATATTCTATTTTGTTTTAATATCAGTTTGGCTAAAAACAAAGATATATTAAAGAACCAGGTTCATTTTATTGCGCTCACTCGAAACATTGGTGCTTACATTTGTTTTGTACTGATAAGGCAATTCACAATACAATTCCTCTACTTAAAAAAGAAAATGTAGATCTATATCCTTGCCCTTGAGGTCATAATAATTATGCGGATGTGTATTTCTAATCCTCTTTGGAAGACATGGCCCTGGAGGTGACCGTGTCCTCTGTAAAGAGTATGGATGTAACTTGCAAAACACATTCAGGTTAATTGGCTATGCAATTACCATGACTAAATAATTTGGCGTCACTTGTGTGCTCAGTTGTAGAGTTTCAGCTCTGCAATCTGTGGTCTTTGGTTCGATCTCCAGTGGTGGAAATCACGGTATACACTGCTGATGAAATCTAATAAGATCAAAACAGCTGTCTAGTGTTTCCATATGTCATGTGTAAGTGTCTGCCGGATTTTCTGGTCATGGTAATTCAATTCACAATATAATTCCTCTACTTAAAAATGAAAAGGCAGGTATTTTTTTGTAATAATAGTAATCAAAAAAGAATTTTAAATTCCAAAAGCTCCTAAGCAACTAACATCCAGTACCTGCATCCATAACAATTTACATCAACAAGTTCAGTTACCATTTAAAAAAGAAAATTTTGAAACATCTGAACAAGCTATATAAGGAAAATATGAAATTAATTTAAAAAACTCTGAATATGTTCTGTTCCCCACCACAAAAAAAAGTGAATAATTGAAATGAAGTGCTCCACAAAGAGAATTTGAATTATACTTACCTGAAGACTCGGTACGCAGCCCACATAAGAGGGGTCATTCCACTTTTATCCAACATGTCAACATCTTGGCCTTTGGCTATCAAATAGGCCACAATAGCCGTGTGACCAAATTGGGCAGCCAAATGAATACAACTGCAACCTGGACAGGAGAAGAGAAATAAGCTAATAAAGAAATCCTTCATCAGAAAATGAACTAAATTCAAAGTATTCAATAACAAAAGAACAAAGATTGTCACAGACAGAGCTTCATTGGGATTAAATTTAAAAATAACGTATAATGAATTACACTCATTGCAAGTTAAATGGAAATAAAATGCAAAACATTTTTTTTAAATTACCTTCTCCATCCCTTAAAGAAGGATCAGCACCATAAGACATGAGCACCACTACCATGGTCAGGTGACCTTGCCTAAATTTTAAAAATAAAAAGAAGTATTTAGTTTGGTTTAGTTCGGTTTTATGGCATATCAACCATTGTAGATTATTTAATGCCAAATTCTTTTTATACATATAGATTAAATATATGATTAATATTCCTAAAAGAGCCTGAGCTCATTTTTTTGCACACAGTTAAATTGTTTCACTTATATCTAAAATGAATACATGGTTAAATATAAAAACAGTTCTTTTGCAAACAATTCAATTTAGCATAAGTACACAGTTTAGTTCTATTTGACCCATAGATAGGACCCTATCAGGTGCTACCACTCTGGGTCAGAGTGGAACTGGGAGTGATGGCAATGAAGGGGCACTCCTCATTCCCCAAAGGTCCAGTATTACTGAAGCCACACCATCAGAATGTTTAGTGTCATATCCAGCACACATTTATGAAGTAACTCAAAAAGTGCTATTGGTACCAAGTAACCTAGTACCATTGGTCAATTTTAAGTGAATTTGTTTACAACAATTTATTAACAATCATAATTTATCCAAAATGACTTAAAGCCTAGCTCACTCACCATAAAACCACACAAAACACCAAAGGTTTGGTTTATTTACTTAATGGCATATCAACCTTTGTGGTTTGGCTTGGTTTTATGGCATATCAACCATAGTAGGTGAATTAATGCCAAATCCATTTTTATACAAATAAACAGTTCTATTTCAAACAATTTAGTTTAGCATAAGTAAAGTTTTGTTTACACACAGTTAAATGTCAAAACAGTTTTATTTCAAACAATTCAGTTTAACATGAGCACTCAGTTTACATATCAAAAACAGTTCTATTTCAAGCAATTCAGTTTAGCATAAATACACTTTATTTCTATTTGACCCATAGATAGGACCCTATCAGGTGCTACCACTCTAGGACTGAGTGGACCTGGGATTGATGGCAATAAAAGCGTACTCTGCATTCCACAAAGCTCCAGCATCACAGATTGTTAAATGTCATATCCAGGACTCTCATTAAGGGAGTCTTACTCCTCTATAGAGATACAGTCAGTGTATTCTACAGCCCCAGTCAACTGGGCTACAACTTTTGTGGGTAATTTAATGCCAAAGCCATCCTTTGAAAACAATAGTGGTGGTACTATTTAATCTGTAGCTGGGGGGGTATAAGAGGGTTCAAACTTTAACCAAGGATATTAGTTCAAAAGTGAACATAATAGTGCAACTGGAATTCGAACTCACTTACAATGATGTTGCAGTCCAACACATTAGCCACTACACCATAAGGATACCCCCCCCAAACACACATACAAAAAAATAGCATAGAGTGGACTTGGCATAAGGCTGCAAATATAGAGCTTCCATATTCTATAAAGTAAGTAGGCGACTATAGTTGAGGGTGACCTGAAGGCTCCCTTTTCAATAACTACTACACAGAGGTGTAGGATAAGGCACTACTCCATTCCCTGGATTGCTCCACTTTACCCTTGATATGCACCTTATAATGCTGAGTGTTAAGCAAGGAGGTATCAAGTATCATTTTTAAAGTCTTTGGTATGACCCAACCTGGGATTGAACCCTGGTCTCCTGGACCATTAGCAAACACTATACCCAATAAGAACACTCAGTGAGAATCAAACTTACAAAAATGGTCTGCGAGCTGAGCTTCCTTATCATTAAACCACACAAAGTGGCCAAGGGGAATGTTAATGGGAGTCTCTGTGCATGTGTGTCTGAGACATGATTTACCTGATGTGGGTTAACCCAGCTCCATGTGTTGAATTGATGACTGGCCACATCAGCTCTTGCAATGTCCAGCCATTCACAGGTCCATTGATGAACATCATAAAGCCAATTTCATAGTAGCTAATCAGGTTATCAGCTGACCACTTTGGTATTTTCCTTAATCCACAAAGAGGAATTATCAGGGACTTGTGCTTGTTGCAAATGTAACAATTTCCAATATATATACGTCACAAAGAGGGGTTTATAAAATTGCTTTGTTGATCATTTTTGATTCAGGGTGCCACTGGGTGTATCCAAGCCTTTGGCATAGTAACTCTTCTTGGAGCTGCCTGAGTTTATAGCACTCATCGAAGTGTGATTGTCTGAGTAAACTTTCAGGATGCGGCAGAAGCAGAAATTCTCAAAGACCTCTAGACTTTGTCAGTCAATGAGACACATGAACCATAATAGTATATTCTGGCACGTTCATGACACTGACCAGTAAATTTTGCACCTTAACAAATGTATGTATGTGCACCTCGCCCCATTAAAGTGAACATATATTGTATATATCCCTATACACATAGCAGATTTATAAGGAATCCCTTACCTGGTGGCCCAATGCAATGGGGTGGAATTTAGGTCTCCTCCAAATTTGTCAATAATGGCTCCTTTGAGAAGGTAATATCTGAAAAGACAAAAAATATTCATCTCTTTTCATAGCAGACAAATTCTAAATCTGAATAACTCATACAGGAAAGGAAAAACAGAAAAAAATACACAATTCATCTAAATGTTTAGACCTTGTTGCTTTATTCTCTGTTCAGTCTGTGAGGGCACGGAAATAAGAAGAAAAGGTTAATAGACACAACATGCATGCTAGCTTCTTCATTCTTTAAAGAACTGACTCTTCTTGTATCTTTCATTTATTCCTTATTCTCTGTTCATATTGTCTCTTCATACCTCAGCCACCAAGAGAGAAAGGCGCAGAATCACAGAATCCATCATCTTATATTAGAGTTCATAAAACACCCTATCTCATTTCCACCTTGAGTAGGTAACATCATCCAGCCAGCCTCCATTACTTAGGTTGATAGCTGGTGACTTTAGCAAGACTTGAACTGGGGTGCTAGATCAGGCATATCTTGTTACACCTAGACCACTGGACAAGATGTTGAATTTTTACCAAGGGTAGTAATATTTAGTTGGCTGGTTTTATGACATGCCAACACTTGATAGGTTATTTGATACTAAAGTCAGTCCTTTTTTGCAAGCAGTTATATGGTTTCAAGCAATTATTCCTATTTAATAAGGATAATTTATTTACACATAATTATATGGTTTCAAGTATTTCTTACTAATGCTAATAACATGTACATAATTATAAGGTTTCAAGTATTCCTATCTAATAATAATAATCATTTGTAAACAATTATAGCTTTAAGTAAATATTCTAAATACAAATAATTGGCAGTTACAACTAACTTCCTATTTAATAATAATTCTCTATAATTCTCAATTAGTTATTCCTATCTAATACTAATAATTTACATGCCTTAAGAACCAGGACATTGGCCCAGCGGTTAGAGTGTTCGCCAATGGCCCGGGAGACCTGGGTTCAATCCCAGGTCGAGTCATACCAAAGACTTTAAAAATGGTACTTGATACCACCTTGCTTAACACTCAGCATTATAAGGTACGGTTCAAGGGTAAAGTGGAGCAATCCTGGGAATGGAGTAGCGCCCTCCCCTACACCTTGGTGTAGTAGCTATCGAAAAGGGAGCCTTCGGGTCACCCTCGACTATGGTCGCTAACTTTACTTTTTACATGCCTTAATATGGATTTGAGTAATAGTACCATTTTCTTTCATTAGATCTATTGACATTAAGTAAAATTGGTGACTGTAGTCAAGAGCTACCTGAAAGCACCCTTTTCAATAGCTACTACACCAAGGTGTAGGGGAGGGTACTACTCCTTTCCCTGGATTGCTCCACTTTACCCTTGAAACGTACCTTATAATGCTGAGTGTTAAGCAAGGATGTATCAAGTACCATTTTTTGAGTCTTTGGTATGACTCAACCTGGGATTAGACCCCAGTTTCCCGGCCCATTGGCAAACACTTTACCACTAGGCCAATGGGCAGATGATCTGGTTTGACCAATCCCTGCTGCATAAATGAGAGCAGACAGCAAGAGGTATTGGTTTCGATGTGAACTCAGATATAACAGTTCATGTTTTTTAAAACAAAATGGAGCCATCACCACATTAAATGGAAACCTCTAAAATTAGTAGACTTGTTCATATACCTTGGTAGTAATATCTCATCTCCAGCAAACAATGTCAACATATGTATTGGAAAAGCATGGCATTGTCAGAGAATCAATAATATGGAAATCTGATCTCACTGATTAAATAAAATGAGAATTCTTCCAAGCTGTAACAATGATGGTACTACTGTATGATCCCACTACACAGACTTTAGTAAAACACTAGCAAAAAAACCTACATAGAAATGACACAAGGATGTTGTGTGCTGTTTTGCACAAATCAACACCCACAAAATTGCAACTATAAAGCCACTTACTTGGATGGTTTGTGAGATAGGAAGTAAAACAAACAAGACCTTTAGTGTGTAAGTACATTAGGTTAGATTTCTGTGGGGTTTTTTTGGTTAACCATGGGTGCATATATATATATATGTGCGCGTGCATGAGCATATATTATATAAAGAAACCAGGACATATCTACATGGGTCTGAGTCTAAATGTGTAAGCATGAGGTGTGGATGTGTGTATATGTATATTGTAGATAAGTATGATAGGGTGTAGTTATATATATATATATATATATATACATGCCAAGGTGTGTGTGTGGTAATACTGGCTAAAAGTTCAGGATAAGGGAGATTCATTTTTATCCCTTTTGTTAGACATGGCTTTTGGCACTGATCAGTAGATGAAAGAGATTAGCCGTTTTTTAAGTACCCAAATTTGGGTGGTCCATATCCAGAAATGGGAGAGGATTGAAGGCTCCATATATACAAGTCAGATTTTGAAAACTGGGCAGTTGGAGATCAGCCCAGAATAGGGAGTGAGTTGGCAGTGATCAGAGCCGAGTTAGACATGGATGATAGAGTTAGTTTTTTAGCAGTAACTAGATATGGCAGAGTAGCAGGCAAGGGGTTGCACCGTGTGTTGTCTTTACTTTTTCTTTCTTCATGTGACACCACCTTCTCCTGGGTTGTATACTGCGGAATAATGCTTTGCCATTTTTAATGGCTAGTTTTAGAGATGTTTGGAATTTATGAAAATGGACTGACTGAAGTTAATATGCAGATTAAACTAATATTAACTTAAGACCTCTGAAATCTAATAAAAACTATTTTTTTGTCCATTTGTTGACACATGGGTAAAGAGAAAGATCTAATACTGATGGAAAACAGAAAATAAAGAAGTTATCGAGTGAGGGAATGTCCATTTTGGAGATACCAAAGGAGCTTTGCAGAGATCACTAAAAGATGAAAAAAGCTGTTGAAAGAATAAATTCAAAGTATAGGAAAAGGCTTAAAGAACTATCTTCTTCAAGACGAACATAAATTAAAATGAGTTATAGCAAAAAAAGCACTTTTGACCTATGTCCAGAACTTTGAAAAGACTGGAATTAAAAAAGAGGGAATTAAGAAGAAAAAAAGATGTATAAGACTTTGTGAATTAGAATCTATAAAAAAGTCTCTTAGGTAACCTTCTCTCACTAAAGTAAATATTTTAAAGCATCAAAATCAGGCCAAGAAATACATGAAAATTAACTTTTTGAAACTAATTTTCAGAGACAAATCTTGATTGACATTTGATGGACCTGACGGATGGGCCAAATGATGGATTTTTATCCAATTTAGACATGCCTGTATCTAAAAGAAGGCAAGGAGATGGTAGTGTAATGATATGGACTGGAATTGTTGATCAAACCATTATTGGACCATTCAAAGACAAGGACAGAGTTAAACTGAATAGTGCTAACAAATGCGATTTTATGGATGAGACTTTCTTTGCATGGTATAAGTCCCACAGTTTCAAAATGAAGTGTATACCTATGCACAACAAAGCTCCTCTTCATGTAGCTAAGCTTACCTGTGAATTCTTTGAGCATAAAAGATTTACAGGATAGAAGATAATGGAATGGTCATCATTAAGTCCTGATCTGAATCTAATGGAAAATCTATGGTCAATTGTGAAGATGAAATTATATAAAGGTGGCATACAATATAACAGCAAATCAGACCCATGGGAAGTAATTAAAACTACCATGTTGGAAATGGAACTGGCAGAAGCAAAAAAAAAAATTAATAAATAAAATTTATGTAGAATAGATTGAGAAGGGTCACTATATCAAAATTTAAAAGATTCAAAGACTTATCATATATGTTTGTTATTTGTTCTATTATATGTAAGGATCAATTTTTTATGATTTTATTACCTTTTTATTGAAGTAAAATGTGATTATTTGGTTTTGCCTGATAATTTCAAACAGCAGGTTTTTAGAATGCATCAAATAACTTCTATAAAATATATTGATAATATCTAAAATCTAGCTTTGTTTTTGATATCTAAATTGCTTGTTTGAAATTTGACAATTTTTTTTTCAAACCAAATTTGAATCATTGAAGTTTTATGTGATTTGCCTAATAGCTTCAGAGTGTATGTTCAAAATCATTCAAAACATCATTTCAAACTGATGTATCGAATCCATTAATCGGACACAAACAGGAACTACCACCTCATCTCAGAGTGAACCTGGGAGTAATGGAAATCAGACACTAGACTCACCAGAGCTCACCACCACATGCAGTTTAATGTCATACCCAGAACACCTCTTTTTGTGTAGGGTTTAAGGATATTCTAAGTCCCACAGATAGGGGTACTGGAGCACGGATTTATAGAAGTTGTGGGAGTAATGGTAATGAAGAGGTGACTCAACACTTACCAGAACTGAAGCCTCCCCAATAGATGTAGTTTAGAGTCATGCTGAGGACACAGGATACATCTAGTGTATTTAATATATTTGGCATGAAAGAACATTTACATAATTTGTCTTGTATAGTACAAATTCAAGTTTTTCAGTTACGAAATTCAGGAAAATAAAAAAAACATCTTGAGTATAATACCCAGTGACTTTTCAGGATTTGTAGCAGCTAAATTTAAAGTATATTTTAACATCTGTTCAATTTTTTATCCACTTTGTATAAAAAATAATAATAAAATAAGAATTTATAAAGTTTATATAATCTTTTGAATGACAAAATTTACACAATATTTAGAGCAAAGGCAAGAACATATTCACACAAAATCAAACAAATTTTCAGGAAAAATAATTTTACAGTAAAAGAAACAAATTATAAATAAACATACATTCCAGCGGTTATTTCTCTGCAGTGGTATGAAACAAAAGTGTTGGTTACACATTAGTTAGTTTGGATCATAGATATAATTTACTTTCAGTCATGCAGTCCTGAATATGGCAACATATGTGGAGGAAAAAAAACAACAAAAAAAAATGTAACATTTAGTTTTCATAGTACTTCCTACAAATACATCTAGAGTTAAATCTCTACTGCATAGTCTGGAGCAGGCAGTAAGAGACATTGTTCTCTACATGAACTTAGATAAAACAGAATTCATGTGTTGGTGACATCACAGTGAAAGACAAGCCTTTGGGATAAGGAGAACTTAGTAACAATATCTCATTTACTGAAAGTGATGTCACAATACACAGAGGAAAGACATGGACTGCTATTGATAGGGCGACGATATAGAAATCTGATAAAACAAGAATTTTTCCAAGCTATATCCGTGTCAGTATTACTGTATGGTTGCACCACTTGGACTCAAACAAAATGCCTGGAAAAAAAAGTTTGATGGGAATTAGTCAAGGATGCTGCATGCTATTTTAAACATATAAGGATGAACTCATAAATTGTTCTCTATGGACTCCCACACACGGACACACCAGTGTTGGGTGACCAACAAAATCTTACATTCATTAGCTCTGTGTAAACACTAGATGCCAATAGGTTAGTTGTTTGGGTTTAATGGCATATCAACCTTTGTAGGTTATTTAATGCCAAATCCATTTTTGAATGCCAATAGGAATGAATGGTAAAAGAGAGTTAAGGAAATCTGTGCTGCCAGTACATTTTGATGTTGATAATATGCACCCCTAACTTTTACGCTTAAAAATTGGAAAAAATGTGTATTATGTATGAATGATTATGATAATTAATTTCTTTTTTTGCTTATGAAATGCCAAGAAATATCAGTTACCATCCGCCTTTTAAAATTTATACCTTGTTTTCATTTTGTCCACCATACATTGCTTATACTAATACCTGCTTTTCAGTGATACTATTTAGTCTGTGGGGAATCCACATTGGTCTCTTCTTGACCTACACACATCAAGCAAAAAATTTAAAGAATTAGTGCTGATGGTGTTAATGCTTCCCCTAAACACTGACTCACATAAAAAGCAATCTTACCACCCACAGATTCATTAATGATTCTAAGACTAAAAAGTGGGTGTCCCCGTGATGTAATGGTTAAAGCACTGGACTGTGGAATCATAGTACACGAGTTCAAACTTCAGTCGCACTATTATGTTCACTTTTGAACAAATACCCTTGGGAAAGGTATGAACACCCTTATCCTACCATCTATGGATTAAATAATAACACTACTGTTCTAAAAAGGATATATTTGCCATTAAATAACCCAAGAAGGTTGATATGCTATTAAATAACAAACAATAAAACTAAAATCTTTTGGATTAGCCAAAATTTGTTCTATTTTCATTATATATAGTAAAGTAAAGTTAGCGACCATAGTCGAGGGTGACCCGAAGGCTCCCTTTTCGATAGCTACTACACCAAGGTGTAGGGGAGGGCGCTACTCCATTCCCTGGATTGCTCCACTTTACCCTTGAACCGTACCTTATAATGCTGAGTGTTAAGCAAGGTGGTATCAAGTTCCATTTTTAAAGACTTTGGTATGACTCGACCTGGGATTGAACCCAGGTCTCCCGGGCCATTGGCGAACACTCTAACCGCTGGGCCAATGTCCCGGTTTCATTATATATATATATATATATATATATATATATATATATATATATGCCCATGCAGCAGTTTGGGTATATATATATACCCAAACTACTGCATAAGCAGGATGCAACACATGGTCAGTTTTTAAGCAGAGTTTAACAGGCTTAAATTCAGAGTTTTCCTTCTCTTAGACTGGTTGCTATACAAAGTTTAAAGAGTCTAGTCTGCCTTGCTATTTACGCATCATGGGACAGAGAAATTCTAACAGCCTCATTCAGGATTTGAATTTTGGTGACCATGTCTACTTCCTCCTTTTCTAAAACCTATTGTCTCATCATCAGGATGTTTAAAAAAAAATTGATATCATTTGTGATGTAGTAATTTTCTAAGCTTATTGGTTAGATGTGGCACAAGGCCATATGAATAGGGCACCCAATGAGAATTGAACTCACTTGTGAAGGTTTGCTAGTCTAGCTTGCTAACCACAACAGCACCTGAGATGTACTGGGTGTTTCAGAAAAACTAATATCATTTCGTAATCTAATAACTTGATCAATTCTTGCTCAAATGACCTCAAATTTGAACAGCATGTGTAGAAACAACTCAAAATTTTATCTTTAATGTTTAAACACCTTTTCTTTTCAGGTTTAGAAATGCCATTTACTGGAAAAGAAAAAAACATTGAGCAATAAATATAGAATTTGCATTTGTTTTTACACTTGTTGTTCAAATTTGAGATTATTTGAACAAGTATTAATCAAGTTATTAGATTATGAAATGAGATTAATTTTTAAAACACCCTGTATGTTTTCTAAAACTAACCTATTTTCTTGTGATATATTATTTGTTTTGCTATGCTTTTTCTATCTTGACACATAATACCTGTGCTACTAAACATGAATTGAAAAGAAAAAAAAAACATTCATGACATTATTATGGTTAGTTCAACTGTGTAATGCCTAACACTGATCTTTCTCGATTAATACTTGTGTACTTTCAGATTTGACAACTGGCCTACATTATCAATACACTTTGCTGGCCAGCCACTTTGCTATATGTAGACTGGAAGAGAGAAGGGGTTTTACCCCAAATCAACCACCTTCTAGATCCATAGATATTTATTCAGTTAACTTTGTTTGATTACTACTGTGGGTTTGTAAAATCTAACTATAGCAGTTTTTCCCCCCTCCCCTGTTAGCAAGACTTAGAATACACTGACTGTCATCTGGGCAGAAGAGTAGGATGCCCTCTTTACAAAAAAGGGATGTCTTGGGTATGACACTAAACTGTATTTTTGCCCAGTTGGCGGAGACTGTAGAATATACTGACTTCGTCTCTGCAGAGGGGTAAGACCTCCCCCAACGAGTGTCCTGGGTATGACACTAAACAATCTGATGGTGAGGTTCCAGTGATACTGGAGCTTTGGGGAATGCAGAGCACCTCTTCATTGCCATCGCTCCCAAATCCATTGGCCCAGAGTGGTAGCACCTGATAGGGCCCTATCAATGGGTTAAATAGAACTAAACTGCATACTTATGCTAAACGGAATTGTTTGAATTAGAACTGTATGACTAAACTGAATAGCTTGAAATAGAAATGTTTTTGACACTTAAACTGTGTACTAATGCTAAACTGAATTGTTTGAAATGGAACTGTTTTGACATTTAACCATGTGTAAACAAAAACTATACTTATACTAAACTGAGTTGTTTTAATAAGAACTATTTGACTAAACTGAATAGCTTGAAATGTTTTTAACAAGTAAACTGTGTACTCATGCTAAACTGAATTGTTTGAGATAGAACTGGTTATTTGTATAAAAATAGATTTGACATTAAATAACCTACAAAGGTTGATATGCCATAAAACCCAACCAAACCAAATCCTATATATTTAGTATATATATGAAGAGGATTTGGCATTAAATAACCTACAATACTTGATATGCCATAAAACCCAACCAAACCAAATCCTATATATTTAATATATATGTATAAAGAGGATTTGGCATTAAATAACCAACAATGGTTAATATGCCATAAAATCCAACCAAACTAAATCATATACATTCAGTAAATATGTATGAAAAGGATTTGGCATTAAATAACCTACAAAGGTTGATTTGCCATTAAAACCCAACCAAGTAAACTGCATTTGATGGTGAGGCTCCAGTTCTGAAGAACTGAGGAGTGTGAATTGACTTTACTCCCAGGTCCATTCTTGCATAAGGTGGTAGTATCTGTTAGGGTCAAATAGATCTTTTTGAAAATTATTTATACTAGATAGACAAAAAATGCAAATACAGACACAGAATGAACATAATTCCCTAACCTCTAGGCACAAAATAAGCCTAAAAAGTTTGATATACCATCACTTTCCATTTGAATTCAGAGTTTTTCTTCTCCTAGACCAGTTACCATACCAAGCTTAAAGAGCCTAGTCTGCCCTACTATTTATTCATAACTGGAGGAAGAATAGTTGGATTCATACTTTATTAGGGTATTAGAGCTATATGAAATGCAAACAGCCTCATCCAGGTTTGAACTCGGTTTGCTGTGTCCATTTCCTAGAATGCTAACCATTACACAATGAGCATCTCCTTGCAGATATGTAACTGTAACCCAGCATTGTAAAATTTTTATGCAAGCAATAATTTACTTCTATTATTTCTCTACTAAAATTCTCGCTTGTGTGTACATATATATATATATATATATATATATATATAGAGAGAGAGAGAGAGAGATGCATAGATAGATAGTTTGTGGTACATGCAGAATCAAAAAAGAGCTTTTAAAAGCATGTCCATATCTAAAATGTGTAAAATATTTTAAAATCAATTCAAAATATCTAAAAATAATTCTTAAAAAAAAAAAAGAAAAAGAAGAGGTCCATTTGTTTCATCTATGTTTCATCAGAGAATTTTATACCATAGAACTGGTTCAAGACAGAAGTTGTCGACAGTAACAATGCAAATAGGAGAGGAAAAAATAAAAATAAAAAACAGAATTTTTTTTTTTTACCGAACCATAAGAAAATTGATATGAGTAGAATTAACTTCCCCTGCTCCAGGTCGATTGCAGAACAGGATAGGTGTTTAAAATAATTTTCGTTTGCAGAGTTCAGGTTTGAATTTGTGAATAAACAGAGCTGGGGGGTTTTTCCCCTCCTTTTTGCATTGCTGTTGTCGACGACTTCTGTCTTGAACCAGTTCTACAGTATAAAATTCTCTGATGAGACGTAGATGAAACAAAAGGACTCCTTTTTTAAAATTGTTCTAAGATATTTTAAATTAATTTTTAAAAGTTTTATACATTTTAAATATGAATACACTTTTAAAAGCTATTTTCTGACACATATATATATATATGGCAAATATTACTAAATGAATATGGTTTTTATATGTATAATTCAAATGTATTGTCAATGGTTTTACAATAGAAATTCATCGAAAATGTAGAAAAAATGGTTTTGTTGGATTTTATGACATATTAACCATTGTTGGTTATTTAATGCCAAATCCTGTTTTTACATATTAGGTATATGATTTGAAAACACATTTTGTAGATACATACAGTTAAATGATCAAACAATTCTATTTCTAACAATTCAATTTAGCATAAGTCAACAAAGTTAAATGGTTCCAAGTATTGCTATTTAACACTAACAATTCAATTAAAAATCAATCTTTTGTTTACACATAGTTAAATGGTCAAACAATTCAATTTAGCATAAGTCATTTGATTTTCACAGTTTAAATGTCAAACATTCTATTTGACACATAGATAAAACCCTATTAGGTACTACTACTCCAAGCCAGAGAGGACCAGGAAGCAATGGCAATGAAGGACTACTCTGCATTCCCAACGCTTCAGCATTACTGGAGCCTCACCATCAGATTGTTTAATGTCATATCTAGGACACTCATTGGGTGGGTGGAGTTGGTCTTTAACCTTGGTATGCCAACCAGTCTAGGAGAAGGAAAAACCTGAATTCAAACCTGTTAAACTCTGCTTAAAAATAATCCTTGTGTCGCATCTTGCTTGTGAGGGAGAGTGATTGGATAAATTAATTTGCATATAAATTTTTTACATCTGTTCCATAATTGCTGCTACATTTGCACATATAAATTTCATACATTAAATGCAACGACAATTATGGGACAAAAATAGTATTTACAAAGCTTAGTTTGATATAAGACTACATTTATGAACAAGACACTCTATGAAGACTAAAGGATGCAAAAATGAATGACATTTTTGGCAGATCAACATCAACATGAGTCATACAGCAATAAATCTTTTAAGAGAGGAATAAGAAAAAAAAAAAAGGAAGATGACTAACTTGACAATGTCTGTTCTGTTATTGATTGCTGCCCAATGCAAAAGGCTGACGTTTTCTTTGTCCAATGTGTTGACATCATAACCAGCTTCAATAAGCTCACGGCACCTCTCGTACGCTCCATACTGTGTGGCTCTGACAATGTCAAAATTCTTGAAGTCTTCGTTTTGTGGTTTCCGGGAAGTGCTGCTAGCTTTTTCAACAGGATCACTATATTCGTTGTCTTCTGCCTCCTGTAAGAAAAAAAATTAAGAAAGCTATCTATTATATAGTAAGATAGACATACTATTTTTTTTGTTAGCTTGGTTTTAGTTTAACGGCATAACTGTTATGGGTTACTTAAGGAAGAAAGTTTGGTTTGGTTTGGTTTTATGGCATATCAACTATTGTAGGTTATTTAATGCCAAATCCTTTTTATACATATATATTAAATATATGATTTCTCTACACATTTTGTAGATAACATTTTTAAACGAGCTTGAATTCATTTTTTTTCACAGATAAATTGTTTCACTTATTTCTATCTAATATGAATAATTCTGTTTACTATTAATCATTTGTTTGCACACAGTTTAATGTTTGCAAGTATTGCTATGCATCATTAATAATTCAATTAAATATCAGTCATTTGTTTACACACAGTTAAATGATCAAACAGTTCTATTTCTAGTATTCAGTTTAGCATTAGTCATTTGCTTGCACTCAATTCAAATGTCAAACTCATAGATAGGACCCTAACAGGTGCTACCACTCCAGGCCAGAGTAGACCTGGGAGCAATGGTAATGAAGGTATACTCTGCATTTCCCAAATCTTCAGGATTACTAAAGCCTCACCATCAGATTGTTTAGTGTCATAGTCAGGACACTCGTTGGGGTAATCTCACCCCGCCGCAGAGATGCAGTCAGTATATTCTACAGCCCTAGCCAGCTGGGTCATAAGGCAGAAATTTGACTTGTTCATAAATATCTGATTATAATCAGAACTATTCATATTTTCAATGTTCCACGGCGATCATATTTTTTAATTGTATTTTTAAAAATTATCTATGAAAGCACTCTTGGCATAATGGTTATTGTCATAGAAAATAGAGTCAGCTACCCAAGTTCAAATCCTGAACAAGGCAGTTGGCATTTTATATAATTTCTCGGATTTATTTCCAGTTTTCTATATTATAACAATTTTACACTGTAAGGATATTCACGTGGAGGTGTGGAAAGATAAACAGAAAAAAAAAATGAAATATTTAAAAGAGAAAATAAGTAAACATGAAAAATATATGAAAAGCGGCCAAATACTACTGCTGTCCCATAATAGTTGCTATATTTGCATATAAATAGGGCTTATCATCATCAAATAAATCTGTTAGCAAATTATTTATATTAAAAAAGGAATATTTTATATTATAACTGTGCAAAAACTTAAGAAATAACAACACAAAAAATGTATACCATTACCTAACCTCTAGGCATAAAATAACCCCAGTCAGGTTGACTTGCCATTAAAATCAATCAATCAACCAAAAGTTAACTTACTACCTAGTCTCCACTTATTCTTTTAAAATATTACTAGACAGTAGCTATTGGTAAGTAGGTGTTGGGACACTGCACAAAAAAGATAGCGCTGCTTGTTGAAAGCACTCCAACTTTCATAGAAAAAATAAACTACAATATTAATCACTCTGCGGTTCTTAGTGATTTCCTGCTGAACACATAGTGTAACGGTTATAGGCGTTGGTTCCCTAAGCTTCTCAGAAGACAATCATATGAAGGTTTCAGGTTCAATCCTGACTACAGGTGAGTAACAATACAGGAATACTTAACACTTGTACCCAGTTATAACTAACAAAATCAGAATAGACGACCCCCCGTGGAGTCAATAAAGGACGTAGTTTGAAGTTCCGTGAAGGTTCCCAAGTTTGACAAACACCTGAAGAAGGCCGCAGGACATATTGGCTGAAACATTGTGGAAATAACAAAAAGATGAAGACAATAGTCCAAAAACCCTTAATGAAAATTTCATCATGTTTAATATAAGTACTTTGTTTTTTACTTGATTTGCCCTGATGAAATTGGGGTGCATCTTATATGCTATTAAATACGATACTTTGCCCACATGATATACACACAGCAAACTAGCATGTGCCAAACTACTGGAAAACTTTTGACTCACCCTAGTATGAGGGACAAGGACCAAAAATAATCAATACCACCAAATTGGTTTTGCAGTACCCTATCCCCAACATGAGGGAGTCACATAACAAACTAGATAACATTTGGTTCTGAATGGCCCTACCATTCAATAAAAAGTAAACAGACACTTTTGAATGTAATTTTGTTTTTTCTCTCTTTCTATCAATAACTGATAAAATAACAGCTGCTTACATTTAAGTTATGTAAATAATAAGGGGTGGAGGAAGTGGATGGTCCCTGAGATTTGGATGGTTGAAAGCACTCCAAATACTATAGATCAACTTTCATAGAAAAAATTAACTACAATGTTAATCACTCTGCTGTTCTTAGAGGAATATAACTTGATTTCTTCTTTTTTGTTTTATTTTAATAATAAAAAAAAAAATAGTTAAAATTATTGATCAGTGTTTCAAATTGTAGGCTGAGAGAAGAGTTAAATATTCATTTTAGTTAAGTTCTAACAAAACAATTTTTTGATACATTCCTATGGTAAAACCTTCTTTTCTATAGTAAAATCCCCTTTCCAATGTTCTCCTTTAGTAAAATCACCTTTTTAATAATTTCTTAAAGTAAAATCTTCTTTCTAATGCATTCCTCCAGTGAAATCCAATTTTAACACATTCCTCCAGTAAAATCCCTTTTCTAATGCATTCCTATAATAAAATCCCACTTTCAATGCTCTCCTCCAGTAAAATGCCCTCCTGAATGCAACCCTCCAATAAAACCACCTTTTCAATATATTTCGATAGTAAAATCCTCTTTCCAATGTATTCCCCAAATAAAATGCTTTCCAATCCATTCCTCCAGTAAAAATCCCCGTTTCATTGCATATATTTTACCTCCAGCAAAATGCATTCTTATAATAATTCCACTGCATACTCACAGTAAAATCCCCTTCCTAATCCTTCCTCCAGTAAAATTCCCTTTCCAATGCATTTGTATAGTTAAATTCCCTTTCTAATGAATTCCAATTATAAATTTCCCATCATGTGCATTTCTATAATAAAACCCTCGTTTTATTATAAATAAACTTTGAAACCTGAACCATTATTCAAAATACTTATTGAAAAATCCTTTTGTGAAAGAGTCACTTCTAATGTGAAATCCAATTAATTACCCTCCGATAAATAATACTATTCTGCTACAGAAGAAATAAAGAGAAAAAAAAAATAATATATATATATATATATATATATATATATATGAATAATTCAGTAACAAAAAGATAACCTTATTCTTTTGATTTTTATCTACTATGAAGTAAAGAACTGGGCAAAAGCCAAATCTCGACTAGCCGAAGTTTAAGAATACAAGCTTTTGGGTCAGAGCAAGGGACTGAAGCACTTGAAACCTTAGGCTCAATTTTTATTGTGCTGCGCAGATGAGGCTCATTAACCAAAAATCCCATTAAATGAAACAGATTACAATGACAGCCCCATACATAAATCAATCAGATATGTTGAACCCATAATAATTTATTGTCTCGAATGGAGGTTACTAGTTCAAGTGTACAATACTTTCTATCCAACAATTGATTAAAAAGAAGAAAAAATGTAACCCTTTTATAACAGTCTCTATTGTATTCAGAGAGATCAATGAAATGTCTTTTTTGCTTTGCTTTTTAGCATTACCATATTAATTATTCCTAATTTACACTGGGGGGGATTCCTTAAATATTATAATTTTTATTTGATTTTATTTTCATCAACACACTCAGATTGTTACTCTACGACAATGAGGAATAGTGTACATCAGAAATTTTATCATAATTCACCAAATATCCATCTGTACACTCAGGCTCCATCATTTTTGGCCAGATTTCAAATGGACACAAAGTCATGGTTCAGTTTAACATTATATGCATATTGTAAATTGAGCCCCCAATTTAGAGGTGGGGAACAAATTGATAGAAATCTTCTTATAAATTACCAAATGTATATCTGTCCAAAACACTCAGGCTCCACCATTTTTGCCCAGATTTTGAATGGACACAAAGTCATGTATATTGTAAATTGATCCACCAACTTAGATGCATCTAAGGGTCAAGAACAAATTAATTGAAATCTTATAATAATTCCCCAAATATTAATTTATTCATATCATTAAGGCCCCAGCATTTTTACCCAGATTTTAACCAAACTTAAAATAGAAATATAGTATCGCCCATAAGTAAGTAGACCTCCAACAATCTTATCATAATTCACCAAATGTCTGTCTGTATCACTAATGTAACCCAACGGGTTGGAGAACTTAGCCGAATAAATTTATTAACCAGAAAAATAAGAATTGATTAAAATGGATTTTAAAAGAACAAAGTCAGTACATTACAAAAATAAAAATTAATGGAAATGAATCTTAAAAGAATAAATCGAGGATATTTTTTATTTCTTCATGAAAAAGAAAACATAAAAAGAATATATATATTGTTTTGTTTTGTTTTTTACTGAAAGAAGAGAAAATCCAGACGAGATTGTTTTGTCTACAGAATCTTGAAGGAAATCATTATTTCAATTGTCCACAGAATGATAAAGTGAGATTGACCGTGGATTTGACCTTGGGGGGTCAAAGCCTGCCACTCATGAGATCCATCCAGGTGGGTTGTCTGAGAAACAAAAGTTCTGAATAAGATTTTTTTTTAAATTCAAGTGTGGAAAATTTGGATTAACTATAATGATTCAACATTTACTGACGTCATCAGGAGAAGAGAAAATGACCTGGCTTCATTTCAGGTGGAAGTGAGAGGAAAACAAGCACTGAAGGTGGAAGGAGCAGAATTAATTAATAGAACCCAAGGAGGAGGAAAGACCAGCCCTTTGGGTGGTAGTCAGAGGAAACTGAGTATTGAAAGCGCAGCAAGTCAAAGGTGCGGAATTAATTATTGAAATCCAAATTAGGAGAAAATTGATATTATCAATAGTTTTGCCAGGCACCATCCCTCAGATGAGAGGAAACGCATATGATATGATACTTGGGGAGACCAGCAAAGACCGGCAGAAGGCAGCTACTAGACTTTACATTGCTCTGGGCTCTGGCCTTGTGCCTGACTGCCCAGGGTAGAGGAGCCAAAGAAAACCTGAGATAATACAATACCTTGAGAGAGAGAGAGAGAGAGGAACTGAAATAACATAATACTTTGAAATGACCCTTTACCAGACTCATGAAAGTAAAGAAGCAAGGAGAAACTGAGATAACATGATAATTTGAGATGACTCTGTACCAGACTCATGAAGATAGAGAAGCAAAGAGAAATCAAGATAATATGATACTTTAAAGACCAGTGCAAATTGGCCAAGAGACTCCATGATACTCTTGACCTTTTACCAGACTTCCTGACACCAAGAAGCTGAAAGCTAAAAACTGAGAAAAGTGAATATAATATGCTACTTGAAATCACCTTTTACCAGACTATCAAAAAGCTGAGAACCAAAGATTGAGAAAGGCAATTATAATCGCTTCTTGAGATTGCCTTGTACCAGACTATAGAAAATGAGAAGAAAAAGCCAAAAACTTATATGATAATTTGAGAGGCCTCATGCCTGATTTGAATGCCAAGAAATTGACTGTTAATGCATGACTTAGGTCTCGGTTCATCTCTAGGAAGAGTGAATCTATGTACCATTTTAAAGACACTTTTTTTAACAAAATATTATTGTTATAAAGCCATGTCCCATTCTTTGTTGGTTGGCATTTGACTTTTTTTTTTTACTTTCTTAATTGTGCGATCTCATCTGTTCATTCATCGTCTGGTAACTCCAATCTGCTGTCTGGATCAAAAACACAATGTGGGCAGATAAGCAGATTGATTGTGCCACCTGATGACATAACCAACCAAACGGAACAGTCAGCAGATTGAAAGCGGGTGTACTGCCATCACAAAGGCCCCAGCATTTTTATCCAGATTTTAACCAAACTTAAAATAAATATATAGCCTCACCCATAAGTAAGTAGACCTCCAACAATCTTATAATTCACCAAATGTCTGTCTATACCACTAAGGCCCAACTATTTTTAGTCAGATTTCAAAGAAACATCAAGACATGGTTCAGTTTAGCATTATACACAAATTGTAAACTGATCCCCAAAATAAGAGGTATTTAGAGGTCAGGAATAAATTAATTGTTCATCCATCTGTACCACTAAGGCCCCATCATTTTTTAACAGATTTCAATCTAACTTTCCATAAATGTTAGGGTCATGTCTAAGTGGGTTTTAAAGTGTATTCAGCCAACATTGTTTGATTTTATTTTACACCCTAAAATGAACCTAATTACACAAATAAAACATTAAATAATCAAAAAGTAATGCCATGATTTGCAAGAGTGATAACAAAGCACAATGCTCGACATTCAAAAACAGATGCACTTTTCAAAGCTTAAAAAAAACAAAAAAACTTCTTTAACAGAATAAGAAAGTGATGATTTACTTATTTACTTACTTATCTGTTATATTGATTATTTATCTATTTTCTACTATGTGAATTGGTATAAAATATTTACTTTAAAAATATCTAACTTGCATAAACTGATTTGTTTCATCAAATTTAACTACAATTTATTAACCTAATTTATGTTATCATATTTGTATTTTTTCTTTAACTTTCATACATTTTCATAACATATCTACCTTTGTGATTTTCTCTTTAAATCTACACACTATACAATGACCGTCTTAAAACCTGTATATAATATAGGTTTGGTTTGGTTTCTTTGTTTAATGGCATATCAACCTTTGTAGGTTATTTAATGCCAAAGCTATTCTCCTTGAAGAACAGTAGTGGTACTATTTAACCCATAACTGGGAGGATAAGGGGGTTCATACCTTTCCCAAGGGTATTTGCCCGAAAGTGAACGTAATGGCACGACTGGAGTACGAACTCGGTTACTACGATTCTGCTGTCCATTGCTTTAACCATCATACCATGAGGACACCCCCTCTGTATGTAATATAGGTAAGTATGGATTTACCAAACCCATCCACCATGAGTAGGATACAACATAAAGTTAATTTTTAAGTAAAGAACAACTAGTTTGAATTTAGTTTTAATTCTCCTAGGCGGGTTGAACCAAAACATTCAAAAGAAACGTTAACAAATAAAACCCATATTAAAAGAAAGAAAATCAGATCCCAGTAAGAACAGAAAAGAATACCCCCCCGCTTACATGGCTACACATAGGCCATACTAATCTAACTCACTCTTTTACCCTAAAACAAGAATAACAACCAAAATGTTCATGTGAAACTTCATATATAGTGAAACATTTTGATGGAATGCAAAAATCTCAAAGAAAATTCTATAGCATAAAGAGTAGTAATTTATTAAGCTTTATGCTCAGATGTGGCACAAGGCTGTATGAATGGGGCACCCAATGAGAATCAAACTCACTCGTGAAGGTTTGCTGGTCTAAATTGCAAGCCATTACACCACCGGAGGTATCCCTGTAGCATAAAGAGTATAATAGAACTATTTCTAACAACAGATCCAAATAACATAATCTGTTAGAAATAAATATTCCTTCAATATAATTTGGCAATATAAAACAAAATTACAAAATTTAAATAAATAAATAAAATAAATATAACTTTTCACAAGTATTAATTTTTAAGAATAATTAAAAGGACGTTTTTTTTATTGGTTGAGAATAAAAAGCTGTCTTTGTGTAAATATCAATTTTATAATTATAAATAAGCAGACGTTGTTTAAAAAAGACACGTATGACAAATAACGTCACAGTCAACAAAAACTTTTCGACATGGAATGACGTCGCTTCAAATAAACAATGTTACACACCTGAAAAGTAATGAATCTTCGAAGACAACTATTCTTTGAAAGAAAAGCAAACAAAGAACCTAAGCTAAGTATTAATTTGGTTGTGCTTTTATTTGGGTCTATATATGTATATATGGGTATAAGGGCTTAAATATGTGCAATATAAATTTGACTTTGCGATGTGTTCACTTTTCTCATAAAACATCACACAAAAAAAAGTAAGTATTACATTGGTTAATAACTAACATAAATATAAGTTGGATTAAATAAATTTTCCAATAAATCAACTTCCTGAAAAGAATAAAACAGCCTCAACCAAAAGATATAAATCCATAGACCAAAACCCCACCAACTAATAGATGCAAATAAACTTGGAAGTACAAAACCTCAACAGAAATGCTGACTTCACTAGATAGCAACAAATGAATCCATACAACTATACCAAATATTCAATCACCAATACAAATATCACCTGAAATAATATACAAATAACCGCACAAGTAACAACCATACCCAACAAAGAATGAATAAAAACAATGTTATTGGCATGAAATAATTAAAGGGGTGACATGCCGTAAAATCCAAGAAACCAAACAAGCAACCCAAGAGAACAAATGGATTCTTGCCTTTCTCAAGGGCATTAGCACAAAATGAAATGCAAATAGCCTCATTCAAGATTTAAACTTAGGTAACAGTGTTCATTTCTTGCAATGATAACTATGATACCACAAGCACTTACACACACACATTATATATATATAGATATAGGCACAAGTGCTGTAACAGTTATTGTTGTAAGAAAATGGAATTGTATGTGCATATATATATATATATATATACACACACACAATTCCATTTCCTACAACAATAACTATTACACCACAAGTGCCTATATATATATATATATATACATATATACACATATATATACACACATACACACACATATATATATATATATATACACACACACAGATACATACCTATTTATATATATATATATATATATATTTAAAATGAATATGTGCACGAAGAGATATGTATTTTTAAGAGTTTATTTATTTATTTAGAAGTACTGCTAATTATAAGAAAGGATAAGGAATCAATCAAAGTCAAAATGTACCAGATGTTCTATCAAGTGAGCAACAAAGAATCATTGGTTTATAGATCCTCCAATCAAACCTACAAACTAATCACCTATTTAGTTTCCAATTACTCTTAGTATGGTACTCATTGGTTGGTTTTCAACAGAGTTACATAGTTTCAAGTATTCCAATCCAATAATAATAGTTTGGTTTAGTTTAGTTGATTGGGTTTTATGGCATATCAACTTTTGAAGGTTATCTAATGCCAAATCCATTTTTATGCAAGTAATCAGTTCTATTTCAAACAATTCCATTTAGCATGAGTACACAGTTTAATTGTCAAAAACATTTTTATTTCAAGCTATTCAGTTTAGTCAAACCAAGCTAATTCAGTTTGGTTTAAGTACAGATTTTGTTTACACACAGTTAAATGTTAAAATAGTTCTATATTAAACAATTCAGTTTAGTGTAAGTACAGTTTCAATGTCAAAAACAGTTCCATTTCAAACAATTCAGTTTAGCATAAGCATGCAATTTAAATGTAAGTACAGTTTATTTGTCAAAAACATTTCTATTTCAAGCTATTCAGTTTAGTCAAACAGTTCTAATTCAAACAATTCAGTTTAGCATAAGTACACAGTTATTTCTATTTAACCCATAGATAGGGCCCTATCAGGTGCTACCATTCCGGGCCAGAGTGGACCTGGAAGCAATGGCCATGAAGGGGTACTCTGCATTCCCCAAAGCTCCAACATTACTGGAGCCTCACCATCAGATCGTTAAGTGTCATACCCAGGACACTCATTGGGGGGGGGGAGTTTTACCCCTATGCAGAGGTGCAGTCGGAGTATTCTATAGCCCCAACGACTGGGCAGTCCAATAATAATGATTTTCAATGAGATTTTTTGACCCATAGATGAGACCCCACTGGGTCAGAGTGAATCTAGGAATAATGGCAACAAAGAAACAATCTTTTTTATTTGTCTATCATCATAGACATCAAACGATGACAGTTTATGCAAGAAGAACTTGACTCAATACTAAGAAAAATTAAAAAATAGGAAAGCTGTAGGGCTTGATGAAATACCCCCAGAAGTATAGAAGACAAGGAAATTCAACAACATATTCCTTGAATACTGCAACACTGTTTATAACTAGAACACAATAGACAGATGGACAAAGGGATGCATCCTCTCTTTCCCCAAGAAGGGTGACCTTGGAATAGCCAAGAACTACCGAGGCATAACCCTTACTTCCATAGCGGCCAAGATCTACAATGCTCTGCTAGGCAACCGCATAGTACCTAAAATAGAGAAAATACTAAGGAAGAACCAAAATGGCTTTCAGAGAAATCGATCCACAACATCATAAATTTTAACTATCTGTTGAATTCTAGATGGTATTCAAGCTAAAAACATCGAGGCAACACAATTATTCGTAGATTTCTGCAAGGGATTTGACTCCATACATAGAGGGAAGATGGAGCAAATACTTCTCACCTATGACCTCCCCAAAGAAACCATTGCAGCCATAATGATGCTATATAAAAACACAAAAGTTCACTCACCAGATGGAGACACAGACTACTTCGACATGGTAGCAGATGTGCTGCAAGGAGATACATTAGCCCTATATCTGTTTATTATCTGCCTAGACTACATGCTTCGAATGTCTATAGATTTAATGAAAGAAAACAGCTTCATGCTGGCAAAGGAAAGAAGCGTAAGATACCCGCACAAACTTTTATGGACATGGAGTACACTGATGGCAGAGTACTTCTGACAAATACACTCGCCCAAGCTGAATCCCTACTACATAGTCTGGAACAGGCAGCAAATGGCATAAGCCTTCATGTGAATGCAGACAAAACAGAATTCAAAGAGGCAACATCTCCACACTAAATGGTGGTCCTCTGAAACTAGTAGACAAGTTCACCTACCTAGGAAGATGCGTCTCATCAACCAAGACAGACATCAACACGCAACTAGCATGAACAGCTATCAACAGGCTATCGGTCATATGAAAGTCAGACCTGTTCGATTAAATAAAACAGTTTTTTTCCAAGCAGCAATTATATCAGTACTGTTATATGGATGCACCAAGTGGATGCTAACTAAGCATATGGAGAAAAAGCTTGACAGCAATTATACAAGAATGCTGCAAGCAATCTTGAACAAGTCCTGGAGGCAACACCCCACAAAACACCAGCTGTACGGCCACCTACCACCCATCATGAAAACCATCAAAATTAGACGAACCAGGCATGCAGGACACTGCTGGAGAAGTAAGGACAAACTCATAAGCGATGTACTCCTGTGGACCCCTTCACATGGACAAGCAAAGGTTGAACAAGCAGCTAGAACCTATCTACAGTAGCTCTGTGCCGATACAGAATGTAGCCTGGAAAACCTTTCAAGAACAATGGATGACAGAGACAGGTGGCGAGAGAGGGTCAGGGAAATCTGTACTAGCAGCACATGATGGTGATGATGAGCCTGTATTCTTATCCAATACCAAGAATTTGCATACAGTTCTATGGTTTCAAGTATTCCTATCAAATACTAATAATTCATATACATATACATTCACTTTCAAACTAATAAGTTGGCTGACCAAAGTCGGGGGTGACTCAAAGGCTCCCTTTTCAATAGTTACTACACTGAGGAGTTGGGGAGGATACTACTCCTTTCCCTGTATTGCTCCACTTACCCTTGATCCATACCTTATAATGCTGAGGGTTAAGCAAGGAGGCATCAAGTACCTTTTTTTTACTCTTAGGTATAACTTGATCTGGGATTGAACTCCAGTCTCCTGACCATCAGTGAACACTCAAACCATTATGCCAATGAACCAGTAATACTAATACTCCAGTTAAAGGCATGAACCCCCTTATCCCTGCCCAGCTATGGGTTAACTAGTACCACTGCTGTTATTTTGCAAGAATGGCTTTGGTATTAAATAACCTACAAACTAATTTTATGGTTTCAAATAACTAATAATAAGTTTTAGTAAAAAAAATTATAGCTATTAGTAACTATTCTTAATACAAACAATATGAACACAGTTATATGGTATCAAGTATTTCTATCTAATACAAATAATTTTCAGATCTATTTGACCCATAGATGGAACCCTAACAAGTACTACAACTCCAAGTCAAAGTTGACCTGGGAGTAATGGCAATGAAAAAGTACTGTACATTCCTTAGCATTTCAGAATTAGAGCCTTACCACCTAGCAGTTAACTGTCATACTGAAGGCACCCTGTTTTGTTTTTTTTTGCAGGAGGAGGGGGTCTTATTTTTCTGCAAAGATACAGTTAGTGTATTTTAACTGTGCCAACAGAACAGCCTCCATTTTTTGTTTTTGTGAGGAGGGGAGATTTTACTTTTTTTCAGTCTGGTCATCATTCTACAATAGCAAGGAACAGTACAGATCTCTCAGTGAGAATCTAACTCGCATCTTCACTTTCTCATGTTTGTAGTACTTGTATACTCTACAGCAAAAATTTACTTTTCTCAAATCAGCACTCAGTCATCAGGAAATGCCTAATGAAATTATAAAATAGATACTAAATAACTAGACAGATCACCAAAAACAACCCGATTCCTTGAGCCTGAGATTAGAATGTCATATCTGTTCATCTCTCTCAGCTGTATTTGTGTCTTTAAGAAGAATGAGGCAAAGCTAGTTCAGGAGATTCTGACCTCAGCAGCAGCAACACCACCCCACTGCACCAAATGGAAGGATCTGAGTAGTCTAATACATTCATAACACTGATCACAGAGAATGAGGAATTTTTGTCCTCACCCTTATATACATATAGCCAAATCCCTCATTAAGCTTATCATGCATCATACACTACCCCTAAGGAAGAGGTAAGTGAATATTAACTGAACACTGGAGGAAAGAATGGTTTATTTTAGAATGATTCTTAATAAAGCTTTGTTTGCAGTCAAAAATTTTGCTTGGTTTAGTTTATTTGTTTAATGGCACATCAACTCCTTATGGGCTATTTAATGACAAATTTTTATTCTTTAGTAAATATTAGGTTATTCAGAAAATAATGTCTGGTTTAAGAATAAAATTTTATTACTGAATTAATGAATTTAATGTGTTTTAATCAGTCAAAATATAATCCCTGAACATCTATGAATTTCTGCCATTGATTATCAAGGTAATTTATGCTTGTATGATAAAACTCTAAAAGTTTTGATGCCAAGAAATCTTTAAATGCAGTTTCTACTTCTTTGGAACATAATGTTTTTTGGTATAAAAAAAAGTGTCCAGATGCTTGAAAAAATAGTAGTCAGTAGATGAGAGATCAGGAGAATATGGTAAGTGTGGAAAGTCTCATATCTCAAGTCAGTGAGTTCTTGCAGCATCACCCTGGAAACATGTGGGCAAGCATTGTCATGAAACAAAATCATGACTAAGTTTGAACTCATGCAAAAAAAAAAAGTAAACACATCACTCTTTTTTTTTTTTCATGTTCATAATTAGGGACATATAATTTCAAAATCAAATTCTAAAAGAAGTGATACTAAAGTATCAAAGACACTTTAACCATCAGGAATGTGAATTCTTTACACAACTACAATTGAAAAAAAATTTAAATGGTTTATACAAAAATCAAAATTATTTTCTGAACAACCTAATACTTGATTTTAATCATAATTATATTTTCAATTTTCATTGCTTTTTTTTTTTTTTTTAATTGTACTTTTTAAATTTCTCCATGATCATTTGCTTGCATAATTTTATATGGTATCAAGTATTCTTATCCAATGAAAATAATTTGCACATAGTTGTATGGTTTCAAGTGCTCCTGTCTAAAACAATTCATACACAATTAGATGGTTTCAAGTTACTATTTCGATTTAATAATAATCATTTGTTTGGAAACAGTTATATGGTTTCAAGTAACTAATAATAATAATCTTTTGTAAATAATCATAGTGTCAAGTAACTATTCTTAAAACTAATAATTTACATGCAGTTATAAAGTATTAAGTAATCCTAGTTAATACAAATAATTCTCAAACAGATCTATTTGACCCATAAACACATTTTTGTAGATACACACAGTTAAATGATAAAACAGTTTCATTTCTAACAATTCAATCTAGCATAAGTCATTTGTTTGCACTCAGTTTAAATGTCAATTTTTTTTTTTACCAATAAATAGGACCCTATTAGGTGCTACTACTTCTGGGTTAAAGTGGACCTTGAAGCAATGGCAATGAAGGGGTACTCCGCATTCACCATTGGTGGTTTAGTGTCATATACAGGACACTCGTTGCGGGGGGGGGTCTTACTCCTCTTCTGAGATGCAGTTAGTGTATTCTACAGCCCTAACTGACTGGGCTGTTGGTATAATGGTTAGCAAGCTATCATTACTAGTGAGTTCAATTCTCATTGAATGCACCATACTTCTTTCTGGCCTTGTGCCACAATTAAACTAAACTTAATAAATATTTCAGGTGCACTTCTGATGGTATGATGATTAACAAGCCTCTCCACCAGGTGCAGTTCAGTGTCATACCAAAGATACCCCTTTTTGAAGGGGTCTTACTCCTCTGCAGAGAATACAATTGGAATATTCTCAGACCCTACCACCCTAACTACGTAAAATCTTAGTTGGACCCAATTAAAAGAATCTTACAATCTTAAGATTGTAAGATTCTTTTAATTGGGTCCAACTATTTCGATTTAATAATAATCATTTGTTTGGAAACAGTTATATGGTTTCAAGTAACTAATAATAATAATCTTTTGTAAATAATCATAGTGTCTTTAAGCTTTGAGCCCCTTTTTCTACCACTGTGCTATATCTGCAGATGTGTTACCTTCAGACAGAAGTGACCCAAATTAGAGTTGGAGACAAGAGTTGGTTTGCAACAGCAATATTCAGGGGTAATTAGAGATGAGAAGGGCAGTATTTATCAGCTGAGTGAAAAAGGAATAAAGAACTTGAAGGAGGCAACAAAAAACAAATAAGAGTCAAAATGCTTATTTCTAGGCCAACAGAAAAATAATTTTTTTACTTACAAAAGGAAAGAAGCAAACATAGAAAAACAAGGTGCTCATATTGTCAATACTGATTTGATTTGGTTGTGCTTTATGGTATATCAACCCTTGTAGGTTATATATAAGTTGTAAGCTTATAGGTAACATTATTTTTAAAGTTAAATTGTTTCAAGTATTGTGATCTAATTCTAATAGATATTTTTGCAACAGTTAAATGGTTTAAAGCATTGCAATCTAATACTAATAATTCAATATTATTCATTTGTTTGTTTGCACACAGTTAAATAGTTTCAAGTCTAGTAAATGATTAAATATTTCTATTTGACCCACAGATGAAATCCAAACAGGTACTACCACTCTGGGTCACAGTGGACCTGGGACTCCACATTCCCAAAGCTCTAGGAATGGAGTCTCACCACCAGATGCAGTTTAGTATCATATCCAGGACACTTGTTGGAGTGGGTCAATTTGAGGTCTTATGCTTCTGCAGAGATGCAGTCAGCCTATTCTACAGCCTCAGCTGACTGAACATATTGTTAATACAAGAGGATCTGATTTTCAAGAGGCTTTTACTTTTTTTGTCTCAGGTAAAAAAAAAAAACAATCAAATATCAAGGTGACTTGGTGTTGTCCAGAAGATAAAAGTTTGAATATATGCACAACAACAAAATCCTGGCAGCAAATGATTTTGATGAATTTTAATGGTCAATCAACCTGTCTGGGATTATTTTATTCCTAGAAGTTAAAGAATCCTGTACATTATACATCTAGTTGTTTCTTAAGAGATTTTTGTACACAGTTCTGATGTCAAATATTCCTTCCAAATACAAATTATTTGCCTACAGTCATATGGTTTCAAGTATTGCTATCCATTATTAATAATTTGCACAAAGTTATATGATTTTAACCCCTTCTATTTAATAATAGTCATTTGTCTGCACAGTTATATGGTTTCAAATAATAATAATAATTTTTAACAATTATAACTTGGGTAAATACATACAAGATATCCTCAATCAGTGAGTAAAATAAATAGACATCTGAAGATAGCCAGACAGTGTGATCAACAATGGTCTGGGAGACTGGGGTTCAATTCCAGGTCAAATCATGCCAAAGACTCAAAAAATGTTACTTGATGCTCCCTTGCTTAACACTCAGCATGAGGTATGGATCAAGGGTAAATGGAGCAATCCAGGGAATGGAGTAGCACCCTACCCTACACCTCAGTGTTGTAGCTATTGAAAAATGAGCCTTTGGGTGGCCCTCAACTACCATCGGCCAACTTACTTACAACTTAAGGTATATAGAACAATCAAGATGAGAATAATAAATTTGAATAAATCAATATATAATAATAATAGACTTATCTCATAACCTGGTAAAACTCCATTTTAAAAAATTGACCTTGTATCACATCTTGCTTATGCAAGTGGGAGGGGGGTAAATATATCTTGTAAACCTTGTTTGGTCATGGGGTGATACTCATGCAGCATGTCTTGGGCAGAAATAGCCTCACAGAGCCCATCCCTCTCCAAGTCTGGTTTGAATTCAGTGTTTTCCTTCTCCTAGACCAGTTGCCATACCAAGGTTAAAGATCCTACTCTGACCCATTTACCCATAGATGGAAAGAGAACAGTGGGATTCATCCCTTTCCCAGGGGTATTAGCACTGTGAAATGCAAACAGCCTCGTCCAAGAATTGAACTCAGGTCGCCATGTCCACTTCCTACAACAAAAACCATTATACCACAAGCACCTCCACATAATGATAATACCTTATCTAAAAAAGAAAAGAAAAGAAATTTAAATCAGACAAAAGAATCCTTTTGCTGCCTCTTATGAATTTGCAGACAAGACAGCTAGCCAATCCCATGGATTATAGGAAGAGACAGAATTGGCTAGCAGTAGCAGTAACCGATTTAGGCATCTTGGATTTGTCATTTGCAGTACCCTCTAGGCATTAGCATCAGACAGTGAGCTTAGCAGAGACTAGCACTGGGCAATGATTCTATCCTCCCACACACAAGAAACAGAAATGACACTATCGCCCATAGATAAGTACACTCCTTATAATTTTTTGGGATAAAATGCTGCTTTTCTTCAGAATCAAAAGGTACCACCAGGTTTTTATTTCTAATGGAACATTATATAATCAGAATTTATATCATTAGGTATTATTTATTACCAAATTCTGCAGCATTAAAACTCTGCAACCAAAAATAGAATTGAAAAACATCACTAAAATAAAATTACATAAATACAAATAAAGGGTGTATTTATTTTTGAACTGCTACATATTCATTATTTGGTTATATAGTTTTAATGCTGTAGATGGTTTGGTTTGGTTAAATGGCATATCAACCATTCTAGGTTATTTAATGCCAAATCCATATTTATACATTTAAACAGTTCCATTTCAAACAATTCAGTTCACCATAAGTACAGTGTTTTGTTTAAACAGTTAAATGTCAAAACAGTTCTATTTTTTAAAAACACAGTTTAGTTCTATTTGACTCATAGATAGGACCCTATCAGGTGCAACCAGAGTGAACCTGGGAGTGATGTCATTAGTGTAAATAATACTTAATTGTATCTGTTTTGATGGTATATTACATTACAAATAATAAAATCCTAGTATACCTTGGTAGCAATATCTCATCTACTAAAAGCCATGTCACCATACACATAGATAAGGCATAGACTGCTATTGAAAGGTTAACTACCATATGGAAATTTGATCTCTCTGATCAAATAAAACAGGAATTCTTACAAGTTATAGTAGTGCCAATACTATTGCATAGTTGCACTATTAGGACTCTAAAACATTTAGAGAAAAAGTTAAGTGAGAACTACACAAGGATGCTGCATGCTGTTTTGAAAAAATCCTGGAAGCAAAAAAATAGCAATTGTATGGCAATTTATCTCCTATCTTGCAGACCACCTTGGTAAGAAGAACACGAAGTAGTAAGGACAAAATCTTAAACAACATTCTCCTATGGCCTCCTACACATGGACAGACCAGTCTTGACTAAATAACAAAAACTTACATTCATTAGTTTTATGCAGACACTGAATACCGTCGAAAGGACTCACCAAGAGCGATGCTCAATAGGAACAGACGACGAGAGAGTCAAGAGAATCCAGGTTGTTAGTATGACTTGATAATGATAATAACAATATACTGTAATAAAAGATCTGTGAGCCTTAGAAGATTTCTTATTATTATAAATGTTAACATTTCCCCAAAGGATTTGTTTCTTAAAGAATTTTCACTTTCTTTACTTAAACATAGCTTTTTTTTTTTTGCTTGCGGACCATCAAGTAAGAATTATGAATAGTTTATTTCTAGGGTTGATTAAAGGTAACTGAAAATGTAGATAAGGTGAGGGCACTGTACCTGGTGATTGGTTTAGAAAATAATGAGACTGATTTTATATTTTTCATGTAGGCAACTCTGAGAAAAAAATCAGCTGATCAATGTTGACTTTGAACACCTGTGAAGACATAGAGCATCTAAGTAAAAAGTAACATTTTCTCTATGAAGGCATGAAAATTAGAAATTTTGAGAGGCTGCAAATCCTCACCAAAAGGTCAAACAAAAAATATGCAATAGAAGTTTTTGTCGATTCAGGTTCTTTTGAGATGAAAATAGTTTGATTTGGTTTTATGGCATATCAACTATTGTAGGTTATTTAATGCCAAATCCAGTTTATACATATATATTAGATATATATGATTTGGTTTGGTTAGGTTTTATGGCATATCAACCATTGTATGGTATTTAATGCCAAATCCTCTTTATACATATATATTAAATATATATGATTTGTTTTGGTTTTCTAGCATATCAACAACTGAAGGTTATATAATACCAAATTCTGTTTATACATATACATTAAATATATATGATTTGTAAACACATTTTGTAGATTACATTCTTAAATGAGCCTGAACTCTTTTTTCACACAGTTAAATGGTTTCAAATATTGCTATATAACAGTCACAATTTAACATCAGTTATTTGTTTGCACATATAGTTTGTTCTATTTGACCCATAGATAAAACCCTATCAGGTGCTACCACTCCAAGTCAGAGTGGACCTGAGAGAAATGGCAATGAAGGGGTACTCCACATTCCCCAAAACTCCAAGGCTGATAGTTTAATGTCATATCTAGGACAAACATATTTTGGATATCAGATTTTGAAAGTGACGTGTATGTTAGGCATAAATAAAAGAAATATTTCAAAAGAAGATACGTTATAAACATCAACAAATATCAGAAATATGGCTAAGTATTGCTAGTGTTTTATAAATTTGTGGTTGTGACAGAAAAACAAGGATTGCCTTTCATTATGCAAAATTCATTCAAAGTAAATTACAAAACTTCAGGGTGAAGTTAAAGGCCACAAGTAACAGCAGATTTTTAAAAATGTGTTAACTAGAGCAAAAAAAAAAATTATGAAGTAATTCATGAAGTAAGACGACACAACAAAAGAAATTATATCAATTTTGATTGGTTGGTTGGTTTCATGGCATGTCAACCCTTGCTAAGTCATTTTATACTGAAGTCAGTTCTTTTGCCAGAAATTATATGGTTTCAAGTAAGTAATTATAACAATCATCCATGAATATTTATAGCTTCAAATACCTTTTTTTAATACAAATAATTTCTTTTTGGTTATTTCAAATAACTGTTCCTATTTAATAAAAACCATTTGTTTACAGTTATGGTTTCAAGTATTCTACCTACTACTTATAATTTATACACAATTATATGGTTTCAAGTATTCCTAATACAAATAGTTTGGTTTGATTGTGCTTATGGCATATCAACCCTTGTAGGGTATTTATTGCCAAATCCTGTTTATATATGAAGAAATATTGACAAACAGAGTAGTCCAAAAGTGATGAATTTATTAAACAGGAAAATCGATGCTATAATGTTTCAGTATTGATATACCAGGCCATTGGCCTAATGAGTAAAATGATCGCAAATGGTCTGAGACCGGAGTTCCATCCCAGGTTGAATCATACCAAAGACTCAAAAAATGGTAAGTGATGCCGCCTTGCTTAACACTCAGCATTATAAGGTAAGGATCAAGGGTAAAGCGGAGCAATCCAAAGAATGGAGTAGTGCCCTCCCCTACACCTTGGTGTAGTAGCTATTGAAAAGGGAGCCTTCAGGTCACTCTCGACTAAGGTCACCAACAACTTTTATTGATATACCATCTAAAAGGTATCATCAAGAGTTGAAGGAATATTTACTCCCACACATATATATATAATTTTTTTTAAGTGAATAGTTTATAGATATCATTTCTAAATGACCCAGACCTCATTTGTTTGCACACAGTTAAATGGTTTCAAGTATTGCTATTTAATACTAATAATTTTCTTTAACATTAATCATTTCCTTGCATACAGTTTAAATGGTTTCAAGTATTCCCATCTCAGTACAATTGACCTTAATCCACTGGCTTCTATCACCTTTAAGATAAAATTGAGTTGGATACTTGTTTGCCAAAGAACAATTTGAAGAACATGGTCAGGACAATCATATAAGTGCTAGGATTTGACAAGACCAGCTGAGTGATCAGATTGGGCCTCTCCAGCCACCTGTCTAGCCTTTTATGGGCCAAAGTAGAGAGTTGCAAGCCACATGACCACTTCAGTTGTTGGGTTGCAGACTGTTCAGCTTCCAGGATCCTATACTGAAACATTACAGGTCACCTCCTATGGCCAACAAGTGGGCTCATTGTGGGGCTTTTCCTCTTCGACAGAGGTGTAAGACAGAGTGAAAATAAATAGTTACTTCAGTTATGTGGTTTTTAGTACATCTAAACTTCTATCAAGGCTGCCAAATTTATATTACAATAAGAGTTTGTAGAGAAGAGAGGAATATAGTGTGAGGAAGAGTGGACCTGGGAGAGATGGCAATGAAAGGGTGTTCTGCATTACCCAAAGCTCCAGCATTATTGAAGCCTCACCATCAGATTGTTTAGAGTTATATCCAGGACACTAGTTGGGGAAGTCTTACCTCTCCATAAAGATGCAGTCAGTGTATTTTGCAGCACCAGCCAACTAGGCCATCAATGCTGCAGAGTTTAGTAATAAATGATACCTAATGATACCTGGTTTGGTTATATAATGTTGAACTAAAAATAATAAAATCCTGATATTTTTGCTTAGAAGAAAATTAACTTTTTATAAAAAATATTGCAAGGGATGTACTTATATATATATATAATCAGATTATTAGGTAAAAGCGACATTACTATTTGTCAACTTTACCAAGGCCTTCGATTCCATTCACAGAGGAAAGATGGAACCAATCCTACTAGCATACGGCCTACCTAAAGAAACCGTAGCAGCAATAACGATTCTCTATAGAAACACCAAAGTGAAAGTACGATCACCAGATGGAGACACAGAATACTTCGACATTGTAGCAGGAGTACTACAAGGGGACATGCTAGCTCCATACCTCTTTATCATTTGTCTAGACTATGTACTTAGAACATCGATTGATAAAATCAGAGAGAACGGCTTCGAGCTGACAAAGAAAAGAAGCAGAAGGTACCCCGCAAAAACAATTACCGATGCCTACTACGCCGATGACATAGCGATACTGACAAATACACCCAACCAAGCTGAAACACTACTGCATAGTTTGAAACGAGCAACCGCAGGCATGGGCCTCTATGTCAATGCACACAAAACGGAATATACGTGCTATAATCAAACAGGTGACATCTCCACTCTAGACAGAACCCCTCTTAAACTAGTAGACAAATTCACTTACATAGGAAGCATCTCATCAACCGAAAAGGACATCGACATGAGGTTAACGAAGACATGGACAGCTATCAATAGGCTATCGATTATATGGAAATCAGGCCTAACCGATAAAATGAAACGCAGTTTCTTCCAGGCAGCGGTCGCATCGATACTGCTATATGGATGCACTACATGGACTCTAACAAAACGGCTGGAGAAGAAGCTAGACGGCAATTACACAAGAATGCTGCAAGCAATCTTGAACAAGTCCTGGCGGCAACACCCCACAAGACACCAACTGTACGGCCACCTGCCTCCTATCACAAAAACTATTCAAGTTAGACAAACCAGACATGCAGGACACTGCTGGAGAAGCAGGGACAAACTCATAAGTGATGTACTCTTATGGACCCCCACATATGGCCGAGCAAAAGCAGGACGACCAGCACAAACATACATTCAGCAACTATGTGAGGATACGGGATGTAGTCCAGAAGACCTGCCAGAGGCGATGAACGATAGGGAAAAGTGGTGAGAGAGGGTCTGGGATATCCGTGCTACCAGCCAGACATGATGATAATGATGATGATTACATTACAAATAATAAAATCCTGGTATACCTTGGTAGCAATATCTCATCTATGAAACCCATGTCAACATTATCATTTTAGAAAAATATAAAATGAGAGAGGTTTGTGAATGGGCAGGTTAGAATAAAAAAAATAGAAAATAAGATAAAAATAAAAAGTTTTTATATTTTTATATATACGTGGTTCCTTCAATAAGTTTCCAGACTTATTTTGTACAGGTATTTAAAATTGACATAGACTCTTGAAATTCACTATGTTATTACTATACATCTTATGAGATGACTGACCAATTTTTATGATTTCAGCTTCAAATCAACAGCTACAGCAGGAATTGGAATACACCCTACTAAAGCCTGATTGTCAAAGCTGATGAATTTCAAAAATGTAATCTGGACATGAGGACACTTTAGAAGAACAACATGCAATAAAATTCTGTTTAAGACTTGGAAAAAATGCCACAGAAACGTATGGAAGGCTTCAGACTGCTTTTCGACCATCTTGCATGAATCGAGCATCAGTTTTGGAGTGGCATAAGAGATTCAAAGAAGGCAGGGAGTCTGTGAGGGATGATGAGACGTGTGGGAGGAGTAAGGAAGTCAATACACCACAGTTGATTGGCCAAAGGGTTAGGGTTACTATGTTGAGGTTTTAAGGGAGTTCAGCAAGAGATTCCTAGGGAAGAGGCCAGCACTCTTCAAATTGGGTCAGTAGCATTTCCACCAGGACAATGCACCAGTCCATAACTCCATCCTTGTCACAGACTATTTGACCAAGATGGGCATCAAGACACTTCCTCACCCTCCCTATAGTCCAGACCTTGCTCCCTGCGACTTTTGGTTATTCCATAAGCTCAGAGTCTGTGGTTATGAGACAACTGAGGAGATGAAAGAGGCTGTGATGGCGATCATTGACACGCTCACACAAGAGGACTTCCATGGGGCCTTCCAGAAGTTGTTAGAACAGTACAACAAGTGCATTGTAGGCGGAGGAGATTATTTCGAAGGGGACTAGAGTTTCATGTGTGTACTATCAATAAAAGTGCTCATACGAAAAAAGTCTGGAAACTTATTTAATGATCCTTGTATATACAATTTTTCTCATGAGACTATATTAAACTGGGTATAGCTGGTTTTAATTCAGAGTTTTCATCTCCTAGACAGATTGCCATATCAAAGTAAAAGAGCTCTGCCTGCCCTACTATTTATCCATAACTACAAGGAGAACAGATGGGTTCATGCCTTTTCCTAAGCCATTAGTAAAAAGTGAAATGCAACTAGCTTCATCCAGGGTTTAAACATGGGATACCGAGTCTATTTCCAAAGATAATAAATGTTATACCATATGCAACTTCATGTTTAAGTAAAATATAGTTCATTTGAATACAAAGTTATTCTTCTCCTAAACCAGCTGCCATACCAAGGTAAAAAAAGTCTGCCCTACTATTTATCCAATCCTGAAGGTGAGAGAAGAAATGTATTTATACCTTTTTCCCAAGGTCTTTAGCAGGAAGTGAATTGTAAACATTGAATAGCAATAGAAAGATGCCTTTGATAAATCACGTAAAGTTACATGAGTGACAAAACAGGATATGCACTTCAGATAAACAAAACACAGTGGAAATGCCATATTAATTGCATGCTGGAAGGAAGAGTAATCACAAGGATTATTTGCTTGTTTGTATTTTATGGCATATCAACTTTTTTAGGTTATTTAATGCCAAATCCATACCGGACATTGGCATAATAGTTAGAGTGTTCACCAATGGCCCAGGGGACCCGGGTTCAATCCCAGGTCAAGTCATACCAAAGACTCAAAAAATGGTACTTGATGCTACCTTGCTTAACACTCAGCATTATGAGGTAAGGATCAAGGATACAGTTTCAATGTCAAAAGCAGTTTTATTTCAAACAATTCAGTTTAACATAAAGACGCAGTTTAAATGTCAAAACAGTATCATTTCAACCAACACAGTTTAGTTCTATTTGACCATAGATAGGGCCCTATCAGGTACTTCCACTCCAGGCCAGAGTGGATCTGGAAGCAATGGCAATGAAGAGGTATTCTGCATTCCCCAAAGCTCCAGCATTACTGGAACCTCACCATCAAATTGTTTAGTGTCATATATCCAGGACATTCATTGGGGGGGGGTCTTACTCCTCTGCAGAGAAACAGTGTATTCTACAGCTCCAGCCGGCTGGGCCAACAAGGATTGTGTGGGCACCTGGAAAATTATGAGTGAAGACTTTTGACCCAGGGAGAACAAAGAAACCGGCAGAAGAGTCACTAGACATCACAGAGTTGAGAGATAGAGAAAGACCTAAGCTGTATGATACAAGCTAAAATAAGGAAGCTAAGATGATTGAATGCCTTGGGATAATGCTAGATGCATGAAGCAGAGAAGTGTAAAGAAACAGATTCATGAGATGTAAAGAAACATAAAGAAACAGACTCGCTAAAGTCGAAAGCAGGTATGATCTCAGAAGAAAGAAGATGGAGTGCCTTGCAAAGGCCATGAAGTTGAAAAACATATAGAAGCTGAGATGATTAGATGTTTTGTGTTGGCCCTGAATCAGTCTTGTGAAAGAATAACAAAACAGAAATGCAGAGAGATTTCACAGAAAAACCACACCATCACCTATGTGTGTAGGCAAAATAAGTCATCCTCAACTCTCTGTTTCATTCCACTATTTTGTACATTTCATAATAAAAGGAAAAGAAAAGAAGCAGATTATATTTTTATACATTAAGATTTGTTGTCTGTTTATCCTGGTATACAATAAACAGCCAAGTCCAGGATTTGAACTCTGGTCACAGAGTCCATTTCTTACACTAATAATTGTTACACTACATGCAACTCCGAGTTATAGAACATGTAAAAATAAAATTGATTTTAATAAATGGTTGACAAGTTTCCAATAAATCAATGGCATAATGTTTAACAACCTCTTAAAAAGATGAAATCAATGCCAAGTCCCAAGACTGAACATGGGACCTTTATACCTTTATATATGCTGTACTAGGATGAGTTAAGACTTTGGCAATATTTGTATGTGATAGTTTGTGGCACACATATCATGTGACCAAAGCAGTTCAAACCATGTTAGATAGTATTCTGGTAGTTGGTGCACAGACAGGTTGTGCATTGCTTTCTTGTGTATGATTGAAAAGCCACAAAGATGAACAAACATGCAAGTCTAATTTAGGAATTTATACTTTACAAGTTCAAACCAGGTCATAACACAACAGAAGCAACTAAAAACATTTGGTGTGCAAAGGTGAAGACTTAGCTGATCACAGTAACCAGATAGTTAAAGAAATTTTGCTTAAACTGCAAGAACTCTGACAATCAGGTAAAAAAACCCTAAAACTGTGGATTGCAAGGCTGTGCTCCAAGCCATACATACAAATCTAGCAAGAAACACTTTGAGAATATCCGATAAACTGGCATCTCACAATCCAGTGTGGTCCATCACTTTTTTAACATATTTACCAACCCCTCCGCTCAGGCAGGATATGACACAAGGTCAATTTTTTAAAGCAGAGTTTAACAGGTTTGAATTCAGAGTTTTCCTTCTCCTAGACTAGTTGCCTACTATTTACCCATAGCTGGAGGGAGAATAATTGGATTCATACCTTTCCCAAGGATATTAGTGCTATGTGAAATGCAATCAGTCTCGTCCAGGATTTGAACTCGTGTCGCCATGTCCATTTCCTGCGACAATAACCATTACACTACAGGCACTTCCATCACTTTTTTTAACCTTAACAAAAGCTTCCAGAGCTGATGAATTATGCCTCATGTAACAAAAATTTTGCAAAACTTTTGATTCACCCTAAAATAAAATTGATTTTGAATGGTTAATAAGTAACCAATAAATCAAAGGTGTAATGTTAACAACCTTTTAAAAGACAAGAGCAATACCAAATCCTAGGATTGATTTGTTTGGTTTGATTTGATGGCGCATCAACCATTGTAGGTTATTAATGCTGAATCCATTTTTATACATATAAACAGTTCTATTTCAAACAATTCAGTTTAGTATAAGTAGAGATTTTTGTTTACACACAGTTAAATGTCAAACAATTCAGTTTAGCATAAATACACAGTTTCAATATCAAAAAACAGTTCTATTTAAAAAAATTCAGCTTAGCATTACACAGTTTAGTTCTATTTAACCCATAGATAGAACCTTATTAGGTGCTACCACTCTGGGCCAAAGTGGACCTGAGAGCAATGGCAAAAAAGGGGTACTCTGCATTCCCCAAAGCTCCAGCATTACTGGAGCCTTACCATCAGATTGTTTAATGTCATAAACAGGATACTCATTGGGAGAGTCTTAACCCCTCTGCAGGGATGCAGTCAGTGTATTCTGCAGCCCCAGCTAACTGGGCAATCCAAGAATTGAACCAGAGACATTTAGACCTTTATTCTAACTGTAACATTGTTAACCTTCCAAGTTATTTCGGATTATAGTTTGTTACATTACTAAAATGATTGATGTATTTGGCTATTTGAGTAAAGACAATGAGAGTAACAACACACATTCAAATTTTTTAAAACATCTAAAATGAATAAAAAGCAGCAGAAAGAATTGATAAAGGTCAAAACATCAAGTGCTACGAATACTGAATAGCAAAATGTCATTGACCACCATGAGGCAAGAGTAATGACAGAATGATTAAATGCAGAAGCAACCTTCACCTCAGCTAGAGAAACAGTTTTAAAAACCGATCAGCGAGATATAACTTAATTCCCATTCTCGATTCTCAACCATTATTCCATTTTTACATCCTGCAGTCTGCCTCAGGTATATTCAGTGAAGAGTCAGCCCCCTCACCCATACACCGCTATATATCCACTTAAAAATCTATGATCAACAAACCTAGAGGAATCGGAAACAACAATGGATAATCTCTCAGTGAGACTTGAACTCTTTGCTTCAATGAAACCTGAGTAAACGCACCAGCTGCTCTACCCAAGAAGATATAAACATTATTCTTATTCTTCATTATTTCTAATCTATGTTGTAGTAGATTGGCAACCCAAACGAATTTCAGTAAAAAGAAACAAAAAATTAAGACATTGAACAAAATACAAGTAATAATAATAATCTTCAAATGAACCCATTAAAGGACCTTGTTCTCTAAAAATTTCATCCCTTTCAGTACCAGAAGGATCAAATTTGTTCCCCCAAGCAATACCTCCTGTTTGTTAAACTATGTTATTCCTACTTAACCCAACTTACATTATACCTAACATAGGTCACATGATCAAAATGGGATATATCATCATCAAAACATGCTGACAGCATGGATTCCCTTGACTCTCTCACTATCCCTCCCTATCAGGCATCACTGTTGGCAAGTACTTTAGACGGCATCCAGTGTCTGCACTGAACAGATGAATATAAGTTTTTGCTGGTTAGCTAACACAAGTGCGTCCATATGTAGGAGCCTACAGATTTAAGGTTTTTAATTTGACTCCATATAATTACAATCTGATTGATTTTAATGGCATCTTAACACATTTAGGGTTATTTTATGCTTGGAAATTAAGGAATAGCATACTTTCTATGCTGATATTTAAATTTTTCATACAGTTTCTTAAGAGTTTTTGCACATGGTTATATGATATAAAGTATTCCTATTGAATATGAATAATTTGCAAACAGATCTATTTGATCCATAGATGGGACACTAATATGTACTACTACTCTAAGTTAGAGTGGACCTGGGAGTAATGGCAATGAATTCCACACCCCTCAAAGCTCCAGAATTGGAGCATCAACACAGGTCAGTATCACACTCATTACATCCCCTTTTTTGTGGGTTCTTGCTCTCTACATATCAAATTACACCCAGGATATACATAGAATATACAGGTAATTACTATTCTGGTTTGTCTTTATTTGAAGGAATCGGTTGATAATTTAGCCTTTGATTTCCCCCACCTACAGAAGAGTGAGAATCAACTTTGATTTGCACCCCCATAGGGAAGAGGGTCAACTTCACATACTCTTGTTTATAATATTTATATAATACCAAATTTTTCAAATAGTTTTAAAAGTCTGTAACATTGCTTTTTATTCAAACAAAGATTTTTTCTTCTTCTTCTTCTAAAGAATCAATAAAATCAAAGAAAAGTGATTCTTTTGGAAGGTCAAATCAAAAAGTTCTTGGAAATGGAATTGCCAAATTCTTGACTCTTCAATTATCTCAAGTGGAATCACCAACACAGAGACCCTTGAATTGAGTGAATAACTGCACTTAATTCAAAATGATTTTAATTGGCACAAGTGGATAGTAACGAGTAATAATTAACCAAATGATCTCAAGTACCATTAGAGTGAGCTTAAAAAAATAAATAAAATAAAAAGTTTTTTTATACAGATTATACGAAACTATCAATTAGCTTAACAAGACGTCTCTTTCTCAGTGTTGCCGTCAAAAACCTTCAAACCTTCATCAAGAGAACAAGACGACAACTAGAACTAGCGCAGAAACATTTAATGAGTGCCACCCTCCCTCCTTTTACATACATGTAATCAGCACACTTAGCGTAATGGTTATCATTGTAAGAAATGGAATCGGCTGTTTGTGCTTCACTTCACACGAATGCTCTTGTGAAAGGTATGAATCTCTTCTCTACCCTAGCTATGGGTAAATAGAAAAGCAGACTGAGTTCTTTAGCCTTGGTTAGGCAACTTGTCTTGGAGAAGGAAAAGTGAATACAAACTAGCTTTATTCCACTTAAAAATTGACCATGTGTTACATCCTGTCCTACAAGTGTGCCTGTTTAACATACAAGGAGGATTGCATTTGATCCTCCAATCAATAACAGCCTAGTCAGCTGGGGCTGAAGAATACACCAACTGCACCTCTGTAAAGAGGTAAGAGCCCCCTACCAAATAAGTGTCCTGGATATGACATTGAACCATCTGATGGCGAGGCTCCAGCCTTGGAGCTTTGGGGAATGTGGTGTACCCCTTCACTGCTGTTGCTCCCAGGTCCTATCTATGGGTCAAATAGAACTGTTTGATTTTTTAAGTGGGCAAACAAATGACTTATGTTAAATTGAATTGTTAAAAATAAAACACTTTGACCAGAAATAGAACTGTTTGATTATTTAACTGTGTAAACAAATGACTGATATCTAATTGAATTGTTAGTGATACATAGCAATACTTGTAACCACTTCACTGTCGGCAAACAAATGATTAATATTGAATAGAATTATAAATTTTAGATAGTAATAATTGAAACCATTTAACTGTAGAAACAATAATAATACAAGTGTACTAACAAATTAGTTCTAACTCATTTGAAAATGTAAATACAAACCATTAACTTAAAAACTATATGTATATTCATTTAACTGTGAGCAAACAAATGATCAATAGCAAATAGAATTATTCATGTTAGATAGTTAAATGGTTTCAAGCATTTCTATGTGCAAAAGAATGAGCTTAGACTAGTTTAGAAATTTTATCAACAAAATGTTTACAAATCATATATATTTGATATACATGTATAAAGAGGATTTGGCATTAAATAACATATAATGGTTGATGAATATAAAATAATATAAAAATTTATAAAAATGATAAAATTTAATCCTTAGAAACTGATCAACTGGTATTTGTGCTACTATCTAGAAGTACATCATATATCCAAGTGTACAAAGGTTACTATGGTTTGGTTTAGTTGGGTTTTATGGCACATCAACCATTGTAGGTTATTCATGCCAAATCCATTTTTAAACATATAAACAGTTCAATTTCATACATTTCAGTTTAGTGTAAGAATAGTTTTTTTGTTTACACATAGTTAAATGTCAAAACAGTTCTATTTCAAACAATTCAGTTTAGCATAAGTACACAGTATAAACGTCAAAACAGTCCTATTTCAAGCAATTTAGTTTAGCATAAAGACAAAGTTCAGTTCTATTTGACTCATAGATAGGACTTTATAAGGTGCTTCCACTCCAGGCCAAAGTGGACCTGAGAGTGATGGCAATGAAGGGGTACTCCGCATTCCCCAAAGCTCCACATTACTGGAACCTTACCATCAGATTATTTAGTGTCATATAACAGGACACTCATGGGGGGAGATTAACCCTCTGCAGAGAAGCAGTCAGTGAATTCTACACACCCAGCCAACTGGGCAAGTACAAAGGTTAGTCAGTTCAATTCACACTAGGTGCCTCACACTAATGCAAAACTAAACTGAGCTTAAGAGTGATCTTAATGGCATATCAACCTGTCTAGAGTTATTTTATGCCTTGAGGTTAGAGTATCATGTACATCTATATTTACATTTTTTGTAAAGTTGTTTCTTAAGAGTTTTTTGCACAGTTGTATGGTTTCAAGTATTCCTATCTAATACAAATAATTTGCATACAGTTGTATGGGTTCAAGTATTCCTATCTAATACTAATATTTCATATGGTTTCAAGAAACTGTTTCTTTTCAATAATTATCATTTGTTTTCACACTGTTTTATGGTTTGAAATGACTAATAATAGTTGGTCATGTGGTTGTGTTTATGGCATCTCAACCTTTTTAGGTTATTTAATGATAAATCCTATATATATATATATATATATATATATATATATATATATTAATAGTTTGCAGGTAATGTTTTTAAAGGACCCAAAGCTCATTTGTTTGCACACAGTTAAATGGTTTCAAGTCTTGCTATTTAACACGAATAATTCTATTCAACATTATTCATTCATTTATACAAAGTTAAAGGGTTCCAAGTGTTGTTATGTAATACTATTAATTCAATTAAATATCAGTCATTTGTTTCCACACAGTTAAATGGTTTCAAGTATAGTAAAGGATTAAATATTTCTATTTGACCCATAGATTGAACCCTAACAGATACTAGAACTCTGGGTCAGAGTGGACAAGGGAGTAATGACAATGAAGAGGTACTCCACATTCTCCAAACTCCAAAAGTGGAGCTTCATCATCAGATTTAGTTTAATGTAATAACTAGGACACTCATTGGAGGAAGGTTTTACCCCACTGCAGAGATGAAGTTGACGAATTCTACAACCACAACCGACTGGGCTGACTAATAACAATAACAATCCTTAGTAAATAATTATACCATCAATTAACTATTTTTATTAAAAATTATTTACAGTTATATGATATCAAGTAATCCTACCTAATACAAATAATTTTTTAAAAGATCTATTTGACCAATAGATGGGACCCTAATAGGTAGGTATAGTTTGTTTTTTCTTTATGATACATCAACTATTGTAGGTTATTTAATGCCCAATCCTCTCTCTCTCTCTCTCTCTCTCTATATATATATATATATATATATATATATATATATATAAAATATATATGATTTGGTTGGGTTGGGTTTTATGGCATATCAACCATTGTATGATATTTAATGCCAAATCCTCTTTATACATATATATTAAATATATATGATTTCATTTGGTTGGCTTTTAAGTCATATCAACCATTGTAGGTTATTTAATGCCAAATCTATATATATATATATATATATATATATATATATATATATATATAAACAGTTCTATTTCAAACAATTCAGTCTAGTATAGGTTAAATTGTTCCAATTAAATGTAAAAACTGTTCAGTTTAGCATAATTAAGCAGTCTAAAATGTCAAAAACAGTTCTCTATCAAGTGCTACCAAACCAGGCCAGAGTGGACCTGGGAGCAATGACAATAAAGGGGTACTCCACATTCCTCAAAGCTCCAGCATTACTGGAGCCTCACCATCAAATTGTTTAGCATTATATCCAGGACACTCAATGAGGGAGCTTTACTCCTCTGCAGAGATGCAGTTGGTGTATTCTACAGCCCCATCCAACTGGGCCACCCTAATAGGTAGTACCACTCTGAGTCAAAGTGGACCTTGGAGTAATAGCAATGAAGAGATATGCCATATCCCCCAGATTTCCAGAACTAGAGCCTGACCATCAGACACAGTTAGGTACCATACTCAGGACACACCATTTTTTTTTAGGTGAGGGTGGGATCTTCTACCCCTCACAGAGGACACAGTCATCTTATTATAAGCCTTGCTGACAGGAGAGTAATCTGAGCTTAGTAAATGACAATACTTTACAAGGTGTTTTGACAAGAGGCAGTTGAGAACATGTACTTTTATTTTGTTTTTTTATTGATTTCAAATTCACAAGTTTCAGTACAAACCATTTCAACAATGTGTTTGTCAATGTCACATATTTCTTATCTCTGATTTTATGGCTAGTTAAAGGCAGTTATAAAACGAGGAGAGGAAAAACTTGTAGACAGGGATATTTATAAGATTTAGACGCCATAAACAAATAAAGCCATACATGAACCATAGCAAATCATTCTCAAGTGGGATTTTTAAAAATCAAATTCTAATCTCTATAATAATGAACAGATGTAGACCCTCCCATCATGTTAGTCAAATTATGTTTATTATATGAATACTGGTGGGTAAAGTTGACTATACTTCTAGGTCAATATAAAGAGAGAGAAATCAAAGGCAAAATTTACCAACCATTTTTTTCTTAAAATAAAAATAGACCAGATTAACAGTTACCTACAAATATATAAACAATAAAAACCACTTACAAATCCTCAGAACAATATGTACTAGATTTTTTTAAAAACTACTATAAATAAAATAGCATTCAACACAGGTATTAAGATATTAAACATATTCAATAACTAACCCTAGAACCCCTCCTAACAGAATGAGCCAACTACATAAGAAAAAAAAAACCCATTCCAAATGAATATAACAACTCACAGCAACAACCCCTGAGGACAACCAGCCAAATGGCCGAAAGCCCTTGAGCTAATATGGGACATTTTCTTCACCACCTCAACCCAGACATAACAAAAGTAAGATGAAGACTTGAACATCTTTCCTTAAAGATCCTAAAAAGAAAATATTCAGTAGGCTTCAACCGAACGTACTTTTATATATATATATTCTAAAACAGGTAGGTCCACGAAGAGATTTAGAATTTATTTATATTGTTCTTACATACGTGTATGTTTCCAGCTTGTTGCATTCGTCAGATAACATATATGGCACAAGGCCTTGTTAATGGGATACTCAATGAGACTTGAACTCACTCGTGTTTGCAGGTCATTCAATAAGTAGTGGGAAATTTTTTGGAAAAAAGCAAAATATGTGAAATTTACAGTAGATTGCATGATGAATACAGAGAATCATATTTTAGTTAAACAAAAAAAAAGCTGTTTACCAACGAGGCTAAATATGGGTTGTCACTTCAAGTCTGAGCTGAAAAGAGTAGAAACAGATTGACTCTTTGATAAATAAAAAGTTACAGGAACAACTGTCAGTAAAGATGGTCATGCTGACAGTGTTCTGGGATCTGAAAGGACACATCGCTATTGATTTCCTTGAAAAACGTGCAAGTGCAAACAGTGCTTCATATTGCCAACTCTTTAGGCAATATTTCACTTTATTCATTGAATGACTGTCCTATTTCATCGGAATAATTGCCCCAATTCAAATTAAAACATCTTAGATTTAGAAAATTCAATCAACCCTACTATTACAAATAGTGAAATGGTTTACTAAAGGGTTCTGAATTCAGAGTTTGTCATTCTCCTAGACTGGTTGCCTACCATTACTGGTTAAAAAGCACATAAGCCCTACTATTTGACTTATAGTTGAGAGAGCATACTTAGAATTTGATTACAATAATCAAAAGTCTAAAATTTTATTACGATTGGGCTTCTGTCTGGGCCAAAATAACAAAATCCTAATTCCCAGGAGTGCTTACTTATTCTAGAAATAACTTTATCATGTTGGCCTTTCAGTAACTGATACTAACAGGGGTTGCATATACCTCCTACAGATGGCTGTTTCTCTACAAAACAGGTTTCCATATATATATATGTCTTGACAATAGCTGACAAGGCAGATGATGAAGTGAACGAAGGCACCAGTCTTTTGAAGCAAAATAACCAGATTTTTTTTTAGTAATATAGAAATCAGACTTTTTTAGCAATATAGTAAGGGATGTTTTTTTACATAAAAGTTTACTCTTTTAGATAAGAATTTGAATTCAATTTGTTCTCCTCCTCATTCTCCAAGACCAATTTGCTTACGTATAAAGCTTAAGGGCTCAGTCTGTCATATTATTTACTCATAACTGAAGAGAAGAAATGGAATGATGTCTTTTCCAAGAGCAAAATTTAGCAACCAATATCTTCAAATAAAAATAAAACGACAGAAATCAGACCTGACCGATAAAATGAAATGCAGTTTCTTCCAGGCAGCGGTCGTATCGATACTGCTATATGGATGCACTACTTGGATGCTAACTAAACAGCTGAAGAAGAAGCAAGACGGCAATTACATAAGAATGTTGAGAGCAATATTGAACAAGTCCTGGCGGCAACACCCCACAGGGCACCAACTATACAGCCACCTGCCTCCCATCACGAAAACTATACAAGTTAGACGAAAAAGACACACAGGACACTGCTGGAGAAGCAAGGACGAACTCGTCAGTGATGTACTCCAATGGACCCCCGCATATGGCCAAGCAAAAGCAGGATGACCAGCTCGAACATACATACAGCAGCTATGTGAGGATACGGGATGTAGCCCTGAAGACCTGCCAGAAGCGATGAATGATAGGGAGGAGTGGCGAGAGAGGTTCAGGGATATCCGTGCTAGCGGCACGACATGATGATGATTATATCTATCATCAGAATATTTACCTTGATTCAAATTAAAAAGCTTGAATTTTATTTTATTCTTTTTTTGACCATGTGGCTAGTTTATATATAGTTGTTGGGTTTTATGGCATATCAACCTTTGTAGTTTATTTAACGCCAAATCCATTTTTATGTAAATAATATGTTCTATTTAAAACAATTCAGTTTAGCATAAGTACACAGTTTAATAGTCAAAACATTTCTATTTCAAACTATTCAAGCAGTTATATGTAACAATTCAGTTAAGTGTGAATACAGTTTTAATATCAAAAACAGTTCTATTTCAAATAATTCAGTTAAGCATAAGCACAC
>OY757942.1:43558484-43708484 GCA_963585895.1 Sepioteuthis lessoniana | reverse complement strand
AATGGCTATTTCTCCAGCCATACGGTTGATGTGGGAATTTGGGTGAATAAAGATGTCGAAAATCAGTCTTTATGTCCATTTATAAAAACAGAAGTGAACATGGTGACTAAGATAAACCCTAGAAGAGGTCCCTGATAGAAGATACAACAATATGTGTATGGTTGTGAGTTGACCATAGATAAGTATATGCATATCTGTGTGTCTATATAAGGGCCGAGACATTTACATGAGAACCACTAAATATAGTTCTAAGAGAGGCAGATAAAAGTAGAGCTGTGACTAAAAAAATTTATCATCACACTTTTTAGGGTCCCCTGGAGACACACAGTCTAGCAATATTTTTATGCCCAGTCTCAGTCTATGGGTGGCTTAAAATCCGGAAATAGGAATGTTCACCTCAGCATATATACAAGAAAAATCAGTCTGCTACTCAGAGGATCAGGCGGATGGGACCAGAGACAGAAAGACTCATAGATAGGCTGAGAAGACAGATACAGAGATGAGCTGACAGAATGGACAGGGGTAGATAGAAGAGATACAGAGAGAACCAGAGGGAGTGATGTCAAGTCCAAAAATCTAGCAGTCAGCTTTAGTTTTTAGTTAAGGGAATTTTCACCAGCCAAAATTGAGGGACTCCACAGGCCATCATTTTGCAAAGTGTCACACAACCCCTCCTTCTCTGTTAAACAACATTGATTTACCATTTCTCTTTTTGCTTCCATTGTGGATCGTCTCAGACCCATGCATTTCAATTTGCAGAGAACCTGCAAACACAACATGGGGTCAGATGATTATACAGCCAAAAATGCAAGACCCAAGCATGTATTTCCACACAGCAACAAAATGTTAATTCAATGATGTAAGATTTCAAACAACTGACAAGATGAAACACCATTACACTGAACATCAACAAGAATAGAATTTCCATGAAATTCATGTGCAAAGTATCAATAATAAATCATTAATTCAGTGAAGTTAGTGTATGAAAAGATAAAATCATTGGAAAGTCAAGATAACATTGTACATAGATCAAGTTCAAATGACTAATTTTTTAAACTAGTAACCTGTGTATGTGTGTTTATATATATATATGTATATGTATATGTAAATATCTTATGGTATGTACAAATTTAAACAATGCTTTTTAAAGTGTATTCATGTTTAAGATTGATAAAATATTTTAAAATTCTTAAAAAGAGACTCTTTGTTTCAATCACATCTTTTCAAAGAATTATAATTGTGATAGATTTAATGCATGAGAAATCCAAATTTTGGACAGTGACTGGGGAAAAAAAATGCAAGGAGGAGGGAAGGAAATTGAAAAAAAAAAATATTACCATAAGCCTGCAGAGTTAGCATGGGTAATGGTATTGACTTCCTGAGGTCCAAAGGGATAGTTAAAAAGAAGCAGTTATATATATATATGTGTGTACTTTGCTCTTCAGTTATAATCATCATCATACATAAAAATACTAGCTATTATGGTAACCCCTTCATTATTTTCATTATGTATGTACAATCACAGATGACTATAATATATATAATATATACACAACATTTCATCAAATTATTATATTCTAGCCCAAATCTCTTCCTTATATATAATACCAATATTGTACAATATTCCATAGTATATTGCAATAGAATATATCCCTACTCCTTGATATACATTGATTCTGGTCTACCATACTATACTTGCTTAAATATACTTACAAATCAAATCTTTATTTATTTCCCTCAACATGCAATGATGATGTTTTGTTTCATAGTTATAATCACCTACACATACAGAAATAGATAAAGAATCTTTCCCGACAATACTGTAGGAATATCAGATACATTGACAACTAACATCCGGTAAAAACAATGCACTGCACATGTACCTTCACATACACATGCACTATATACTACTCACACATACACACACAATAATACATAACTATAACCCACACAAACACACATATGCTCACACACACACTCACAAGCACACGTAAAGATTCCGACACAATCCCAACAGTTTTTTACTGTATTTTTCGATTTTCAATTCATTTCATTTTGTTAACTGCCTGATGATTGTTGTTTTGTAAAAACTTCATTAAACCCAGGGGTCACAGATAAAATTCCATGGCATTAAATATATAAATCTAATATATATTTACTTATTATTATTATTATTATTATTATTATTATTACATAGATAGATACAAGAGTGGGCTAAAAAGTTTATATGATAACATAATATTTGCTTCTGACATCCAATGGGATCCAAGCACTGAAACTCTGATAGAAAAAGTGTGTGGACCACAAGGGGGACTCTTGAAAAATAAACTTCATTTGTTCACATTCCATAGATACCTTGGTCAGTCTAAGAACTTTTCAGCCGATCCTGATAGATATCATTACTTTCTGATTAATGATAAAATGCAGACATTTTACTTCTCTGATATTGTGCATGAATGAAGTGATTTTATTATCAAAAGTAGATCATATAAGTATTAAAAAGAAAAGGAAAAACAATAGCATAAATATATAGATTATAAGAAAGACATCAAAGAAAAAAGATATAAGGAAAGAAGAAACAGATAAGTCAGTAAGTAAAAAAAGATAAGTGAACTGAGAGAAAAATATTTTTTATTGGATACACAGGTGCTTGTTGAATAGAATGACTAATCCATAATACTACAACTCATTAATTCTTATATATATATATATATATATATATATATACAAATACAACATACATCTGTGTGTACTTGTACATATAATTTTAATAGATAAAACAAGAGAACATAAGTGTGTGTGTGTGTGTGTGTGTGTGTATATATATATATATATATATACACACACACACACACACTTATGCAGGTATTTATATATTCTTCCTCTTACTTACAGTCAAATTCTCTTTTATAAATCCCCCTCCCACCTGTTCATCCTCCTACTCTTTAACTAAATGCATATGACTCATCATTGTGTTTGGTATTTCAATGTTTGTTCCCTTGAAGATGGCTGCAGCTGGGACCAAAAGTACTTGGAGAAAAAATGGTGCCTTTTTTTCATTCATTCCATCTAGATGTCGAAACAATTCATATAAAGACTTGAACAGATCACTAATAAAACAAGCTGAAGTGAAATATCTATCTCATTTAATCAAACATGTTTAAAAGAGAAAATGCTGCCTAGATATACATATATAACTGCCATGGGTAAAATATTAGGGTAGGCTAGGCTCTCTAGCCTTGATAAGGTGACCAGTCTAGGAGAACAAAAAACTGAATTCAACACCTGAAGAATGTTGTTCGATAAAATCTGTAGCACACTTTTATAGAAAGAATTTTTTTAAATGGATTGAACATGATAAAAAAAAAAACACAAAAATAAACAGATAAAACTATATTATCAATTAAAATGTTTAGCTGTGTCCAGAACACCTGGGTTCAATCCCAGATCAAGTCATACCAAAGACTCAAAAAATAGTACTTGATACTTCCTTGCTTAACACGCAGCATTATAAGGTATGGATCAAGGGTGAGTGGAGCAATCTAGAGTAAGGAGTAGTGCTCTCCCCTACACCTTGGTGGAATAGCTATTGAAATGAGAGTCTTCGGGTCACCCTCAACTACAGTCAGCCAACTTACTTGTGAGGTTGTTATGGCATGTAATTAGGGAATGTTGATCATTATGAAAATTTAAATTGTGAGAAACATAAAATGTTTCAAATTATGCTATGAAACTATGAATTAAAAGGTTTGAAAAATATTACATTTGTGTGTGAAGTGAAATATTGTTAATAATAAATTATAATCAAAGATTATGTTAAATTTAGTGAAAGTCAGGGATAAGTTTTTGGTTTTCTAACTGTTTAAACCTATGCCAAATCAAAAGGAATGTTATTTTTTCTTATATCAATATTGCCAGAAAAGTTGATAATAATAAAATAAAATCCAATTTGTTGTTAGTATAGGAACAAAAGGAAATTATCACTCTCATTTTAGATTCTATAAATACATACTCAACTGCATCTTCATTGAAATATGAATGAGACGGTGACAGTTGGACTGATAAATGTTACTTGGATTTTACCAATGTATTTCAACTATCAACATTCTACATGACAATGCAGACAGGATCACACTTAGAAATCACCATTTCTTGAAGATGGTAGAATATTTAACCATATCTATTCCCATACCAAGTGCATTGCTTCAGCCCACAGCCACTGCAAGTGATGTTCCAATCACACATTCCAGTTCCCCAATCTCTGCCAGCAATGACACCCATAGAAAAGTTGCTCACCTCACAAGAGTCATATACTCATCATCATGCCCTCAATACAAATAATGCATACCATCAAGAATTCTTTGAGTCCTATCCAGACTATAACATTCCAGGCCCTAAAGAACTGTCTGTCCTTTGTAGGGCCTTGCCTGCATGTAGGGGAGAGAAAGGGAATTATCTCCTTTACTCCAGATTATATGAATACAAAATATGAATATAACTCTGACCATTGGATCAACATAGATTACTCAGATTTTACCCACATATTTCAACTACCAATATTCCACAGTTTAATTTTGTCCAGTCAGCTGGGGCTGCAGAATACACCAACAGCTTCACTGCAGAGAGGTAAGACCTATCCCCCAACGAGTGTCCTGGATATAACACTAAACAATCTGATGATCAGGTTCCAGTAATGCTGGAGCTTTGGGTAATGTGGAGTACCCCTTCATCACCATCACACCAAGATCCACTTTGCCCGCTGTGGTAGCACCTTATAGGATCATATCTATGAGTCAAACAAAACTAAACTACGTACTTATGCTGAACTGAATTGCTTAAAATAGGACTGTTTTTGATATTGAAACTGTGTACTTATGCTAAATTGAATTGTTTGAAATAGAACTGTTTTGACATCGAAACTCTGTACTTATGCTAAACTGAATTGTTTGAAATAGAACTGTTTTGACATTTAACTGTGTGTAAACAAAAAACTATACTTATACTAAACTGAAATTTTTGAAATAGAACTGTTTATATGTATAAAAATGGATTTGGCATTATATAATCTACAATGGCTGATGTGCCATAAAACCAAATACAGTTCAATTGTTTGATATAAATCAGTTTTCTGTATTTTTTTAATCTTTTGCATATGAAGTAAAATGTGAGCTTCTTTTAAATTAAAATTTTGGTCTGTTTCAAACTAATGATGTGTAAAAAGTGCATTTAAATTATCTTCAAAATTTATCATCTAATGAACTTTATAAAGAATGAAACTCCATAACAAATATATATACACTCCATAATATATAAATACTGAACCAAATTAGTTTTCACATCTTCTCTTCTATTCTCTTAAACATTTTATCTGTCACTTGCTTCACAACTAAAAAATTTTTAAGTTTACCACAAATCAAATTGCAGAAGCAAAAATCTAAATTATTTGCTGGATTGTGCACACAGCCAAAAACATTGAAATGTCAGAATGGCTATTTTACTTTAGATTAAATAACTACAGACACAGAATCAAATCTATGGTAACAAAAACTTTTCTCTTGATGATGATCCAAGATTAAAACTAGTCTGAGAACAGTCAAAAAATAACATAAAAGAAATATTCTTATTTATAATCACTTTTGCTCATCTCATATATCAACATTTCATATATACATATATGAGGGTCATTCAATTATCAAGGGGGAAATTTTGGAAAAAAAAATAAATAAATAACCCCCCACCCGACAGAAATTTTTTTTTCCAGAAACGTAAACGCTGCATTGTTTAAAATTTTTGGTGGCTGACAAGTGCAAATCATATGAAATTTACTAAAGAATGTATGATGTGTACAGCAAAGCATCTTTTAGTTAAAAAAATGTTTCCAAATATGTTAAACATGAGTTTGTCACAATGAACCAGAGTCAAAAAGATATTCCATAAAGTGGAAACACAGTGACTCTCCAAGTAAAGGAAAAAGTCTGGCTGAAGCAATCAGTAAAGAAGGTCATCCTGACAGTCTTCTTAGATATGAAAGACCCCATTATTATTGACCTCATATATATATATATATATATATATATATATATATAAAGGTTTGGTTTGGTTTGGTTTCTTTGTTTAATGGAATATCAATCTTCATAAGTTATTTAATGCCAAAGCCATCCTTGTAGAAGAACAGTAGGGTACTATTTAACACATAGCTAGAAGGATAAGGGGGTTCATAACTTTTCAAAGGGTATCTGTCCGAAAGTGAACGTAATAGTACAACTAGAGTTCAAACTCGCTTACCACCATTCTGCTGTCCTGCGCTTTAACCATTACACAAGAACAACCCCTATATATATATATATATATATATATATATATATATATATATATAAAAGTTGGCAACCATAGTCAAGGGCGACCCAAAGCCAACCTTTTCAATGGCTACTACACCAAGATGATGGAAAGGGTGCTATTCCTTTCCCTGGATTGCTCCACTTTATCCTTGATATGTACCTTATAATGCTAAGTGTTAAGCAAAGTGGCAGACAATCTACCCACTAGGCCAATGGGCCAGTTATATATACAAAATGTATGAGGTTTGGTTTGGTTGGGTTTTATGACATATCAACCATTGTAGGTGGTTTAATGCCAAATGCTCTTTATACATATATATTAAATATATATATGATTTGTAAAAACATTTTGGAGATAAGATTCTTAAACAAGCCTGAGCTCATTTGTGCATGCAGTTAAATGGTTTCAATTATTGCTATATAACTGTCACAATTTAACATCAATTATTTGTTTGCACACAGTTTATTCTATTTGATCAATTAATAGGACCTTGTCAGAATAGACCTGGGAGCAACGGCAACAAAGGTGTACTCCACATTCCCTAAAGCTCCAGCATTACTGGATCCTCACCATCAGATTGTTTAATGTCATATCCAGGACATTCATAGGGGAGGGGGTCTTACCCCTCAACAGAGATGCAATCAGTGTATTCTACAGTCCCTGTCAACTGGGCTAGAAATGTATAAGATAGAGAGATGAATAGGAAGAGGTCCAAAAAATAGACAGGGAGGAACATTGGCAAAGAAGATGCCCGAAAGAAGCTGCTCATGTAATTTGTTCTGTTGATTCCACCAGTAAACAGAGAATTAATAGAGACAGCAAACACTAGCCTTTAGTTAAAAATTTCTAATGATTAGAAAAAAAAATTGTATTCATATATGAATTCCAATTATTATTAGTCACCAGCTGCAACGAGTAGAATAAATCCCAACCCATCAGAAAAATGCTTAAGGGTACATGACAATTTTTTTTTTTAATTCATGAGGGAAATTGTATAATTAACCCCAAAAAATTGAAAGAGATAACTGTTCTTAAGATAAAGATATATATATATATATATATATATATACATTTATAAATGGAAGTAAATAATGGAAAAGAATCAGACATTGTGGAGAAAAACTGAAAAAGAAAGTAATCCAAAATGAAGAATTTAATATGAAAGAAAGTCAACGTTATAATGTTTCTGGTTCAATAAACCATCAGGACTTAGAAAAGATGTTATGAAGTGTCGTTAGATCACCGATGGATGTTTAAACATGTTTATTGAAACAAAATTGTTATAACATCGACTTTCTTTCATCTTAAATTCTTCACTTTCAATTTTTCTCCACACACACACACACACATATATATATAGGATAGAAATATGTGGAAAGTTGGATAAATCAAACACTTAACTCAAATTCAGATGCATGATATTTCATTTGTTTTTTTTCCATTGAACTTCTTCAGACAGAGACAGTTTTCTGAGTTTTTCTATTTAAAAGCAAATGAGGAGAATGATAAAAATGTGGAGAGGGTAAAGGTGTAGCAGGAAGAAGGGAGGGTTTAAAGTCAAATGTATCAGGTTTCATTAAAGATTTTTTGTTGTGAAAGTGGAGATAGATTTTAGGGAGCTGATAGGAAAAAGTAGGGAAGGGTTTAAAGTTACTTGTATAAGGTTTCACTGAAGATTTTTGTTGTGAAAGTGAAGATAGATGTTTCATTAAAGATATTTTGTTTGAGAGTGGAAATGGTTATAGAGAACTGATAGGAAGAAATAGGGAAAAGTTGGGGGGAAGGGGTTTCAGCATATCTTGTTTCATGGAAAGATATTGACTATAATGTGATGTTGCAGAACTTTGTCCATATTATGGTGTCTCAGTGGCAATTGGGGTGAGTAAGGGAGAAAGGTAAAGTGATAAGGAAAGAATTCTCCAAAGTATGGTGGCACAGAATGAAGAAATGTCTTTTCTATCCATTTTCTATTTTGACTTTGTTTTTGTTTAGTATGATGTTCACCAGGTATGGTGAGATCTGGTAAAATCCTGGACATTATCTTATATGGTTTGTTTTGGAAATGACTGCAGATTCTAGAAGTCTTCAGGATTTTTTGCATTGTATGGGTTTGATTAGGGTGGCTTGGGAAAAATTGAATGTGTGTTTATGCTCTAACATATGGGAGAAAAGGGCGTTTTGATCGTCTGTGCCACCATACTTTTGAGAATTCTTCCCTAATCATTTTACCTTTATCACACATCTGAATTGGAGTTAGTGTTTGATTTATCCAACTTTACACATATTTCTATCATACTGTCAAGATTCACTACAATCAATCATTTATATATATATATATATATATATATATATATATATATATATGTATGTACAGACAGTCAAAACAGTTCAATGGTTAACAAGGTTAGAGTTACAAGCTGTTGGTCGTGTTTTCATTCTTCACTCAATGTTCTCTAAGCATACAGTAGATTTGGTTTGGTTTAGTTTCTTTGTTTAATAGAATATCAAACCTTTGTTGGATATTAAATGTCATCCTTATAGAACAGTGGTGGCACTATTAAACCAATACTTTGGAGGGATAAAGAGGTTTCCCTTTCCCAAGAACACTAGTCTGAAATTGAACCTAATAACACAACTAGAATTCAAACTTGCTGACTACAGTGTAGCAGTCCACCATGTTGACTACTGTCCTACAGGGACGTCCCACCCCGAAATTTGGAGAAAAAAATATATGGTTGCATGGTTTTTATGGCATATCAACCTTTGTAGGTTATTTAACGCCAAATCCATTTTTATGCAAATAGTTCTATTTCAAACAATTCTGTTTAGCATAAGTACACAGTTTAAATGTAAGTACAGTTTAATTGTGATAAAACATTTCTATTTCAAGCTATTCAGTTTAGTCAAGCAGTTCCAATTTAGCTAAGTGTAAGTACAGTTTCAATGTCAAAAAAATTCAATTTCAAATAATTCAGTTTAGCATAAGCCTGCAGTTTAAATGTAAGTACGGTTTAATTGTCAAAAACATTTCTATTTCAAGCTATTCAGTTTAGTCAAACAGTTCAGTATAGCATAAGTATGCCATTGGTTCTATTTAACCCACAGATAGGGCTTAATCAGGTGCTACCACACTGGGCCAGAGTGGACCTGGGAGCAATGGCAATAAGGGGTACTCCGCATTCCCCAAAGCTCCAGCATTACCGGAACCTCACCATCAGATTGTTTAGTGTCATATCAGGACATTCGTTGTGGGCGGGGAGGGGGGTCTTACCTCTCTGTAGAGGTGCAGTCAGTGTATTCTACAGTCCCAGTCGACTGGGTAAAAAACTATATATATATATATATATATATATATATATATACACATGCACACATGATAAGCATAAGCTTATATAAGATCCACACCCACATTACATGTTGAATATGCACTTTCAATTCCTTCATTTTAGGGATGTGAGATCATAGATTAAACTATGATATACACTCTTTCACTGCTGAATCAAGAATGATGGATGAAGGCACTTTTTAATCAGTTTATTTCTAGTTGTGTTTAAAACATTGAAACTTTGAAATGCACAGTTACAACATGCTTTTAAAGAACAGACATTATTTGACTCAACCCAGCATATATATATATATATATATATATATATATATATAAATGGAGAGGCATTCCTAACAGCAAAATGGATGCTATCATAAGTTCAAAATCTAGCTATGCTATTATATTCACTTTCAGACTACTACCATTGGGAAATGTATGAACTTCCTTATCTCTCCAGTAATGGATTAAATAGCACCACTACTGTCCTTCTACATTGATAGCTTTAGCATTAAATAACCCATGAAGGTTGTTATCCCTTTAAATAAAGAAACCAATGGATGTAAGCTAAATGGCTCCAAATTTAGAAAAAAAAAATCAACATGAAAGACATACTTAGCATAATAGTAATCACTGGTTGTAACGTCTTCCTATAGACCCCTACACATGGATGTGCCAGTGTTGGCTGACCAGCAAGAACTTATTTACATCAGCTTTGTGCAGACACAGGATGTAGTTTGGAAGACCTGCCGGAAGCAATGGATGATAGGGACAGATGGAGAGAGAGAGTCAGGGAAATCTGTGCTATCAACACAACTTGATGATGATAATTATATATATATAGTGATCAAAAAACTAAGTATTCATTTTCACAGGGAAGGTGAATGTCCTTTTCAGGAAACTAGAAAAAAATATATTAACATGAGGCAGCTGAGTAGAGCATATCAGTAGATCTCTCCACTTCCCTGTGCACATCATTCAAACTAATCAATGTCCTGGCATCATGACATGGTCCGATTCCAAAAAATGTGTTCTCTTGGTGCAGTTTGACAGTTTCTTGAGAGGAGAACACGGAGGATACACAAGAGCAGAAGGTGAACAAGTGTGAATCTATTTAAGCTTGGAGAAGGATTGGGTAAGTCATATGTAACCAATTGAGATTGGTTGCTGTAGTCTCTTAGGACATTCAACTTTTTCCTTTCTTCTGGCTGGCCCCTAAATGGAGCCTAAAAAACAAATACAGGCTGCAGTTCAACAGGCTTCAAGCAGGATCCAGTCAATAGCTGGGATCCAATACAAATGTGGAAGTTCAATTTCGCAGAAACAACCTTCTGAATCCTTTGTACAAGATTATCGAGTGATATTTGTGTTTGTAATGGAATAAAATATTGGAGGTGCTTCCAAGGGAAGATGACTGAATGAGAACATGTTGATCTCACAAGATGAAGTCAAATTTCAACAGAAATAAAATGCAACTTAAAACTACATCATCTACGGAAATACAAAACAAAGAGATATCAAAATAGTAACCTGTCTGGTAGTGCCAGTATTGCCCTAACTACTGAAACTGTGGTATCACCTTTGATGAGAAAAGGGTATAGCACGTTGTTATAAACCCAACCTATGAACATTAATGGGTATGTCCCATTCCTCATAAATACGTTGGACACTTGTGAGGAGGTGAAAATATACTAAGTAGTCACCACTAACAGCAATTACCTTCTTCACATAGCTGGTAAGTATTGAAGTGTGTTTATGATATAAAGATTTCCATTTAATTTCCAACCACCATTTTGGTTATTTCTTATTCAGTAACCTTTTTGTTAGGTTACAGCACATGTGCAATCATATTGTATGCAGAAAAATGTGTGTGCATATATATATATATATATATATATATATATATATATGCACACATACATACACACACACAGAGTATTATAAGTAAATATCACCATTTTAAATTACTAATTTTATGAGGAGGTGTCCTTGTGGTTTAATGGTTAAAGCGCTGGACTGTGGAATCGTAGTAAGAGAGTTCAAACTCCAGTCACACAATTGCATTCACTTTCAAACAAATACCCTTGGGAAAGGTATGAACCCTCTTATCCTCCCAGCTATGGGTTAAATAGTACCACTACTGTCCTTCTAGAAGGATGGATTTGGCATGAAATGACCCAAGAAGGTTGATATGCCATTAAATAACAAATAAACTAATTTCATACATTTGTTTCAGGTTTTGTCTGTCAGGTACTCTCTGTGAGAAAAGCAACAACATGATGCAATTTACTCTTCCACAAATGCTGTACTGCTTGATATTCACAAGGAAAGCCCCAATACAAAAATTTAATTATGTTTGGATGTCAATCTGAAAATGGATTCATATTCATATTGATGAAAACCAAACATCCAGTAAACATCATGGTGTTTGGGGTAATGGTGACATTATCCTTCCATTTACCTTCCCTTGCCCAATTGGCTGGGGCTGTAGAATACACCAACTTTGTCTCTGCAGAGGGGTAAGACCCCCACCCCAATGAGTGTCCTGGATATGACACTAAACAATCTGATGGTGAGGTTCCACTGGACCTTTAGAGAATGCAGAGTACCCCTTCATTGCCATCGCTCCCAGGTCCACTCTGGCCCAGAGTGGTAGCACCTGATAAGGGTCTGATCTATGGGTCAAATAGAACTAAACGGTGGTTTCAAGAGTTTACTGAATTGCTCAAAATAGAACTGTTTCGACATCTAAACTGCATACTTATACTAAACTGAATTATCTGAAATAAAAATGTTTTTACATTTAACTCTGTGTATTGCTCAGTCAGCTGGAGCGGCAGAATACACTGACTGCACCTCTGCAGAGGGGTAAGACACCCCACCAATGAGTGTCCTAGATATGACACTAAACAATCTGATGATCAAGTTCCAGTGATGCAGGAGGTTTGGGCAATGTGGATTACCTCTTCACTGCCATCACTCCCAGGTCCACTCTGGCCCAGAGTGGTAGCACCTGATAAGGTCCTATCTATGGATTAAATAGAACTAATTTGTGTACTTATGCTAAACTAAATTACTTGAAATAGAACTGTTTTGATATTTAAACTGCGTACTAATGCTAAACTAAATTGTTTGAAATGGAACTGTTTTTGACATTAAAACTGTATTTACGTTAAAATGAATTTTTTTAAATACAACTATTTTGACATTTAACTGTGTGTAAACAAAATCTATACTTATACTAAACTGAATTGGTTTAATTAGAACTGCTTGACTAAACTGAATTGCTTGAAATAGAAATGTTTTGGACAATTAAACTGTGAACTCATGCTAAACTGAATTGTTTGAAATGGAATTGATTATTTGTATAAAAATGGATTTGGCATTAAATAACCTACAAAGGTTGACATGCCATAAAACCTAAACAAGTATGCAGTTTGGTTCTATTTAACCCATAGACAGGGCCCTATCAGGTGCTACCATTCTGAGCCAGAGTGGACCTGGTGTTATATTCTCATATACGCATATACATCTACATACATGCAGAATCATAACGACACAATAATTAAACAGATGAGTGAAGCCTTCTTTAGAAAAATATGTACCTCTCACTTTATTGTAAGGGTTCGAAAAGGGTATTCAAGGTTTTATGGTGAGAGGGAGATGAAGACCGATCAGAATTGCAATATATTGACCCCCACTCTTATGGCCGTCAGCGTTGTGTCTTTCTCGTTCCCCAGGGCTGCTCAACCGGAGGCTCAGAGGCCCACTCTGCTGGCTTTCTCTACTACATCTTATCAGCAATTTCTCTGGACTCCAACTCAATTGGGGGTCCTGAGGGCCGCTTCAGCCTGGTGTGGCTTTCCCAATCACATCTCGTCTCTTGCTCCAACTCATCAGGGGCCCCAAGGGCCCCTTTGGCCAGATGTGGCTTTCCCTACCACATCTCGTCTATAACTCCGTCTCCAACTGTCTGACTTCTGTCTTGACTGACTTATATAATAGTTCAACGCCCACTCAATCTTTGGAATGGCATGTTTGATCGTCATCAAGCGGAAATAACTGTCATGCAGTTCAGAGGTCACTCTCTTCCAGTGTATCAGTCTATGAGTGTATCATGGGATTTTTTACCTTGTCCCATTTCGTCAGCCAATCTCTGCCCATGCGATTTCCTCTCATAACTGCCATTGGAATGTGTCACTTCCTTCCGGTGCATCACCTTGGAATGGCAAGTTTGGCCGGGTCGAAGGTCAAAATACAACACTGGGAGCAATGGCAATGAAGGAGTGCTCTGCATTCCCCAAAGTCCCAGCATCACTGGAACCTCACCATCAGATTGTTTAGTGTCATATCCAGGACACTCATTGGAGGGGGGGTCTTACCCCTCTGCAGAGGTTCAGTCAGTGTATTCTACAGCCCCAGCCAACTGGGCAAAGCATTAAAAATGAACTGAAGGCAAGGATAACAGCAGTATTTACCAACTTAAAAAAGGGGACTTGAGGGAGATTCTGAAGTTTTCTAGAGGTCATGGTTAAAGCCAATGGCAATTTCTTTGAAGGAATTTAATCTATGATATTTCAAGATATTTTCATGCAATTTTTGTAAATATATCTGATAAAATGAGATGCCAGTGCTATTTTCAGTTTTGCATAATTTAGATGTCAATTTACTCACCCTATACAAATGTTGTTGAAAGAGTTCTAAGCCTTACCAAGAAGGAGTTAGAGTTAAAAATGTCCTGGAAATGTCAACCCCTTTTCAGCTCGTGTTGTGATGTCAGCATCCTTTGCACTCATCTTGCAAACAGCTTCCTCATCACTAATATCTCAGGTAAAAATGTTCAGCTATGGTTCTTCTTTCTAAGTGAGACTTAGAACTTTTTGAACAACCTTCATGTGTATGTGTGTGTATATATATATATATATATATATATATATACACACACACACACACACACGAGATGTCTGGAAACTAATGTACAGTAAGGCTAGAATCAAAACATTGAGAAAGCAGTAAATACACACCAAAAAAAAAAAAGAATGTATGCAATACTTCTTAGAACACCCATAATATTGGGCACATTTTTATGAGATATCATAAAGATATTTGCTATATAGTGAACAAACAATGGTGAGAGTTGTAATAAGATTTTTGAGGTTTGGTTGGGTTTTATGGCATATCCACCATTGTTGGTTATTTAATGCCAAATCATGTTTTTATATATATTGAATAACTTGTAAACTCATTTGATAAATACATTTTTAAACAAGCCTGAGCTCATTCTTTTGTACACAGTTAAATGGTTTCAAGTAGTTCTATCATGAATATTTCTATTTATTATTTATCATTTGTTTGCACACAGTTAAATGGTTCTAAGTATTGCTATGTATCACTAACAATTCAATTAAACATTAGTCATTTGTTTACACACGGTGAAATGATCAAACAGTTCTATTTCTAACAATTCAATTTAGCATGAGTTAGCAAAGTTAAATGATTCCAAGTATTGCTTTGTATCACTAACAATTCAATTAAACATTAGTCATTTGTTTACACACAGTTAAATGATCAGTTCTATTTCTAACAATTCAATTTAGTATGAGTCAATAAAGTTAAATGGTTCCAAGTATTGCTTTGTATCACTAACAATTTAATCAAAACATCAGTCGTTTGTTTACACACAGTGAAATGCAAACCACTTCAAGGATTTGAAATAGGGACATTGATAACCGTTATACTAAGTACACCTTCAAATTGACATTACTATTTAGGCTTTAAAGTAGTTCTCCAAACTGGAGAAATAAAATAATCATATAACATACACCAGGAATCCTTTCATAGCTACTCCCAAATATATATTGAATAAAATTGTAGGTAATGAGAATCTCTCTATTGTAACATAAAAAAATACCCACATACAAATAATAATAATCATATAGGATTATTGCTTCGCAAGGACTAACAATCTGGGTAAAAAATTAAAATGTTTAAACAGATAAATCTTTTAGGTGTTACACATGTAAATTTTCATAGTAGGGCAGAGTAGGCTCTTTAGCCTTAGTAGAAAAAACTGTTGAAAAAGAAATCAGAATTTAAAACAGCTGTACTCTGCTTAAAAATTTACCCTGTATCACACCCTGCTCATGATGGAGAGGCTGTAAAAGGTATACAGACATATGATTTACAACAAATTAGTTTGAACCTAAACTGGTCTTGAATATTCTCCACCACATAACCAACCCACTTCCATTTTCATCTACAGTGGGAATAGGCATTGGCTCTTGGTTTTAAATACAGTGTTTTCTTCTTGTTGACAAGTCACACACAAAGGGTAGACCTCAGAGTGCCCTAATATTTTATCTTTAGATATTGATGTAGATATAAGAAGAAAAGGGTCGATGCCTTTCTCAAGGGCAATGATGGAAAAGGAATGCAAACAGCCTGAGCAGAAATTTGAAATTGGTTTAACAAATTCATTTTTTTATCACTAATAACAATATCACTCACACCTTGAAACATAGCTAAACAAATAAAAATTTGTTAATTTACTTTAATGTTAGCATATTTGTTGTCTTTTCCTGAAAAGAAAATTTCTTCTTAAAATGACAATTTCAAACACCATTAAACTCTAAACCAATTATCAAAGTATGTGCCATGTTTGAAGAGACACACCTTCTTTGTGAAGACAAATTTTGATGATTAATTTCTTCATTTAATGGAATATCAACCATCATGGGTTATTTAATGCCAAAGCCATCCTTCTAGAAGAACAGCAGTGATACTATTTAACCCATAGATGGTGGTGATAAGGGGGTTCATTGTAACTCTAGTTTCATGTGATTAAAAAAAGTTTTGATTTGTTTTCTTTGTTTAGTGGTATATAAACCTTTGTGGGTTATTTAATACCAAAGCCATCATTATAAAAGAACAGGATTGGTACTATATAATCCATAACTGGGGAAATAAGAGGGTTCATGCCTTTCAAGGGTATTAGCCTGAAAGTGAATGTAATAGCGTGACTGGAGCTTGAACTTGCTTACTATGATGTCATAGGCCAGTACTTTGGCCACTACACCACAGAAACTTCTTCTCCCTCACCCTTTTTTTTTTTAATTTCCTATTAAAATTACAGAAAACAAAAATGGAATGTATGCTTAAAACAATACAGAAGTTAATGTAAGAAAAAAGACAATCTGCAGGATTAAAATTGACATGTTTCTCTAGCGGACTAGAGTCATCAGAGTGAAAATGAATTTCTTACCAAAAATTAATTCTTGCAGAGAAAGGGTAATTTTTTTCGTTTTCTTTTTTTAATAATTGTATTGATCAGATTTGTTTAATTTTTTGTGATATCTTAATATCCCACATTCTTAATGCATCAATTCTGTAAAGAAAAGGGATTATATTGTAAAAACCAGGATGCAAGTAGACAGTTTAGCATAAGTACACAGTCTCAATGTCAAAAACAATACTAGTTCTAACAATTCAGTTTAGTATAACTTCACAGTTTAGTTCAATTTGATCCACAGATAGGACCTTATTAGGTGCTACCACTCCAGGCCAGAGTGGACCATGGAGCGATGGCAATGAAGGGGTACTCTGCATTCCCAAAAGCTCCACATTACTGGAGCCTCACCATCAGATTATTTAGTGTCATATAACAGGACACTCGTATGGGGGGGTCTTACCCCTCGGTAATATTAATAATGGGTCCACAAAACACTTACGACTCTCTTGGTTCAAGTACAAAACTTTTATTTACCTTTTTGAGTTTAAGGTTTTTCGACATGAGGAGAGAGAGACATAATCTCTTCAACAAAGGTGCGGCACATTTCGTAGACCCCAACTGGTCTTGTCTCGGCGAGACCAAAAATCAACTACCTTCCTCTAGACTCGAATCTCAACTACCTGTTTTTTTTTCAAATTCCAAAATCCTCAGCGCGTCCAGGCATGACGTCATTCACGTCCCTGGTCTCCTTTCTTATTGTGACATCTCTGATTGTCACATCCGCTGCGTGTGAACACCTGCACTCAATGTGTGCACCTAACCCATGCACTAAGCGAAAGTTTCTCAGCCTAACTAAACCGAAAGGCAAGATATATAAAACGAAAAATGATAATATAAAAAAAAATCCCTCCGCAATTATATTACACCTCTACAGAAAAGCAGTCGGTGTATTCTACAACCCCAGCTGACTGGGCAATAAATGAAAAGTGTTGAATAGAATATTTAGTGTTAAATAGCAATACCTGTAATCTCTTCACTATGTGCAAATAAATGATTAATATCAAATAGAATCATTAGTGTTAGATAGCTATAATTGAAACTATTTAACTGTAGAAACAACAGCAATACTAGTGTGCCAACAAATTACTTCTAACTCATTTAAAAATGAAAATACCAACAAACTATGTGCAAAGAAATGACTGATGTTAAATTCTGACTGTTATATAGCAATACTTAAAACCATTTAATTGTGTGCAAATAAAATGAGCTCAACCTCATTTAAAAATTTTATCAACAAAATGTATTTACAAATCATGTATATTTAATATATATGTATAGGGAGGATTTGGCATTAAATAACCAACAATACTTGTTATGCCATAAAACCCAACCAAACCAAATCCTATATATTTAATATATATGTATAAAGAGGATTTGGCATTAAATAACCTACAATGGTTGTTATGCTATAAAACCCAACCAAACCAAATCTTATATATTTCATATATATGTATAAGGAGGATTTGGCATTAAATAACCTACAATGGTTGTTATGCCATAAAACCCAACTAAACCAAATCATATATATTTAATATATATATATAAACAGGATTTGACATTAAATAACCAACACTAGTTGATATGCCAGAAAGCCAAACAAACATATACACATAAATAATAAATACACCCACACATAACGAACACTGACTTTCCATGACCCTAACTTCTATTCCACAAACAACACTCATGCACTTCTTGTAAAACAAGATCTTCCAAACCTTCAGTTTCGTACAATAGGTTAATGTTCAAGTCACTCAACCTAGCAAAATAATAACCTAAGTGTTTACATATTGAGGTTGATAACAACATTGTCTTTCATACAGACAAGGAAAAGAGGCAGGGGTGGTAGTGGCATTTTAAATGGAATTATTCAAAAGGCAGACATTGTTTCTGGTGCTTTCAGTTTATTTAGATTGACAAATGTTAGAAGAATTCAATATTATTTAATCAATTTTCTGGTGGTTTTCTTTATTCCTACAGTGTCAATTTAACTTGACATCTTTCTACCCCTAACCTCCCCCCCAAAAAAATTGCTATCGGAAGATTTGTATGTTTATCTTTAAAGTATGTAAATGAGGAATTCCAACACACACAAAATACTTGAATGAGAAATACCACCATTAACAAGTTATGAAAATGGAAAACACTGCCATAAAGCAAATATGAGAAGAGGGAATATCATCAGGAACCAAATACGAGAATGAGAAATACTGCCGTGGACAAAAATACGAGAATGAGAAATATCACCATGGACAAATACGAGAATGAGAAATATCGCCGTGGACAAAAATATGAGAATAAGAAATACCACCATGGACAAATACAAGAGTGAGAAATACCACCATGGACAAATACGAGAGTGAGAATTACCACCATGGACAAATACGAGAGTGAGAAATACCACCATGGACAAATACGAGAATGAGAAATACTGCCATAGACAAATACGAGAGTGAGAAATACTGCCATAGACAAATACGAGAATGAGAAATACTGCCATGGACAAATACGAGAATGAGAAATACCACCATGGACAAATACGAGAATGAGAAATACCACCATGGACAAATACGAGAATGAGAAATACTGCCATAGACAAATACAAGAATGAGAAACACCGCCATAGACAAATACGAGAATGAGAAATACCACCATAGACAGATACGAGAATGAGAAATACCGCCGTGGACAAAAATATGAGAATAAGAAATACCACCATGGACAAATACAAGAGTGAGAAATACCACCATGGACAAATACGAGAGTGAGAAATACCACCATGGACAAATACAAGAGTGAGAAATACCACCATGGACAAATACAAGAGTGAGAAATACCGCCGTGGACAAAAATATGAGAATAAGAAATACCACCATGGACAAATACGAGAGTGAGAAATACCACCATGGACAAATACGAGAGTGAGAAATACCACCATGGACAAATACAAGAATGAGAAATACCACCATGGATAAAATATGTAAATTAGGAATACCAACATGGACCACACTTGCAAATTAAAAATAACACTATAGGCAAATATGCAAATTAAATATACCATCAGAGATTATTCCAACAACCATAGAAAAAAATACCAACTGTAAATAAATCTTAAAATATTTAACATTGTAGATATGGTTGATCGGTAAATTGCTTGGTTGGTTGGTTTTATTTTTTGGGGTAATTTAATGCAGAAATCAGTTTGTTTTTTCTTATTTTTTTATTTGCAAGCAATTATATGGTTTCAAGATAATCTTTGGTAAATAGTTTTAACTTCTAACAATTCTTCATACAAATAATTTATATGCAATAATGATATCAAGTATTCTTTTCTAATACAAATAATTTTTAGATCTATCTGAGCAATAGATAAGACCCTAACAGGTACTACCACTCTGGGTCAGAGGAGAGCTGGGAGTAATAGCAATGAAAAGGTACTACACACTCCCTTCATCTCCATCAGATGTGGTTTAGTGTTATACCCAAGACACTCCAGATTTTTGGAAGGGAGCAGGAGGTTTACACCTCTGCAGGGGATATAGTCTATGTATTCTAAGCCAAGTTAACAAGCAGTTTCAACATATACACTAGTATTAGTAAATGGTTGAAAGTTTGGGTACTTGGTTTAATGGCATATCAACCCTTATGGGCTATTGAATGCCAAATCCTGTTTTCATATATATAAGTAAGTAAAGTTGGTGACTGTAGTCAAGGGTGACATGAAGGCTCCCTTTTCAATAGCTACTACACCAAGGTGTAGGGAAGGGCGCTACTCCATTCCGTGGATTGCTCCACTTTACCCTTGATCCTTACCTTGTGTTAAGCAAGGCGGCATCAAGTACCATTTTTTGAGTTTTGTAAGAGGAAACTTTATTTTTAAATAAGTTAGAGCTAATCAGTTTGAATACAGTTTCAAGTATTGCTACCTAATACTAATAATTCTATTTAATATTATTTGTTTGCACACAGTTTAGATGGTTTCAAGTATTGCTGTCTCAGTGCAACTGATCCTCAACCACTGCCTTCTAGTAACTTTAAGATAAAATAGAGTTGGGTACTTATTTGCCACAAGAGAAATTTGAAGAGTACAGTTGGGATAATCATATAGGTTCTAGCACTTGACTTAACCAGCTGAATGATCGAATTGTGTCTCTCCAATTACCTATTTAGCTCATTAAGGGCTGAAATGGAGTGTTGCAAGTCACTCGACAATTTTGGTTGCCAGGTTACAGACTGCTCATCCACCAGGATCCCATTTGCAAGCATTACAGGTTGCCATCCACAGACAACAGGTGGCTTCATAAAGGGGGAGGGTCTTACCCCTCTGCAGAGGGGCAGTCAGTATATTCTGCAGCCGCAGCCAACAGGATGAAATATATGGATGAAGAAAAAAAGTTTTATAAATGAAACAAAAAGCAAATTTTCCAGGCCTCGAGGACACACCTCAATTTCAACAAGAAAAAATTTTGGAAACTAAATAAAATAAAATATGAATACCATAAAATGAAATGAAACAGCATAAAAGTTAGCTTCATTAAGTATAATACCGAGTATTTATTTGTTTATAGAGATACGATTTTAAACGCCGAGAAAATACAGAATTAGACTTAGGGTAATAGTTAGCAAGCTATGTTAACAGAACATTGTTAGTTGGTTTGATTCTCACCGGGTGCCCCATAATTCTGGCTTTTAATCAAACTAAGCTAGGCAAGTAAATGACAGACATAAATTTTGAATTAGGCAGAATGTTATTAAAGCTTCAATCATGGTTGGACAAACACACTTCTAAAGAAGGGAGCATTTGATTTGGTTGGTTTTTTTTTTTTTTAGATATATAATTCTTTTGTCATTAAAGAAATATGAAAAGTAAACGGTTTGAATTACCTAATTCAGTACTTCTTAAATAAAAGAGTCAAATTTCAAATAATCCTTTTTGGTGATCGTTTTAGATATTTTCAAACAATGTTTACAAACAATAAATGAAAAACAAAAATAAAAGTAGGCAAACTTATGTAATCATTTTTTGTGTTTACACACTTCGATCAAACTAGTAATTGATTCATACCATATAGCAGTTACAGTTTTGTTTTTCCTTTCTTTAAACCAACAACAATATATTTCAAGATGGGGTATATACTAGATGATCCATGAACCCATTATAACAGCAATCCATAATAACCATTTCATCGTTATTTCCATTATGGATTATTACCACAAAAAAAACAAAAAAAAAACAACATTCAGAGCAAACAAACACCCCCATAAAACTGAGATAAACAAACAGGAAGAGAAAGAAAGAGATTGAAGCATTGTTTTATGATTTTGAACCAGCCGAGAGACTTTTTTAATTTTTTTTTTTTTTTAGTTGTTGTCAATGCGACCACCACCCACCAATTTTTCATCTTAAGCAAGATATAGTCTTTAAACACACAAATTTTACTTTTCCTGAACTTTTTTAATAAAACATTAAGGTTTGGTTTGGTTTTATGGCATAACAACCATTGTTGGTTATTTAATGCAAAATCCTGTTTTTACATATATATTGAATATATGATTTGTAAACACATTTTTTAGATATACACAGTTAAATGATCAAACAGTTCTATTTCTAACAATTCAATTTAGCATAAGTCATTAGTTTGCACTCAGCTTAAATGTCTAACAGTTCTATTTCACCCACAGATACGATTCTATAAGGTGCTACCACTCCAGGTCAGAGTAAACCTGGGAACAATGGTAATAAAGGGGTACTCTGCATTTCCCAGAGCTGCAACATTACTGGAGCTTCACCATCAGACTGTTTAGTGTCATAACAGGACATTCATTGGGGTGGGATCTTACTCGTCTGCAGAGATGCAGTTGGTGTATTCTACAGCCCCAGCTGACTTGGCTAACGTTAAGTAAATGATGGACTGATTTTAATGGAATGTCAATCAGTCTAGGGTTATTTTATACCTAGAGGTTAGGGAATTGCATTCACTGTACATTCATATTTATAATATTTGAGTATTTCAGAATTTGTTTTGGGTTGGGTTTTTTTTTTTTTTCATATGGCCCTTTCAAATACAAATAATTTTCAAAAAGCTCTATTTGATCCATAGATGGGACCCTAACAGTTATTATCCAAGCCAGAGTAGACCTGGGAGTAATGACAAGGAAGAGATACTCCAAACTCCCTAGAACTGGAGCCTTACCATCAGATGCAGTTTAGTATCAAACCCAAAACAACCTTTTTGGGAGGAGCGCACCCCTCTGCAGGGGATTCAGCATATTCTAAACCCACCCCCCCAGCCAACAAGGCAAATAAATGATTTTATCAAGATGATAAATAGGATTAACAAATAAAAATCCAACCAGTCATTTTTTTTTCTTGTACTGAATCTTTTAGGTATTAAAGCTCCCTGTACAATTTTAGTACACTTATTTTATTAGGGTCGTTCAAAAAGTTCTAAGCCTCTCTCAGATTTTAAATTTGTTGTATACCTCTCACTTTTGTATAGGCTTCATCTGCGCTAAAATTAAAACAGAAACCTGAATTAGTTTTTCTAGTTTTATAAATGTTGCCTAACAAAAATATTCAGCTATGACTCTTCTTTCTGGCTGAGGCTTAGTACTTTTTGAACGACTCCCGTAAATTTGTAGTTGTAAATTAACCCTTGCAGACTATTATTAGTGTAAGGAGTTCGATCCTTATTGGGTGCCCTATACATGTGTTCTTGTACTAAACTGAATTAAACGTAGTAAATAAATACTTCATCCTTTGAGCCCGCAACACCGGTGGTACCTTTATTCCCCCGCTTCCACACACACACACACACACACACACAGTAGCACCGGTTTACCGGCGCAGAAATCATACTCAGAGGGTAAATGGATAAATTTAGGCTTGGGAGCTCAAAGGGTTAAGTACCGACCTTCAAGACAGGGTGATCATTTTTTAGAATGTACCAAGACAAAAATTTAAAAAAAACAAGTTTTCTATTACAACCAGCTGACGACGAGATAATAGAAGAATCGATTATCTAAATTTAGCTTATGACAACCATTAACACATTGGATGCAGTTGAAATAAAATTGAAAAGAAATGATGATGATTTTTTAAAATAATTACCGTCTTTTTCTTTTTTTTAATGAAGAAGAATGAAAAGAAAAGAAAAAGAAAATCTACCGAAAAGAAGTATATACACTACCACCACTCTCAAATGAACAACTAAAAAAATATCCCCATTTTTTTTTTTTTTTTTTTTTAGTGTATATTTAAAATTTTAAAAAATAAGTTACCTTTAAACTTCCTGGGTCATTCTTTGGAAAGAAAACGAAAGAAGAAAAAAAAAGATTAGTTTTTTTGTTTTGTTTTTTTTTTACTTTTTGGTTCATCTTTTCAGTCTTAATCTTAAAAACAAAATCTAAAACTGCTGACTTTCGACTTGAATGAAAAAAAAATTTAAATTATTAATAAAAAAAATAAAGAAAAATAAGATAGAAAGAAAGTGAGAAGAAAATAGAAGCAAAAGAGAGAAAAGATAAAGGAAAATAAAATAGAGAGAGAGAGAGAAGAAAAAGAGAGAGAAAAGAGAAAGTGGCAGAAAGATGAAGAACGAACGAAAGAGCGCAAAGAGAAAAAAAGAGAGATAGTAAACAGTTGAGAGGAGAGCAAAAAGGGAGAGAGAGAGAGAGAGAGAGAGGGGGGGGGAGGGAAGTAAAGAGAGAAAAAAAAATTAAAAGGATGAAGTTTTGTGTGTAATGTTTCAAACGCGGAGAAATTTCAGTACAACCACAACCACCCCCAACTAACCGAAAGTCACGTGGCATTGTTCCATGAAATGAGTCGGTTGGAATGTCAGCCTTTTATATAATGTATATATATATATATATATATACCCGACCACAACATAAAAGTGATTATGCTGTCAAAATTTTTCTCGCAAAGGAAAAGTACATTCACAAATGAGAAAACAAACCAAACATTGACTCTTACTACTAGTATAAATTTATCTATCTATTTATTTACCTATACAACTACTTAGCAAGTTAGTTACTAAGCCGATAACCTGGCCTTGTTGTAGTAATTTACTAAAAAAACGTTAATTAAACCTAATTACTAACATTATTACCCAATGACACTTTGAATTCGTTTTGCGCCAACAAAAAAAAATAACAATCAACTGATTTAAGTTTTCAAGTTAACTTCTTTATTTATTTACATGACCTCATATTACAAGAGCTGTCTAACTTTCAAATATCAAAAAATAAATAAAGGCAAAGGTATTTGTAAGAAAAAAAAATGGAAAAATATCGGTTTTGATTTTTTGTTGTTTTTTCTTAGGTATCTTAATTCAATAATTCAAACTAAGTCACTAAACAAGCACCAAGTCAATAAATGCTTACCAACACACCGGTGTCCATTGCAAAAATGGCGGTTTATCAGCTAAAGCTTATATTAAAAAAATAAAATAAAAAAGTCTTTCTCAAATTTAAAATAGATATCTTTAATAAAATAAAACCCTGGGTCAAATAAAGGTTGTTTTGTTTTTTTACACCACATAAATAAACTAGCATTTAATTATTTATTTACCCATTATTGGGTGTGGAAGTGTGTTCGGTCATATTTACAAGGACAAACACAGGTAAACCTTTTTTTTTTAATGAACATTACTAATGCAAAATATGTTTTCATTTATAATAGACAGAAGTTTTTTTTTAACTGATCTCATATTCTGAAAATTAAAAAAAACATTCTTTTACAAAGAAAAAATACAACCCAGGCAAATTTTAAAATTTAATTAAATAACTGCTTTTCTTGTCCAAGAAGTTCTTGAGTATTTTTTCAACACTAAATCACACCTCCACTCCAATATGAAAAAAAAAAGGACTGATTTGATAATGATCGTCGTTAAAAAAAATGTAAGAATATTTTCTATGATTCAAAAATTTTTTCAAAACAAAAACGAATGTCATGTCGCTTTATGAATCAAAGTAAAAAAATGTTTTTATGTTATCAGTTGTTTGGGCTTTCTTCATCGAATGTAACATGAAAATGTTTCGTTTGTCAAGCGTCTCAGGCTATTGGGACTAAAATAACAATTTCACATATACATCGACATTTTCAAGGATCATATATATATATATATATATATATATATATATATATATATATATATATATATATTTAAATATCAACGAAGGGCCAGACTTGTGAGCGTGTTTTGTAAAACCTAAGCACGTCAGTTGTAAAGGTCTTCTTTTTTAACTTGGGCAAAAAATTGAAAAAACTGCCAATTAATTATTAATTTAAAAACGGAATTAAATTAAATCATAAAATATTAAAAAGAGATTTACTTATAATTTTTTAATGTACTAATTACATTAAAATCAACGACACAAAATAAATCGTCCTTTTCCTTTAAAAAATGCCATGTCACAAAAAGAAAATGCACCTGAATTCCTAAGCTGTCAGGAACTTATATAACAAGGCACATCGACAACTAATGGGTCATTTCGGTTCAAACATCATTTCTGCTTCGCCATTATTAACGAACACTTCTTTCTTACATGGACTTGTTCGGACTAAATATCAGTCTTGGTTGTTAATGTTATGATCACAATTTTCAGTTTGAAATTAGGGCTACCTTTTCTTTGACAACTATGACAGACACCTGAAGAAGACCGGAGGATACAACAGCCGAAACGTTAAGACTAACAAGATGGAGATGCTAATCCATCTAAATCATTATATATAATGACAATTCCTCATAAAAATTCAAGACTAATATAAAAGGGTTTTTTTTTTCCTTTTGCCTATGCAAAAATTATTTTCGTTTTTATGATGTTTTTGTGCAAAAATACTAAACAGAAATGAATTTTAATTTTAAAATAAGAACAAGTGATAGTGAGGTTGTGTCTTTTAATTAGTTTTTTTTTTAATTATTATTAGGGATGTGGGGTTAGAGATTAAAAAAAAAAAATCAGAAACTAACCAGGAAAATAAAAATAAGCAGCAAGGCTTCTAAACAAACCCACTTACGGCAAACATGATCACGTGACAGTCCACCTCCTTCAAACCAGCCCAAATGCATTTTTAAATGACGTTATCAGAGAGAGAAAAAAAAAGGATTATTTTTTTAAAAAATGACTGCCGTAAAAAGACAAAAAAATATTTGCACCCCACACCCTTTGTCAGGATGACGCGATATTTTTTTTAAACAAACCCGAAAAAAATTAATAGATTTTTTTTTTTTAAGGGTGGGGGTAAATTTTGAATTAAAAAGAAAAAAAAAGGGATTTTATGTCGTCAAAACTTTCTTTTAAAGACGTTTTTCTCGGTGATTAAAGAGAGAGAGAGAGAGAGAGAGAGAGAGAGAGAGAGACGGGCCCTTTAAAAATTAAAAAAAATGAAAATTCAAAAAAACAATGACCTCATCATTGCCGTCATTATTGTTTATTATTCTGATATATCGATAATAATCGGAAATGAATATTGATATTTTCGACGGTAAAAATGCACACAAAAATAATCAGTTTCCTTCTTTCTCTCTCTCTATATATATATATTTATATATATATGTGTGTGTGTGTGTTTCAGCCCCACTCCAGTCGTATTTGCACAAAAATCACGTGAAAAATAAATAAATAAATACAAATTTTTAAAATCACCAAAAGAAGAAGAAATAATAATTAATAATAATATTGAAACTATAATGATCATGATGATTAAGGAATTCTTGTCAGACGATTGCAGAGAAAGAGATGAAAAATAAGGAAACTATGAAAATAATGATAATAAATTATTAGTAATAGTCATACTACTATTACTACTAATAATGATAATAATCATCTTGACAACTATAATGAACATGATTTAAGAAATTAGTCTTGTAAGATGACTGTAGAGAAATAAATGAAAATAAGGAAACTATGATGATGATAATAATAATTTCGGCAACTACAATGATCATGATTTAGGAATTATTTCTTGTAAGATGATTATAGGGAAATACATAAAAATAAGGAAACTTTTATTATTATTATTGAAAATTACTATTAGTAATAACTACTAGTAATTATTACTATTATTATTATACTCCAAGAATTAATGAAAAAGAAAGTAAATTTTTGAGTAATAACAAATATTAATGTTGATGATGATGATGATTAAAACCAACACGAGGATTTGAGTCAGGGTTTAAATCGTATTATTTATAGATCTTTCCTGTTTATTTTGTTTGTTTTTTGTTGTTATTGTTTTTTTTGGGGGGGGATCTAGATTTGTAAGTCAGTACAAGTCAAGTTTCTATCCTGTTAAAAAAAAAAAAAAAACTGAGAAAAGATTCTAAAAAAAAAAAAAATGAAACTGAAACACTAGAATTGAAAAAGGCAGGAAGAAGACATTATCTAAGGAAGAAAAGAAGAAAAAAGTGAAACTATATACGTTTTATGATTGTTTTTTTTTCTTTTTTAATAAATCTTTCACTCTCTCCAAAAACAAAAAAAAATCTACGCAAGCTAAAACCACACAAAATTCTTTCCTTTTCTTTCCCCCCTTTTCGACAACAAACATTATTAACAACAACAATAATAATAATAATAATAATAATAATAATAATAATAATAACCTAAAAATAAATAAACGTGAAGGTGTTGAAGCAGAGACGACGAGCGGACACAAAATGGGGGGCTTTATTATCACATTACTGTCGTTGAAACCTGATCCCCCAGTTGATGTCCGCTTTGTATATGTCTGTCTGCGTGCTTTTCCCGTCTCCTCACGTTGCTAAGGCAGAGACGACAGAAGCACCACCCATGGTACGGATGAGCCGCGGATTCGAACCCGTTTTTCACTTAGAAGTACCGAAAAGTAACGCCCTGAAGAGGCAAAGGAACGACAAACATGGTCGAAAAGGAATCGACATAGAAAAAGACGGTTACATACCATCGCTGCCCTGCTACATAAGCCGAGAAGGAAGAGCGACGAACCAAGCAGTGGCCATTATCACAGAAGAGTGAATGAAGGGCAAGTAACTCACATTTGAGAATTAGGTGAAATGATAACAGAGTTAATTCCCTTCTGTAGCTGAAGCTTACTAGTTTGCTAAGAGAATATCACGAGATGTAGGAGACTGACCACTCCGTAGAGGGTCAGTTTAGTTTATTTTGTCATGCATCCTACGGAATTTTAAAACCTTTTAGTTAGATATTTTTAAATGGAGAATTTGGGATGGAATCTCATTAACCTACACTGAGAGGTATAGCTTGATTTGGATGAAATTTGTACAGGCCCCTCCTACACTTTGTGAGATCTGTTATTATATAATGTCAGTAGAAATACAGTGAGCTACTACTTATAGAGATTTTGGCACCTCACGTGGTATAACGCTTAGTGAGCTCCTCTTGTAGACTATTATTAGTGAATTCGTTTCTCACTGAGTGCCCCATACACCTGGGCTTGTGCTAAAGGTAATTTAAGCTGATTTGAATGACTATAATACAGTCAGGGATACTAGCAAATCATTTTTAATGAGTTCAGTTCTCATTGGGTGCCCTATAATTTTGGCATGGTGCTAAATTAAGGTAAGCTTAGTAAATGACTACAAGACTGTCATGGAAACTCGCAGACCATTGTTAGTGCATTTGATTCCCGCTAATCTATGTTTAGCAAATGACTACAATTCATAAAGCTTTTGGGATCTCCCTTTCTCATTGCTATCAAGATGAACTTAGCAAGTTCAAACAAATAGGATGTCCTCTGGTTTGAAAACTAAATGTTCCCTCTCATTGGAAAATCCTTAATAAAGTGAGAGCCCAGCTTGGTGATCATGTAGAGATACAATAAATAATTATCTACTTTAGTGAATTTGCATGTTCATTAAGAGCCCTGTAAGGTGTCACATGGCATCAAAACCCCTTTTTTACCTTTGTTCTTTCAGCTGTAGAAATGTTGTCTATGACCACAGCAAGGGAACATTACTATATTAACTTCATTTGTCAAACAAACCATTTTCCATTTTGTACCTCTTCTACTTACTGCTTGTTCATGGAACAATATGTGGATAATTCAACCATAGGGCATGTTTGTGTATTCTTTCTTTAAATACTACTTGTATGTTTATAAAAGTTTAAATGTTTTTGTATGTAAATGAGTTTATTTTGTCTTTGATTCTGTTAGTTTGGTTTGGTTGGGTTTTATGGCATATCAACCATTGTAGGTTATTCAATGCCAAGTCCCCTTCATACATACATATTAAATATATATGATTTAATTTGGTTTGGATGGGATTTGTGTCATATCAACCCTTGTAGGTTATTTAATGCCAAATTCTCTTTATACATATATAATGAATATATATGATTTGGTTTGGTTGGGTTTTATGGCACATCAACCATTGTAGGTTATTTAATGCCAAATCTTCTTTATATATATATCAAATGTACATGATTTGGTTTGGTTGGGTTTTGTGGCATATCAACCATTGTTGGTTATTTAATGTCAAGTCCCCTTTATACATATATATTAAATATATATGATTTAATTTGGTTTGGTTGGGATTTGTGTCATATCAACCCTTGTAGGTTATTTAATGCCAAATCCTCTTTATACATATATAATGAATATATATGATTTGGTTTGGTTGAGTTTTATGGCATATCAACTATAGTAGCAGATTTGGCATTAAGGGTGCCTCAGATGGTGTTGTGTTTAGCAAACTAGACTAGCCAACCTACATGAATGAGTTCATGCCTCACTGGATGACACATCAAAACAAAAACTTTGTAAATTACTATATACCAACAAACACTTTTTTGGCACCTCTGGTGGTTTAATGGTTAGCAAGTTAGACTATCAAACCTACACAAGTGATTTCATGTCTCATTGGGTGCCACATCAAAACAAAAAGCTTAGTAAATTACTGTATACATACAAACATATTTTGGGTACTTGGTGTGATGTAATGGTTGACAAGTTAGATTAGCAAACTTACATAAGTGATTTGAACTCTTATTGGGTAGTTCAATCATACAACCTTGTGCCACATCTAAGCAACAAGGCTTAGTAAATTACTACTATATCCAAGTTTTTTTATTAAAAATACTTTCCTAAAGTTAAAACTGTTTACAAATAATAATAATTCTTATCAAATAGGAATAGATAAAAAGAGATTAAGTTCAGCATGAAATATTCCATCAAAAGTAACCATGCTGTAAAACTAGCTCATTTAGAGACAACGTACTGTAAAACTAACCTAACAAGGATCAACATGTTGTAAAACTAACCCAACAATAGTCAACATCCCATAAAACTCACCCAACAAGACTTAACATGCTGTAAAACCAGTGGAGGTGCCCGTGGTGTAGTCATTATCGTCATAGGAAATGAACACGGCGACACGAGTTCAAATCCTGGACGAGACTGATTGCATTTCACATAGCACTAATACCCTTGGGAAAGGTATGAATCCAATTATTCTCCCTCCAGCTATGGGTAAATAGTAGGACAGACTAGGTTCTTCAGCCTTGGTGAGGCAACTAGTCTAGGAGAAGGAAAACTCTGAATTCAAACCTGTTAAACTCCGCTTAAAATTGACCTTGTGTCATATCCTGCCCGAGCGGAGGGGTTGGTAAATAGTAACATGCTGTAAAACCAACCTAACAAGAGTCAACATCCTATAAAACTGACCCAACAATAGTCAACATCCTATAAAACTAACCCAACAAGACTTAACATGCTGTAAAACTAACCTAACAAGAGTCAACATCCTATAAAACGTACCTAACAAGAATCAACATCCTATAAAACTAACCCAACAAGAATTAACATGCTGTCAAACCAACACAACAAGAGTCAACATCCTATAAAACTAACCCAACAAGAGTCAACATCCTATAAAACTAACCCAATAATAGTCAACATCCTATAAAACTTACCTAACAAGAATCAACATCCTATAAAACTAACCCAATAAGAGTTAACATGCTGTAAAACCAACCTAACAAGAGTCAACATCCTATAAAACTTACCTAACAAGAATCAACATCCTATAAAACTAACCCAGCAAGAACTAACATGCTGTAAAACTAACCCAACAAGAGTCAACATCCTATAAAACTAAGCCAACAAGAGTCAACATCATATTAAACTAACCCAACAAGAGTGAACATCCAATAAAATTAACCCAACAAGTCAACATGCTATTAAACTAACCCAACAAGAGTCAACATCCTATAAAACTAACCCAACAAGAGTCAACATCCTATAAACCTAAGGAAACAAGAATCAACACGCTGTAAAATTAACCCAACATGAGTCAACATCCTATAAAACTAAGGAAACAAGAATCAATATGCTGTAAAACTAACCCATCAATAGTCAACATCCAATAAAACTAACCCAACAGGAGTCAAGATCCTATAAAACTAACCCAACATGAGTCAACATCCTATAAAACTAAACAAAAATGAGTCAACATCCTATAAAACTAACCCAATAAGAGTCAACATCCTATAAAACTAAGGAAACAAGAATCAATATACTGTAAAACTAACCCAACAAGAGTCAACATCCAATAAAACTAACCCAACAAGAGTCAGCATCCAATAAAACTAACGCAGCAAGAGTCAATATCCAATAAAACTTACCCAACAAGAGTCATCATCCTATAAAACTAACCCAACATGAGTCAACATCCTATAAAACTAACCCAACAAGAATCACTTTGCTGTAAAACCAACCCAACAATAGTCAACATCCTATAAAACTAAGCCAACATGAGTCAACATCCTATAAAACTAAACCAAAACGAGTCAACATTCTATAAAACTAACCCATCAATAGTCAACATCCTATAAAACTAAACCAAAATGAGTCAACATCCGATAAAACTAACTTAACAATAGTCAACATCCTACAAAACTTACCCAACAAGAATCAACATCCTATAAAACTAACCCAACAAGAGTCAACATCCTATAAAACTAACCCAACAAGAGTCAACATCCTATAACACTAACCCAACAAGAATCACTTTGCTGTAAAACCAACCCAGCAAGAGTCAATATCCAATAAAACTAACCCAACAAGAGTCAACATCCTATAAAACTAACCCAACAAGACTCAACATCCTATAACACTAACCCAACAAGAATCACTTTGCTGTAAAACCAACCCAGCAAGAGTCAACATCCTATAAAACTAACCCAACAAGACTCAACATCCTATAAAACTAACCCATCAATAGTCAACATCCTATAAAACTTACCCAACAAGAGTCAACATCCTATAAAACTAAACCAAAATGAGTCAACATCCGATAAAACTAACTTAACAATAGTCAACATCCTATAAAACTTACCCAACAAGAATCAACATCTTATAAAACTAACCCAACAAGAGTCAACATCCTATAACACTAACCCAACAAGAATCACTTTGCTGTAAAACCAACCCAGCAAGAGTCAATATCCAATAAAACTAACCCAACAAGAGTCAACATCCTATAAAACTAACCCAACAAGACTCAACATCCTATAACACTAACCCAACAAGAATCACTTTGCTAGAAAACCAACCCAGCAAGAGTCAATATCCAATAAAACTAACCCAACAAGAGTCAACATCCTATAAAACTAACCCAACAAGAGTCAACATCCTATAACACTAACCCAACAAGAATCACTTTGCTGTAAAACTAACCCAGCAAGAGTCAATATCCAATAAAACTAACCCAACAATAGTCAACATCCTATAAAACTAACCCAACAAGAGTCAACATCCGATAACACTAACCCAACAAGAATCACTTTGCTGTAAAACCAACCCAGCAAGAGTCAACATCCTATAAAACTAACCCAACAAGACTCAACATCCTATAAAACTGACCAATCTATCTGAGAAAGTTTCTTTTTTGCTTATATCCCAAATTATAGACATGTCTGGTCTAATTTGGTTTCTTGTTTATAGGCATATCAACCTTCATGGGTTATTTAAAACCAAAGCCATCCTTGTAGAACAGTAGTAATACTATTTAACTATTTAATACTATGGGAATAAGGAGGTTAATACTTTTTCCAAGGGCATTAGTCTGAAAGTGAATGCAATAGAACAACTGGAGTTTGAACTTGCTTACTACAATGCCACAGTCATGCATGTTAACCACTACACCATAGGAACACCTCACTAAACATGTCGGTATATGAGAAAGCTTTCAGTATCTTGTCTTGAATCAAATATAGGAGTAAATATTTATCCAACCCCTCCAAGACAGGCTGGATGTTACACAAGGTCAATTTCCTGGGCAGGTTTCTGGCTTGAATTTAAAGTTGCTCTTCTTGTAGACTGGTTTCCTATACAAAGATGAATAAACAGTCCACTCTACTATTTCTCTGTAGCTGGAGGAAGAACTGATGGATCCACACTGTTCTGAAGGGATCAACACAAAGGGATATACAAACATCTCAAGTTCTCTCATTCATTTCTTATGGGGATAACTGTTATGATTAGGGCATCAAATGTGGGTGAGACATTTTAGAACATCAGACTCCTGATGGATGTCTACCTAACATAATTTTAAGCTTAGGGCAACAAATATGGGTGTGACATAATAGACCACCAGGCCCCTAATGGATGTGTACATAACATAACTGTTAAGCTGAGGGCATCAAATATGCATGTGATATAATAAAACACCAGGGCCCTGATGGATGTCTATATAACATAACTGTTAAGCTTAGGGCATCAAATATGAGTGTGACATAATAGAATGCTAGGCCTCTGATGGATGTCTACATAACATAACTTTTAAGCTTAGGGCATCAAATATGGGTGTGACATAATAGAACACCAGGGCCCAGATGGATGTCTATATAACATAAATGTTAAGCTTAGAGCATCAATAATGGGTGTGACATAATAGAATGTCAAGGCCCTAATGGATGTCTACATAACATAACTGTTAAGCTTAGGGCATCAAATATAGGTGTGACATAATAGAACACCAGGGCCCAGATGGATGTCTATATAACATAAATGTTAAGCTTAGAGCATCAATAATGGGTGTGACATAATAGAATGTCAAGGCCCTAATGGATGTCTACATAACATAACTGTTAAGCTTAGGGCATCAAATATAGGTGTGACATAATAGAACGCCAGGGCCCTGATGGATGTCTACATAACATAACTGTTAAGCTTAGGGCATCAAATATGGCTGTGACATTATATTTAATGTTATATTTAGGGCTTTAAATATGGTTATAAGATTATGGAACGCGAGGCTCTTGATGGATGTCTACACACAGTTGAAACTCAGATGTTAGTTTGTTTGCTTGTTTGGGTTTTATGACATATCAACCTTTGCAGGCTACTTAATGCCAAATCCATTTTTATATAAATTAACACTTCTATTTCAAACGATTCAGTTTATCATAAGTACACAGTTTAATTGTTAAAAACATTTCTATTTCAAGCTATTCAGTTTAGTCGAACAGTTCTAATTTAAACAATTCAGTTTACAATGAGTACAGTTTTTGTTTACACACTGTTAAATGTCAAAACAGTTCTATTTCAGTTCAGCATACAAAAACAGCTCCATTTCAATCAATTCAGTTTAACATAAGTTTGAATGTCAAAACAGTTCTATTTAAAATATTTCAATTTACTATAAGTACAGTTACAATGTAAAAACAGTTCTATTCCAAACAATTCAGTTTAGCATACAAAAACAGTTCCATTTCAAATAATTCAGTTTATCATAAGTATGCAGTTTAAATGTCAAAACAGTTCTATTTCAAGCAGTTCAGTTTACCATAAGTATGCAGTTTAAATGTCAAAAAAGGTCCTATTTCAAGCAATTCAGTTTAGCATAAGTACACAGTTTAGTTCTATTTGACCCATAGATTGGACTCTATCGGGTGCTATCACTCCTGGTCTGAGTGAATCAGGGAGTGATGGCAATAAAAGGGTACGTCACATTCCCCAAAGCTCCAGCTGACTGGGCAAAACTCAGATGTGACTCTATGGCAAAATATGATATCACTTCCCGACAGTCTTTATTAAAAGTGACTTTATGAACAAAGGAGTTATTCTCACAATTACTTCTTCATTATTTGCAGGTTACTCATTTTTTCCAACTTTCAAAGCAACTTGTGATTTTTTAAAGGTACTAATTTCTTTGGGAAAGGCATGAACCCACTTCTTATCATAGGTCAAGTACTACTGGAAGTATCTAAACTTGAATTACCCAGTCAGCTGGGGTTGTAGAATACACTGACTGCTTCTCTGTAGAGGGGTAAGACCCCCCCCCCCATGAGTATACTGGATATGACACTAAACAATCGGATGGTGAGGTTCCAGTAATACTGGAGCTTTGAGGAATGCAAAGTACCCCTTTATTGCCATTGTTCCCAGGTCCACTCTGGCTCGGAGTGGTAGCACCTGATAAGGGTCCTATCTATGGGTTAAATAGAACTAAACTGTGGTTTCTTGACTTTACTGTTTTTGCAATTAAACGACATATTTATGCCAAACTGTATTGTTTAAAATAGAACTGTTTTGACATTAAAACTAATTACTAATGCTAAACTGAATTGTTCGGAATAGAACTGTTTTGACATCTAAATTGTGTACTTATGCTAAACTGAATTATCTGAAATAAAACTGTTTTGACATTAATTCTGTGTATTGCCTAGACAGCTGGGACTGTAAATACAAAATCTATACTTATACTAAACTGAATTAGCTGAATTAGAACTGTTTGAATAAACTAAATAGCTTGAAATAGAAATGTTTTTGACAATTAAACTGTGTACTCATGCTGAACTGAATTGTTTGAAATAGAACTGTTTGCATAAAAATGGATTTGGCATTAAATAACCTACAAAGGTTGATATGCCATAAAACCCAAACAACCAATCTAAAATTGAAGAACAGGTGGGCAACACGAAGTAACTTCAATTAGCTCAAGACATGTGGTGAAGGACTAAGTATTGTCTCCCAACAATCTGTTAGATCTACTAGACAAATTGAATTATCCCATATATATATTTACCCACCCCTTTGCACAAGCAGGATGTAACACAGGGTCAATTATAAGTAGGGTTTAACAAGTTTGAATTCAGACTTTTCTTTCTCCAAGACTGGTTTCTATACTCAGGTTGAAGAGCCCCATCTGCCCTACCTATAGCTGGAGGGAGAATGAATGGGTTCATACCTTTCCCAAGGGTATTAGTGCTATGTGAAATGTAAGCAGTCTTGTCCAAAATTTCAACTCGGGTCATTGTGTCTATTTCCCAAGACAATAACCACTGCACTACAAGTACCTCCTAATATATCCCATATAATTAGATTTGACTAGGAAAACCTGTTGGCTGGACAGAGACCATCAATGGTTTCAGTTGGATTCAGAATATGCTGCCAATCATCTGCAGATGGGTCAGACCTCTTCTTCTAAGGGGTGTTTGGTTTGGTTTGGTTTGGTTTTATGGCATATCCACTTTTGTTGGTTATTTAATGCCAAATCCTGTTTTTACATATGTATTAGATGTGCTTTATAAACACATTTTGTAGATAACATTTTTAAACGAGCCAGAGCTCATTTACTTTGTGCACAGTTAAATGGTTTCAGGTATTGCTATCTTATATGAATAATTCTATTTACTATTAATCATTTGTTTGCACAAAGTTAAATGGTTTCAAGTATTGCTATGTAACAGTAACAATTTAATATCAGTCATTTGTTAACACACATTTGAATAGATGTACATGATAAGTCAGAGATTGGTTTGTGGGTAATTTAGTTTTTAATGAGTTAGAACTAATTTAGTTGCGCACTAATATTGCTATTGTTTCTACACATTTAATGCTATCTAACACTAATAATTCCATTCAATATCAATCATTTGTTTGCAATTTAACACTAATTATTCTTTAGCCTGAGGTTTTTATTGTTATATTTTACGAGGGAAAGTTTGTTGTCATTAGCGAGAAAGAATTGTGTTTATTCTTAGCGAGGAGAAGTGGTAACACGTGTGTGTGTTTACGGTGTGTTGTTTCCTCGCTAAGTGTTGTTAGTCCCCTCGCTAAATTTTAAGAGTAAGTAAAGGTAGGATGAAGAAGTAAGATGCCGATAGTCAAAATGTGTTTTTATGAATAGTTTTATTTGCAGCATGGAAAATGTAGTTTGGGTTTGTGCTGCAGGACTCGTGGAAAAGTTGTGAGTAAAGAGATGGTAAGGAGTTATGAGAAAGTTGAGAAAGGCAGCGCGTGTCGTCGGACGTGCGAGGGATTGTGTTCGCCATAGTTTAGTGAAAGCCATGTTGCCGTTGGAGGAAATGAACTTTGGAGTCACCGTGAGTTTCGTGTGTCTGGTATTTGGGGAGAGTGTGTGTTGCCTCCATTAAAGTGGCCCAGAGGTGAATTGAGAGTTAGGTGCCGAGAGCTTAATTATGCGTCGCATCGACATAGCCAATTTTGGGGATGACATAAAGTTGTGCCTGTGCATGGCATGTTGAATGTATCTAATTTATATTCAACTGGGATTCCTTGCAAGGAATCCATAAATTAGATAGGTTCCCTCATGTGTCCATGCTGTTGCTGCTATTGAAGAGCCGCCAGTGAGACATCTGCACTGGGCGGCGTTGTCCAGCTAAAGAGACTAGGTTTGGCAGCTTACCGAATTTCTGCTGCCCAGGAAAGAGGTCTGGGTTGAATAGGATAGGTCATCCTGATTGGGTGAAATTATGTGTCAAATTAAATTGCTTGCCAAACCAAAATATACCTTCTGCTACAATTCCATTCAATACTATTCATTCATTTTGCACACAGTCAAATGGTTCCAAGTATTGCTATGTAATATCAATAATTCAGTTTAGGCACACAGTTAAAGAGTTTCAAATATTATAATTTAACACGAATAAACATTTTATATTTTCAGACACAAACCCTGTGTGAGGAGTAAAGATTCAAGATTTGGTAATTTACAATTTTTTTTTCTATGAATGTAAACTCTGCATGGTTTGGAATTGGTTTATAGCAAAAAATTATTCTAATCTTACAAAGATATTTATTTTGAGATAATTCAAAATGGCAGCAAATTAAACTGAATGCTCCAGGCTTAAACAGAGGTCAATCATTAAAGTTTTGGTTGCTGAGAAGTGTAAACCATTGGATTGGTTTGGTTTGATAGGATATCAACCATTGTAGGTTATTTCATACCAAATCGATTTTTATACATATAAACAGTTCTATTTCAAACAATTCAGTTTAGCATAAGTACACAGTTTAAATGTCAAAAACATTTCTATTTCGCACTATTCAGTTTATTCAACAAAATTAAATGGTTCCAAGTATTGCTATGTATCACTAGATAGATAGATAGATAGATAGATGAACAGACTAGATAGATACATAGATAGATTAGATGAAGATAAGAATGAAGAGCAATTAAATAGAGAGATAGAAAGATGTGAACAGACTAAGATTGATAGATAGATAGATTGGGAGAGATGAACAAATTAGATACATAAATAGATCAAATGAAGATGATAATGAAGAGCAATTAAATAGAGAGATAGATAAATAAAGAGACATACCCAGTAGACTTATACCTTAATATTGTCTTTTGCACTGGTTATTACTAACTGTAAGAGTAGATAAAAAAAAATCTTTTACAAACATTAAGAAACATTACAACAAATTTTATCTGAAACCAGATTTTTTAAATGCCAGAGCCTACTAACACATTTTCGTTTTTCTTTTACTGTCTTTTTTTCCCTCTTTTTTCTTTTTTAACATGGTTGATAGAGCGGAAAAGGAAATTAAGTTTTCTTACATAAACTTTTCAAATTAAACTCACTTGTCCTCTGACACATCAACAAAAACTAAATTCTATATTTCTAGAAAGTTTTAACTACGTCTTTTTTAATTAATGGTTTGTTTGTTTGAGGTTTTTTTTTTTTTTAATGCTTACAACATGCTGAAATAGATATGCATCTATAAAAGTACAAAATATAAAAAAAAAACTTCTTGGGTTAGTTAGATAATTGCTTCTTACAATTCTGTAACAAATTTCAAAGGAAAAAAAAACAGATAGAAAGATAGATATAAACAGATGAAGATAGTTAGATAGATATAAACAGACTGAGATAGATAGATAGATAGATAGATAGATAGATAGATAGATAGATATGAACATACTGAGATAGATAGATAGATAGATAGATAGATAGATAGATAGATAGATAGATAGATATGAACAGACTAAGATAGATAGATAGATAGATAGATAGATAGATAGATATGAACAGACTAAGATAGATAGATAGATAGATAGATAGATATGAACAGACTGAGATAGATAGATAGAGAGATAGATAGATAGATATGAACAGACCAAGATGGATAGATAGATAGATAGATAGATATGAACAGACTGAGATAGATAGATAGATAGATAGATAGATAGATAGATAGATAGATATGAACAGACCAAGATGGATAGATAGATAGATAGATAGATATGAACAGACTGAGATAGATAGATAGATAGATAGATATGAACAGACTGAGATAGATAGATAGAGAGATAGATAGATAGATATGAACAGACCAAGATGGATAGATAGATAGATAGATAGATATGAACAGACTAAGATAGATAGATAGATAGATAGATATGAACAGACTGAGATAGATAGATAGAGAGATAGATAGATAGATATGAACAGACCAAGATGGATAGATAGATAGATAGATAGATAGATATGAACAGACTGAGATAGATAGATAGATAGATAGATAGATAGATAGATAGATATGAACAGACTGAGATAGATTGATAGATAGATTGAATAATTAAGAAAAGGATTTTTGTAATTTTTGTTTATTAATCCACTTCTTATGTAATCCATGATACAATATCATTAAAATGGCAATCTTAAATCCCTGAGGGTGAATAATAATGAGAGTTTATTTTATTTCAATTGACCAATTAATAGTTTTAGTATTGTTTCTTCTCTCATTATTAATAAAAGTCAACTCTAATTAGTTCCCTGCAATAGAGTTTTGATAAATTCTTTATTTCTTCTAAGTATTTTAAGTTCACAAAGGTTTGTTGATCTTTTTTTATTGCTTCCCATTCCTTTACTGTATCTGATGAGGGTCTCGAGGTTTGAGACCGACAAACTCAGGATATTTGTCAAACGGGGAGGGTGTATTCCGTTCCCGAGTGGCACTGCCTTTAGAAGTTGCAGGAATGAAGGCAAGGGCAGCACCATTTTTCTCCAAGAGTTGGGTGTAGAGAATTTGTTTCTTGAATTTATTCCATTTGGAGCTGTCATGGTAATTCTTGCAGAGTTCCTCCTCTGATGGAATCCTGCAAGACAAAATTATTTGGTTTATGGCATATCAATCCTTGGGGGTTATTTAATTCCAAATCTTGTTTTTATATAATTTTTAAGTGAATTGTTTGTTGGTAACTTTATTTCTAAACAAGTTAGAGCTCAGTTAAATAGTTTCAAGTATTGTTATCTAACACTAATAATACTATTTACTATCAACCATTTGTTTGCACCCTGTAAAATGGTTTCAAGTATCATTATTCAACACTAATAATTCTATTTAATATTAACAACTTGTTTATATGAAATTAAATGGTTTCAAGTATTTTTATCTAACACTAAAAATTCTATTTGTCAGATGGCTTCTAGCATTGCTCTCTAATACTAATAAGTAAGTAAAGTTGGCAACCTTAGTCGAGGGTGACCTGAAGGCTTCTTTTTTCAATAGCTACTACACCGAGATGTAGAGGAAGGGGCTTCTCCATTCCCTGGATTGCTCGACTTTACTCTTGATCCTTACTTTATAATGCTATGGGTAAATAGTAGGGCAGACTGGTTTCTTCAGCCTTGGTGAGGCAACTAGTCTAGGAGAAGGAAAACTCTGAATTCAAACCTCTTAAACTCCGCTTAAAAATTGACCTTGTGTCATATCCTGCCCGAGCGGAGGGGTTGGTAAATATCATAATGCTGAGTGTTAAGCAAGGTAGCATCAAGTACCATTTTTTGAGTCTTTGGTATGAGTCAACCTGGGATTGAACCCCAGTCTCCCTGGCCATTGGCAAACACTCTAACCATCATGCCAATGTCCGGTAAATGCCTCAAACAGAGAAAAATATACAATAAACTGTCACCAAGCATTATAGACTCTGTGTCTATGCTAACCTAATTTATACATATGTGATCTATCACAGATATTGATTGGTTTGGTTTCTTTGTTTAATGGCATATCAACCTTTGTAGGTTATTTAATGCCAAAGCTATTCTCCTAGAAGAACAGTAGTGGTACTATTTAACCCATAGCTGGGAGGATAAGGGGGTTCATACCTTGATGGTTTGGTTTCTTTGTTTAATGGCATATCAACCTTTGTAGGTTATTTAATGCCAAAGCTATTCTCCTAGAAGAACAGTAGTGGTACTATTTAACCCATAGCTGGGAGGATAAGGGGGTTCATACCTTGATGGTTTGGTTTCTTTGTTTAATGGCATATCAACCTTTGTAGGTTATTTAATGCCAAAGCTATTCTCCTAGAAGAACAGTAGTGGTACTATTTAACCCATAGCTGGGAGGATAAGGGGCTTCATACCTTGATGGTTTGGTTTCTTTGTTTAATGGCATATCAACCTTTGTAGGTTATTTAATGCCAAAGCTATTCTCCTAGAAGAACAGTAGTGGTACTATTTAACCCATAGCTGGGAGGATAAGGGGGTTCATACCTTTCCCAAGGGTATTTGCCCGAAAGTGAAAGTAATAGCGCAACTGGAGTACGAACTTGCTTACTACGATTCCGCAGTCCATCACTTTAACCATTACACCACAAGGACACCCCCACAGATATTGAGCACTCTTTATTCATTAATATAACAAACTACATTATTGATATTAATATTAGATAGATAGATAGATAGATAGATAGATAGATAGATTGTGTTTTGAGGCAAATCTAACTCAGACTTTTATAAAGACATCATTAATTAACAAGATGCCACATACAGAGAAAAATATACAATTCAAAAAGTATGTTATATATACATGTCACCAGTTTTGTTGGTTGGGACTGTAGAATATGCTGGCTGTATCTCTGCAGTGGAGTAAGACTCCTCCAACGAATATCCAGGATACGATACTAAACTATTTGATGGTGAGGCTCCAGTCCTCGAGCTTTAGTGAATGTGGAAAACCCCTTCATTGCCATTACTTCTAAGTTCACCCTGACCCAGAATGGTTGTATCTGATAGGTTCCCATCTATGAGTTAAATAAGTAAGTTGGCGACCTTAGTTGAGGGTGACCAGAAGGCTCCTTTTTCAATAGCTACTACACCGAGGTGTAGGGGAGGGTGCTACTCCTTTCCCTGGATTGCTCCACTTTACCCTTGATATGTACCTTATATGGCTGAGTGTTAAGCAAGGTGGTATCAAGTACCATTTTTAAAGTCTTTGGTATGATGCGACCTGGGATTGAACCCAGGTCTCCTGGACCATTGGTGAGCACTCTACTTGTTGGGCCAATGAGTTGAATTGAACAGTTAAATCATTAACTATACTTTAAACCGTTTATGTTGAATAGAATTATTCGTGTTAAATAGCAAAACTTAAAGCCATTTCACTGTGCAAATAAAACTATTAGTTTTTGATAGCACTACTTAAAACCATTTAATTATGTGCAAATAAAACTGTTGCATAGCCGTGATATAACTATACATATACATATATATGCGGAAACATAATCAACAATAATGACAAACGAACACACTTCTTTAGAAAAATATACCTTTCACACTTTATTCGAAAGGATTGCGAAAGGGTTATGTGTGAGAGGTGAGTTGGGGACTGAACAGACTGCAACATATTGACCCCAAGTTCCTCTGTCTTTAGCAGCACTTCTTTCTTATTCTGCTGGGCTGCTCAACCGGCAATCCTGAGGGCCCAGCCCTCTGCTGGGAGCTGGTTCTCACTGCCTCAAACTGCAACTCGAACTTCAACTGCAACTGACTCCAACTAAATCAACTCTCTGTGGCACTAGGTTATATAATTGTTTGACGTCCACCTGCTTCCTGTGAGTGTCACATTTGCACCGAATTCAACCCGTCCATAGTCAAGGCTATATCTTGATGTCTTTGACCAGATGCACCTGTTTCTCAATTGACGAGAAATATTGCTATTTTCAATAGCTATACCTGAACCATTCAACTGTATGTAAATAAATGAGCTCTGGCTCATTTAAAAATGATATTACAAACTATTTGTTTATAAATCATATACATTTAATGTATATGTATAAACAGGATCTATATATATATATATATATATCAGTTCATATCTATCTTGGCCCAGTCAGCTGGGACAATAGAATACACTGACTGCATTTCTGCAGAGGGGTAAGACTCCACCAATGTGTTTCCCTGATATGACCCTAAACTATCTGATGGTGAGGCTCCAGTAATGCTGGAGCTTTGAGGAATGTGGAGTACCCCTTCATTGCCATCACTTGATGATTCACTCTGGCTTGGAGTGGTAGTATCTGATAGGGTCTTATCTATGGGTTAAATAGAACTGTTTGACATTTAAACTGAGTGCAAACAAATGACTTATGTGAAACTGAATTGTAGATAAATAGAATTGTTTGATCATTTAACTTTGTGTAAACAAATGACTGATGTTTAATTGAATTGTAAGTATTAAATAGCAATACGTGAAATCATTTAACTGTGTGCAAATAAATGATTGATAGTAAATAGAGTTATTCATGTTAGATATAAATAAATGAAACCATTTAACCGTAGGCAAAAAAAATGAGCTTAAGCTGGTTTAAAAATGTTATCTACAAAATATGTTTAAAAATCGTGTTTATATATATATGTATAAAAAAGATTTTGCATTTAATAACCTACAATGGTTGATATGCCGTAAAACCAAACCAAACTAAATCATATCTATCTATAAGAAGTTTACAATATATCTTGTACTTTATCCTGTGAAATATTTCTTTCTTAATGGAGGTAACTAATTTATTTACATATGCCACTTCAAAGATTAAATTGCAATAAATAACTTTGTACTTCCTTTCTAATTTGGTATTTGTTTGTTTATTGTTTAATGGCATATCAACCTTCTTGGGTTATTTAATACCAAACCAATTCTTCTAGAAGGACTGTGGTGGTACTATTTAACTCATAGCTGGGAGGATAAGAGGGTTCCTACCTTTCCCAAGGGTATTTGTCCCAAAGTGAATGTAATAGTGCAACTGGAGTTGGAACTCACTACAATTCCACAGTCCAGCTCTTTAACCATTACACACCTTTGGTATTCCTGATTTTTTAAATAAGCAATGGTTTTGTTGAGAGTTGGGCACCTCGGTAGGTGTAATGGTTTGCAAGCTTGACAAACAAACCTTTACAAGTGAGTTTGAGTCTCAATGGGTACCCCATTCATATGGCCTTGTGCCACATCTGAATAAAAAGCTAAGAAAAATAAGCAGTGGTGAGATTTTTAAAAAATTAGATTTTGTTTTTTTGTTTTATGAATTAGCGTCAAAACATTGTTTGAACATATATACAAGGATCATTAAATAAGTTTCCAGACATTTTTCGTATGGGCACTTTAATTAAAAGTACACACATAAAACTCTAGTCTCCTTTGAAGTAATCTCCTCCGGCTGCAATGCACTTGTTGTACTGTTCCAACAACTTCTGGAAGGCCCCATGGAAGTCCTCTTTCATCTCCTCAATTATCTCATAACGACAGCCTCTGAGCTTAGGAAATAACCAAAAGTCACAGGGAGCAAGGTCTGGACTATAGGGAGGCTGAGGAACTGTCTTGATGCCCATCTTGGTCAAATAGTCTGTGACAAGGATGGAGTTGTGGACTGGTGCATTGTCCTAGTGGAAATGCCATTGACCTGATTTGAAGAGTGCTGGTCTTTTCCGACGGAATCTCTTCCTGAACGCCCTTAAAACCTCAACATAGTAACCCTAACCCTAACCCTTCGCCCTATCAACTCTGGTGTATTGACTTCCTAACTCCTCCCACACCTCTCATCATCCCTCACAGGCTCCCTAGCTTCCTTGAATCACTTATGCCACTCAAAAACTGATGCTCGATTCATGCAAGATGATCGAAAAGCAGTCTGAAGCATTCCATACGTTTCTGTGGCATTTTTTCCAACTTTAAAACAGAATTTTATTGCATATTGTTCTTTTAAAGTGTCCTCGTAGTCTATCTATGCTTTACTGTTGTTTGCATATGTGTAGGTCCATAATTTTCCCTCTCTTTTTTGATAGTTTGTATTGAGGCAAGTTAATCTATTTTCTATCTTGAAATCTGTTAGTGCGATGAATTGCGAGGCATACTCCTCTTTCGAGGGCATGTCATCCGATCACCGAATAGTCACGGCAAAAATACGACTAAGCCTACAAAAAAATGCCACACGAACAGCAACCACTAAACACTATGACTGGGCCCTCCTTAACAACAGAGATATTAGAGATAAATATGTATTAGAACTAAGAAACAGATTCGAGACACTACAAGAGAAGGAAGAAAAAAATACCCCAAACGACGAATATGAGAACTTCGTTAATGCACACCTCGAGGCAGCATCAAAGTGTATTCCAACAAAACCTAGAATGAAATATAAAGCCTCATGGGAAACGGAAGAGGTTAGAGAAAAACATGCACTAGTGAAAACTGCCTCCGAAAGCTACCGGAAGAACCCAACAATTGCAAATGCCCGAATACTAAAGAAGGCATAAAAGCAATTAGCAGGCATATATCTAAAAGAACAAACGGAATTCATACAAAATAAGATAGATAAGATTAGAGACTCGGTGGAGGATTGGCAATCTAGGATAGCCTGGCAAACAATAAATGAAGTGAGTGAAAGGAAAAGCACAGCCAAAGCAAAACTGAAAGCGGCAAACCAACAAGAAAGAATTAAACTGTGGAAACAACATTTTGAAAATCTACTAGCTAACCCTCCGAACATTACGCAGGAACCGATCACCAGAATTATCAGTAAGCAATTAGACATTAAACTAGGGCCGTTCACTAAAGAAGAACTCGACTCGGTTCTTAGAAAAATTAAAAATAGAAAAGCTGCAGGGCTTGACGAGATTCCCCCAGAAGTGTGGATGACGAGACAATTCGACGACATACTGCAACGCAGTTTATAACCAAAATCCAATAGACAGATGGACGAAGGGATGCATCCTCCCCTTCCCTAAAAAGGGTGACCTCGGATTAGCCAAGAACTATAGAGGTATAACACTCACATCCATAGCAGCCAAAATCTACAATGCCCTACTACGAAACCGCATAGTACCCCAAATCGACAAAATCCTGAGGAAAAACCAAAATGGCTTCAGAAGAAACAGGTCCACGACCTCACAAATATTGACCATTCGTAGAATCCTAGAAGGCGTGAGGGCAAAAAACTTACAGGCGACATTACTATTTGTCGATTTTACCAAGGCCTTCGATTCCATTCACAGAGGGAAGATGGAACAAATACTACTAGCATACGGCCTACCAGAAGAAACCGTAGCAGCAATAATGATTCTCTACAGAAATACCAAAGTGAAAGTGCGTTCACCGGATGGAGACACAGATTACTTCGACATTGTAGCAGGAGTACTACAAGGGGTCACGCTTGCCCCATACCTCTTTATCATCTGTCTAGACTATGTACTTAGGACATCGATCGATAACATTAGGGAAAACGGCTTTGAGCTGACAAAAAAAAGAAGCAGAAGGTACCCCGCAAAAACAATTACCGACGCCGACTACGCCGATGACATAGCGCTACTGGCCAATACACCCAACCAAGCCGAAACACTACTGCATAGCTTGGAACGAGCCGCTACAGGCATTGGACTCCATTTCAATGCACAGAAAACTGAATTTATGTGCTTTAATCAGAAAGGCGACATCTCCACACTAGATGGAACTTCCCTGAAACTGGTTGACAAATTCACCTACCTAGGAAGCAGCGTCTCATCAACCGAAAAAGACATTGACACACGGCTAACGAAGGCATGGACAGCTATCGATAGGCTTTCGATCATATGGAAATCAAACCTGACCGATAAAATGAAACGCAGTTTCTTCCAGGCGGTGGTCGTGTCGATACTGCTATATGGATGCACTTCTTGGATGCTGACTAAACGGTTGGAGAAGAAGCTCGACGGCAATTATACAAGAATATTGCGAGCAGTATTGAACAGGTCCTGGCAGCAACACCCCACACGGCGCCAACTGTACGGCCACCTACCACCTATCATGAAAACTATACAAGCTAGACGAAACAGACATGCCGGACACTGCTGGAGAAGCAAAGATGAGATCGTAAGTGATGTGCTCCTGCGGACCCCCGCATATGGCCAATCAAAAGCAGGACGACCAGCTCGAACATTCATACAGCAGCTATGTGATGATACGGGATGTAACCTCTAAGACCTGCCGAAGGCAATGAATAATAGGGAGACGTGGAGAGAGAGGGTCAGGGATATCCGTGCTAGCCGCACGTCATGATGATGATGATGGAAGTGTCCTCAAGTCCAGATTACATTTTTGAAATTCACCAGCTAGGACAATCAGGCTTTACTAGGGTGTGTTCTAATTGCTGCTGTAGATGTTCATTTGAACCTGAAATCATAAACATTGGTCAGTCATTTCATAAGATGTATAGCAATAATGTACTGAATTTTCAAAAGTCTACGACAATTTTAGATACCTGTACAAAAATAGTCTGGAAACTTATTGAAGGCACCACGTATTTTGCACTGATTTCAACGATTTTAGTATACATAAATTTTGCTAATTATCTCAAAGCTTTTAATATTGCCTCTCATCAGATTGTGGGAAGTAGTTATTTTTATGCTACAAACACTATTTGTAATGCTTTTTAACTTGATTTAAATATCTGCACACTTGTTTTGTTTTTTTTTGTTTTTTGCTTTTTGAATTCACATCAAAACAGAGCTTAAATATATTTTGCACTATTTCAAAGATTTTTAGTACACATAAATTTAAAATGCTATATCTAATGTTGAAACTCACAAAAATTTTCCTTTCTACTTAAGTTTCATGAAAGTCAATGTATATATATATATATATATATAGGCTCATACACACATATATACATACATACGTACACAGACAAATATAAATAAACACATATACAGACACACACACACACACACACACACATATTTATATATGATAACAGATGAGTATAAGCTATTTTTTAAACATGTTTGATACATCAAGAGTGCTCAAATGCTGACCAGCAAGGTAATATAAAAACTAAGAAGAATTAGGATCTCGGCCTGTTACTTTTTTCTTATTACAAAGAGTTTCATTTGTCTTCTACAAAATAGAAAATATAATCATCACATGAAACTTTATTCATAATAAAGTTTCTATTCTCATTAGGTGCTCAATATTTCAGGCCTTGTGCCAAGCTAAGCTTTGAAGGATGCTTTCAGTGGTATTGGGGTTTGTGAGCTCGATGAACAGACCATTGTTAGTGATTTCAATTCTCACTAGGAGCTCTTTACTTCTGGCCTTGTGCCAAGCTAAGCTTTAGAGGATGCTTTCAGTGGTATAAGGGTTTGTGAGCTAGGTTAGCAGATCATTATTAATGATTTCACTTCTCACTAGGTGCCCCATATTTCTGGCCTTGAGTCAAACTAAACTAAACTTAGTAAATGAATACATATTGACAACTTGAGCTTGAGTTCAATTCTCACTGGGTGCAACTACACATCTCGCCTTGTTGAGGTGTATTTAAAGGGACGATTATTGTCATCGAAAATGAAATTGTTAACTCGGGTTCAAATTCTGTTTGAGGTTGTTTATGTTTTATTTGAGGCTAATACCCTTAGGAAAGGCATGAATCCATCTGTTCTCTGCCCCAGCTATGAGTAAATTGTTGGGCAAACTAGATTCTTTAGCCTTGGTTAGGCAAACAATCAAGGTTACTTTGGGTTCTTTGTTTAATGGCATATCAACCTTCATTGGTTATTTAATGCCCAAAGCCATCCTTCTAGAAGAACAGCAGTGATGCTATTTAACCCATAGCTGGGAGGATAAGGGGGTTCATACTTTTCCCAAGGGTATTTGTCCAAAAGTGAACATAATAGTGCAACTAGAGTTTGAACTTGCTTACAACAATTTTCCACTGTCCATCGCTTTAACCATTACACCATGAGGATACAACCCTACCAGTCAAGGAGAATGAAATGTCTGAATTCAAATGGGCTTTACTCTGATTAAAAAAATTGACCGAGTGCTGTTCACAGTGGAGAAGTTAGGTAAATGCATACTGACAAGTTAGGTTAGCAGACTATTGCTAATGAGTTTGATAGTCACCAGGTGATTTGGTTTGGTTGGCTTGGCTTGGCTTTTATGGCATATCAACCATTGTAGATTATTTAATACAAAATCCTTTTTATACATATATATTAAGTATATAGGATTTGGTTTGGTTGGGTTTTATGGCATATCAACACTTGTAGGTTATTTAATACGAAATCCTTTTTATACATATATATTAAGTATATTGGATTTGGTTTGGTTGGGTTTTATGGCTGATCAACTATTGTAGGTTACTTAATGCCAAATCCTCTTTATAAACATATATTAAATATAAATGATTTGGTTGGAATAGGTTTTATGGCATATCAACCGTTGTAGGTTATTTAATATAAAATCCTTTTTATACATATATATTAAGTATATAGGATTTGATTTGGTTGGGTTTTATGGCATATCAACACTTGTAGGTTATTTAATACGAAATCCTTTTTATACATATATATTAAGTATATAGGATTTGGTTTAGTTGGGTTTTATGGCTTATCAACCATTGTAGGTTACTTAATGCCAAATCCTCTTTATAAACATATATTAAATCTATATGATTTGGTTGGATTGGCTTTTATGGCATATCAACCATTGTAGGTTATTTAATGTCAAATTCTCTTTATACATATATATTAAATATATAGGATTTGGTTTGGTTGGGTTTTATGGCATATCAACTATTTTAAGTTATTTAATGCCAAACCCTCTTTATACATATATATTGAATATATAGGATCTTGTTTGAATTGGTTTTATGGCATATCAATCCTTGTCGGTTACTTCATGCCAAGTCCTCTTTACCATCATCATCATCATGTCACACCGCCTGCACGTATCTCGCTGACCCTCTCCTGCCACCCATCTCTATCGTCCATTGCTCCCAGTAGGTCTTCAAGTCTACATCCTGTATCAGCACAGAACTGTTGTATATAGGTTCTTGCTGGTTGTCCTGCCATTGCTCATCCATGTGAAGGGGTCCATAGGAGTATGTCACTTATGACTTCATCCCTACTTCTCCAGCAGTGTCCCGCATTTTTGGTTCATCTAACTTGGATAGTTTTTGTGATGGTTGGTAGGTGACCGTACAGCTGCTGCTTTGTGGGGTGCTGCTTCCAGGACTTGTTCAACATTGTTTGCAGCATTCTTGTTTAATTGCTATCAAGCTTTTTCTCCATACGTTTAGTATGATTTATAACTTACTAGTGTGTTGGTAGTCTTATTTTTAAACCAGTCACAGCAAATTTGTTTGTACACAAGTATTACTATTGTTTGCACACAGTTAAATTTTTCCAAATATTCTAACACGAATAGTTATATTTCATATTAATGATTTGTTTGCACTCAAATGGTTTCAAATATTCCAATCCTACATAAATAACTTTGTTTGCACATAGTCAAATGTTTCCAAGTATTGTTATGTTATACCAATCATTCAATTTTGGCACACAGTTAAAGAGTTTCAAGTATTGTTAATCAACACTAACAATTCTATTCATCATTATTCCTTCATTAGCACAAAGTTAAATGGTTCCAAGTATTGCTATGTATCACTAACAATTCAATTAAACATCAGTCATTTGTTTACACACAGTTAAATGATCAAACAGTTCTATTTCTAACAATTCAATTTAACATAAGTCATTTGTTTGCATACAGTTTGTGTCAAACAGTTCTATTTGACCCATAGATAGGACCCTATCAGCTGTTAGCACTTCTGGTCAGACTGGACCTGGAAGTAATGATAATGAAAGCTCCAGGACTGGAGCCTCACCATCAGATTGTTTAATGTCATATCCAAGACACTCACTGAGTGAGACTGTAAATATATCCTTGTGCCATATCTAAACTAATCTTAGTTTTGAGACATCTCTCTTATTATGTAAACTTATGTGCCTCTTTTGATGTAATGGTTATTGAGCTAAGCTCGCAGACCATTGTTAGTAATTTCAGTTCTCACTGGGTTCTGTATACTCTGGTCTTGTGCCTTGCTATGTTTAATAAGGTGCTCTAAGGTAAATGATACTTATTGATCTAGTTGAGCAGACCATTGTGAGTGAAATCAGTTCTGTTGTATTTCTGTTTGTTCATGAACCAAATAGCACACAGCCAACTTTGAATAAAAAAAGTTATGCTTAACTGTGCTCACCTAATTTATCTCTCTTGAAAATCTTCTTCTTTCTCAGTAGGTCTTTTTACAGTCATGTACTGACATCTCTTCTGATGATTTTTTGGCCAAGTCTGCTGAGTAAGGGGTGCTACTGAACAAATTCAAACTGGGTGCCCTATACTTTTGGCCTTATGCCAGACTAAGTTAAGCTTAGTAAAGAATTATTAGTTCTTTCAAAAGGTCTTTGAAATTTATACCTGCTGAAAGTAGGAAAGCATAAAGGCAAAAGAAATGATTACTTACTGACGTGGAGTGTATTTCTGAAAGAACTTTTGAATAAGTGACATGGATCCTAGAGAGAGGGTGTTCTTCTTGGATATACGAAGAACTCGTACGCCATCACTCAACATACTGACTCCAGATGCATTCTCTTCACTATTAAGAACAAAGAGTTCCTGGAAAAAAAACATTTGTGGCACTAGAGCAGTTGTATTTTATGACAGAAGGCTTGATGACAAAATAAGTTGTATTTTATAACAGAAGGCTTGATGACATAATTAGTGTCGGTATTACATGGGCAATCTGAGTTCAGATTGCAGCCAAGACTGTTTATTCTAAAGTCTTAAAACATTGTTAGCAAAAATATGAATATATAGCAGTCCCAAAATAAGTACACATCTGAAATATATATATGCAATTTTGTTTTTGGTTAGAGAAGTGTTGAAATTTCATTTGGTTTTCAAAAAGTCATTTTATCTATCATTATGGTTGGTTGGTTGTATTTTTTAGGCATGTCAACCCTTGTAGGTTATTTAATGACAAATCCTGTTTATGTATGTACATAGTAAGGTTAGTGACTGTAGTTGAGCGCAACCAGAAGGCTCCCTTTTCAATAGCTTCTACACCAAGGTGTAGGGGAGGGCGGTTCTCCTTTCCCTGGATTGCTCCACTTTACCCTTGATACGTACCTTATATTGCTGAGTGTCAAGCAAGGCGGTATTAAGTACCATTTTTAAAGTCGGTATGATGCAACCTGGGATTGGACCCAGGTCTTCTGGACCATTAGTGAACACTCTACCCACTAGGCCAATGAGCTGGTTAAATACATACAATTTGTAAATGAATAGTTTGTGGGTAACATTATTCTAAAATGAGCCAGAACTCATTTGTTTGCACACAGTTAAATGGTTTCAAAAATATCTGTCAAAAACTAATAATTCTATTCAGCATTATTCATTCATTTACTCAGAGTTAAATGATTAGATATTTCTATTTGACCAATAGATGGAACTCAAACAGGTACTACTACTCTGGGTCTGAGCGGACCTGGGAGTAATGGCAATGAAGGGGTATTACACATTCCCCAAAGCTCCAGCATTACTAGAACTTCACCATCAGATGCAATTTAGTGTCATACCCAGGACATTTATTACTATGATAAAAAGCATCTAAAGTGAAGAAGATAAAGAAAAATACTAGTCAAAATTAATAATAACAAACTTTTCTATGACCCTATGGCTTTGTGACATAGGGTCATAGAAATGAAGTGAAATCTAGTAATCATTTTGTGATTTGGTTTGGTTTGGTTTGATTTTATTGCATGTCAATGATTGTATATTATTTAATAATATATATTATGTTGTATAATAGCTTGTATCCCATGACTTTCAGTATTGCAGAAGTATAAAAGACGTAGTGTTTCTCAAACATGGCAGACAGAGACAGAAGGAAGCAGAAATAGAAGCGGAAAGATATCTCTGAAGGACGTCAGTAAGTAGTAAGACCAACTTCAGATGTAACAACAACAATACGAGACTTATTATTGTATAGTGGCTTGTATCACGTGACTTCTGAGATACAGGAAGTCACATTGTACGAGCCACAATACAACACTTATAATACTAGTCGGACTGTACCACTTGAGTTAATAAGTAATAAACTCTATTTCACTGTGTATCTTTTCCTTACCACGATACAACATATTAGAAATATATGATTTGTAAACACGTATTGTAGATAACATTCTTAAATGAGCCTAAGCTCATTTTCTTGCACACAGTTAAATGGTTTCAAATACTTCTATTTACTATTAATCATTTGTTTCCACACAGTTAAATGAATATACATATATTACTTGTAAGCGAATAATTTGTAGGTAATTTCATTTTTGAATGAGTTAGAATTAATTTGTCTGCACACAAATATTGCTATCATTTTTACACAGCCATCTAACACTAATAATTCTATCCTATATTAATCATTTGTTTGCAGACAGTGAAGTGGTTACAAGTATTGCTATTTAATGCTAATTATTCTATTAAACACTATTTATCCATTTGCATTCAGTCAAAATGGTTTAAAGTATGATTTAATATCAATAATTCAATTTAGGCACATATTTAAAGAGTTTCAAGTACTGCTATTTAGTGCTAATTATTCTATTCAACATTACTCCTTTGCTTGCACACAATTAAATGGTTTCAAGTATTGCTATGTATCACTAACAATTCAATTAAACATCATCAGTCATTTGTTTACACACAGTTTAAATATCATACAGTTCTATTTGACCCATAGATAGGACCTTATCAGGTGCTACCATTCTAGATCAGAGTGGACCTGGAAGTAATGGCAATGAAAGGGTACTCCATATCCTCCAAAGCTCCCAGGCTGAAGCCTTACAATCAGATTGTTTAATGTTATATCCAGGACACTCATTGGGGAGGTCTGACATCTCAGCAGAGATGCAGTTGGTGTATTCTACAACCTCAGCCAACTGGACAGCCATTTTGTGATGAGTACTTACACTATGGTCACCAGCATGAAGATGACCAACTACAGCAACACAGGGTTGTTTAGAATTTCTACCAATGGATTTGATGGTCACTTGAGGCTGGACAAAGTTGCTTAAGAGTTTGGTGACAGGAGATACCTGGAATTTTTTCAGTAAAGAAATACGTCCCTGGTAATGACACAAAAGAAAAGATAAACTTATAATTAATGTGCTTTTGAGACACATTGCTTCCAATATAATATAATATAATAGTAATGGGATGCAAAGAAATTTTTATTTAAATATATTAGAGTGTTCAGAAAGTAATATCGTTTCACCAGAGAGGACAGAGATATAAATTTAAGTTAAATTGATTTCAATATTATTGAATTCTTTGCTATTTCATTCTTTCTTCCTTTCTTCTTCTCATTCATATTTATCCTTTGCCATTTCTTTCTTTCTTTCTTTCTCTTTGCCATTTCATTCTTTCTTTCCTCTTCTCTTTTCATTAATTTTCATTCTTTGCTATTTCATTCTCTTTCCTTCTCTCTTCCTTTCTTTCATTTATGTTTATTCTTTGCCATTTCTTTCTTTCTTCCTTTCTTTTGCCTTCTTTGCCATTTCTTTCTTTTGCATTCTTTTTTCTTTCTTTCTTTTTCTAAATTTGGATGCTTGGAAAGTAATTACATTTTACAAGAGAGGATATGAAAACAAAAGTTAACTCCTGCTCCTTTTTTGATTTGAGGTAATTTTAACATAATCTAGAAGAGTGTTTTAGATTGTTGTCTCGTTAAAAGGTGATTTTTTTTTCAATTACGCATAAACTCGATGGTATAACATATCTTTTTAAAATCAATATTGTTCTTTCTTTCATGATTCCCTGGACTTGGATCAAATCTTCTGCCCTCTCTTCCTTGAAACACCCTCACACCGTAGACTCATCCCCACACTTAACAATTGGAACCACACATTAATCATTCAGTCTTTCTCCAGGCTTTTTTCTCCCATACACTCTCTTCTTAAAACAAAAAATTCAAATTTGGATTTATCTGTCAACAATATATGTTCCCATTCTTTCAATGAGCAGTTTTTTGTCCATAACAGAATTTTCTGTTTATTCACAGAGGTTTCTTGATGGTGATGTGACCCAAGAGCTCTGCTGATCTAAGGTGATTTTTCCCAGTTGAGAGCAACACTCTCAAGAGGAATTGAGTTTAGCCATCAACTTTAGAGCAGTTTTCTTTCTGTCTTTTGCTCTCAATCATCAAGTGTTTATTGCCAGCAGCAGTTGTCACTTTTGGTGCCCCAGTTCTTTTTTGGTCAACATTTGCACCAGTTTCTAACTGCCTTTGTAAAAAATATTGCATCCTTGTCTTGAAATCATCACCTTCTGGGAAATTTGTCTTTGAGAGTCGCCTTCTTTGGACAAAATCTCAACTTGTGCTTCACCTCAGTGTTTAGCTGTTTTTATCTTGCAATTTTGTGCAAATTAATTCAGAATTAAAAAATAAATTTAAAAAGCATGTAAATGCTATTATTTTTTTTTTACTTGTTTGTTTGTTTTTCAAACAGAGACAGCAATGTTTTGTTTTGGACAAAATGCATGTAATAACATTAGTCAGTGCTGAGTTAACATTTAGAACCTGTATTAACATTTAGATGAGTTAAAAATTTTGGTAATATCAAAAAGTCTACTGAAAAGTTAATGGTGTAAAAAAAATGAATGGTTTTGCTGAGAAAATATTCATGATTTAGTAAAAAGTATTATGGACATCTTTCAAAATTTTAACTTAAGAGGGGAGTGTATGCAAGAAGAAATCCTGGAGAAAGACTGAAAAATATATGGAATTACGCTGTAGTTACTGAAATTTTATCTTTTATTTTAAAAAATATAAAAATATCTCATTTTAAGGTGATTTTTTTAAAATACAAGGTGACCCCAAACATTTTGTTTAAAGTGTAGTATTGTATTGAATTACAAAGAAACAAATCCTAAATAAATTTTATCTTATATTTAGCTATGCTGTATGTCTAGGTTGGAGTATATAGCAAATTAGCAAAAATTACAATAACAAAATATGCCTTAAGCTCATGGCAGAAGAGTCTTCCTTTGATTAAAGTTTAATGCTGAAATTAACTATATAAGCAAAACGTGCAAATAGAAAACAAATAAGAGGAGTTTGAGTTGAACAAATGTTGTATTTTGATGGGTTTATTTTTGGTAATAATCAATTATTTACAAATTTGTTTTTGTGATGTACATTAATTTTATATGTGTACAGCCAGTGGTTCCCAACAAATTTTGGGCCATGCTTCAGTTTGGTACTTCTAAAATTCTGATGCCTCCATGTGTATCTATATATCTAATATATATCATGTATATCTAATTCTTATTTATTCAAAATTTTACAGCAATTCATGTGACGGAAGTTTAAAGGCCATTAACTTGGTCTCTAAAAGAGCCCCACCAAAATATTACCGTGCCTTACCACATGTTGAGAATTACTTTGTACAGTGGACAAAAATGTTGGGATTTTTGTTAATTGCTTACTTATGTGTCAGTCTTAAATCCCTTTGAGGATTGAACTTAGTTATCATCTGTAAAATTTGAGACTGATATTTTGGCTCAGAAGTTGGGATAGCGGTAAAATATATTAAGTCTGTTGATGAAGGTCTGATGACTGTGAGCCAATGATGAATATGTCTTTTTTTTTATTTTTTAAAATAAATTTCTCTCGATTACTATTGATTAAGCACTGAAGAATCAAACTTTAAAAAAAGTGGGGTTAAATTTGTTAAGTAAATGTCATATAAAATGCACCCTGACAGGTACTTATTGAAAATTTCAAGTCTATGTACACTGTGCACCGTCAACCAGAATTTATGGCCCAGTCAGCAGGGAGTATAGAATACACCAACTGCATCTTTGCAGAGGGATAAGACTCCTACAACATGTCTCCTGGCTATGACACTAAACAATCTAATGGTGAGACTCCAGTCTTGGAGCTTTAAGGAATGTGGAGTACCCCTTCATTGCCATTGCTCCCAGGCCCACTCTGACCCAAAGTGGTTGCACTTGATAAGGTTCTATCTATGGGTCAAATAAAACTATTTGATATTTAAACTGTGTGCAAACAAATGACTTATGCTAAACTGAATAATTTGAAATAGAATTGTTTGAACATTTAACTGTGTAAAATCATTTAACTGTGTGCAAAAAAAAGCAAGCTCAGGCTCGTTTAAAAATGTTATAGACAAAAATGTTTACAAATCATATATTTAATATATATGTATAAACAGGATTTGGTATTTGTTGTGTTCTGGTTAGTGAACACAAGTAGTAATAATAATAAGACAAACCACAATATGTGAGGAAATAGTTATATTTACAGGAAGAGTATTTACAAGAGAGAGACTGTTAGTAGTAGGAACATTGTATTAGTAATAGAGTAGGGATATACTTCAAAAATAGGAATGGCTCTTCTGGTCTGATTCGTAGACTGATCTCAGACTGATCTGGACTGGAGTATTTGTTGACCGCCCCACCTTATGGGCAAGTGTGGCACAAGGCCTTTTTTATGGTGGGTCCTGGCGCAGGGCCGTAGCCCACACGTGCCCGGCATTTCCCAAAAATGCCTACGGCCCCGTCGGCATTCCCCTTATCAGGTGCCGGGCGATGAACCAAACCTTCCCGAAGGGAGTGAAAGCCTGGGGGGAAGGCCCCCTGAGGCCGTAGGAAAATCCCCAGGCACTGAGACACACTCTGCCCGAACCGCGTCCCGATAACACGGCCGGCCAAAGTGCTACCCAGCACCTGGAGAGGTCCAGCTCAAAATCAATTTGTCACCAAAATGATCGGGACTGGAACCCCTTGGTATTAGAGCTACTGCTATATATGGTAGATGGCCTAGCTCATTATGCTGAAAAGGTAGGTGATACCCAACAGTATTAAATAACCTACAATGGTTGATATGCCATAAAACCCAACCCAACCAAATCAAAATTTGTCAGTGCAGAGTCTCTTACTTTGACTATTGACACAGCATGATCAACAATCATTGGCTCAGCAGTCACTGAGAAATTAAAGTTTGAGGATCATTAAATAAGTTTCCAGACTTTTTTCGTATGGGCACTTTAGTTAAAAGTCCACACATAAAACTCTAGTCTCCTTTGAAGTAATCTCCTCCGGCTACAATGCACTTGTTGTACCATTCCAACAACTTCTGGAAGGCCCCATGGAAGTCTTCTTGTGTGAGCGTGTCAATGACCTTCATCACAGCTTCTTTCATCTCCTCAATTGTCTCATAACGACAGCTTCTCAGCTTAGGGAATAACCAAAAGTCACAGGGAGCAAGGTCTGGACTATAGGGAGGCTGAGGAACTGTCTTGATGCCCATCTTGGTCAAATAGTCTGTGACAAGGATGGAGTTGTAGACTGGTACATTGTCCTAGTGGAAATGCCACTGACCCGATTTGAAGAGTGCTGGCCTCTTCCGATGGAATCTCTTCCTGAACTCCCTTAAAACCTCAACATAGTAACCCTAACCCTAACCCTTTGGCCAATCAACTCTGGTGTATTGACTTCCTAACTCCTCCCACACCTCTCATCATCCCTCACAGACTCCCTGGCTTCCTTGAATCTCTTATGCCACTCAAAAACTGATGCTTGATTCATACAAGATTATCGAAAAGCAGTCTGAAGCATTCCATACATTTCTGTGGCATTTTTTCCAAGTTTAAAACAGAATTTTATTGCATATCGTTCTTCTAAAATGTCCTCACATCAAGATTGCATTTTTGAAATTCACCAGCTTTGACAATCAGACTTTACTAGGGTGTATTCCAATTGTTGCTGTAGCTGTTCATTTGAAGCCCGAAATCATAAACATTGGTCAGTCATCTCATAAGATGTATAGCAATAACAGAGTGAATTTTCAAGAGTCTATGACAATTTTAAATACCTGTACAAAAAAAGTCTGGAAACCTATTGAATGTCCCACGTAGCTGTACCTATGCAACCTTTCACCTTTGCGAGGGGGGGGGGTAATTGGTGGGTATCTGACTAGTTTTGGTCTCCAGCTGTCACAACATGATTATTGTTTTTTGATTACAGAGGATTCTAGAAAACATTAAAATCTTGGGTATTTCCCTCATAATTTGTGTTATTGTTTGATGTTATTTCTCTAACATTTTATCTATCAGCAGATATTTATGATTTCTGTGGCTTGCCATGGTAGAGCTAAAAAATTTTTAGAATAATCAAAAGAAATTTTTCTAAAAATATTTTTAAATGATCAAAAAATTTTTTCAAAAAATATTCCTAATTAACCAAAAGATATTTTTCTAAAAGTATTTTAGAATAATCAAAAAAATTTTTCTAAAAATATCTTAAAATAATCAAAAGAAATTTTTCTAAAAGTAAATTGAAAAATATGCAATGTTCATCATAGGTTCTCAATGGCCCAAAAATGTAGACTTTGGATTTTTGATAAGCAGTAGGGTGCATTTTACAAGATACTTAAATGGCAAACTGAACACCCCTTGGAAGTCTCTAAATGTTTTTTAATTGGATTCTTCAGTGCTTAATCAATATTAATCAAAAAAATTTCTAAAAACAAATGAAAAAGAAGACTTTTTCACCATGGGGTCACAATGCTAGACTTTGATTAATCTTTTTCTGTGAATATACTTCTGCTCTCTCAGCAGGATATAGCTAGTACCAGACCCACTAGCTTTTTTTCTCAAGATAGGGAAATGTTTTTTCTTGGAAATTATGATGCACTTTGGATTTTTCTGGGAAAGGGTGATTTTATTTTTAAATATGATGAAATACCCTGACTCATGAACCATTTCACCACCATATTTTAATCTAATCCCTTATCTTAGATAAAATCAAAAATTAATTCAAGTAATCACACAAGCGTAAAACTGACTGTTCCTGTTCACCTTATCTATGAGGGAGGAGTCCCCTTGACAGTCTTACCTGCATAAGAAAATATAAATATTGTGTCTTCAACCAATCTTCTTCCAAAACCTGGCCATGGGAAATGTATAGGACTTGCGACAACAGACATAATTTCTGCAATGACTTTTCTTCCCAACCATGGAAAAAGGAAAATTTCCTAAATTAAAGAAAATCGGAAAATAAGGAAAAAAAAAACAAAAAACAAAAAAATAAACAAAGAAAATTAATCTCATAATACAGTGGGGGGGGGGTTGTCATTTTAAAAAAAGTTTTATTTTGTTTTTATTCTTTTTTTTTTTACCAATTAACGACTGGGTTGATTCTGTCTGTCAGATCTTTTTATGTTGATATCTTGAATCTATACTTGTGTAATCTGTATGAGGTCTGCATTATTACTCACTTCATTAATGGTCCAACTTTTACTGGTCTAAATGTCTAAGCAAGGAAGATAACTCCAGGAGAAATATAAAATTTCAATTTTATTGATAATATATATATATATATGTATGTATGTAAGTAAAGTTGGCAACCATTGTCAAGGGTGATTGGAAGGCTCACTTTTCAATAGCTACTACACCAAGGTGTAAGGGAGGGCAGTACTCCTTTTCTTGGATTGCTCCACTTTACCCTTGATATGTACCTTATAATGCTGAATGTTAAGCAAGGTGGTATCAAGTACCATTTTTTGAGTCTTTAGTATGACTCAACCTGGGATTGAACCTAAATCTCCCAGACCATTGGCAAACACTCAACCCACTATGAAGGTGCTTGTGATGAATGGTATTTGTCATAAGAAATGGACAGTTGTTTGCATTTTATGGCATACCAATTATTATAGGTTATTTAATGCCAAATTCTGTTTATACATATATATTAAATGTATATGATTTGGTTTGGTTTTCTGTCATATCAACAGCTATAGGTTATTTAATACCAAATCTTGTTTATACATATATATCAAATATATTGGGCTTTGTTTGGTTGGGTTTTATGGCATACCAACCTATATAGGTTATATAATACCAAATCCTGTTTATGCATACATATTAGATATATATGATTTGTAAACACATTTTGTAGATAACATTCTTACATGAGCCTGAGCTCTTTTTTGCACACAGTTAAATGGTTTCAAGTATTGCTATATAACAGTCACAATTTAATATCAATCATTTGTTTGCACACATAGTTTGTTCTATTTGACTCATAGATAGGACCTTATCAGGTGCTACCACTCCGCGTAAGAGTTGACCAGGAAACAATGGCAATGAAGAGATACTCCACATTCCTCAAAGTTCCAAGGCTGGAGCCTAACCATCAGATTGTTTAATGTCATATCTAGGACACTCATTGAAGGAGTCTAAATCCTCTTCATAGATGCAGTCAGTATATTCTACAAACCCAGCCAACTAGGCGGGATTCTAGAGTTTGAAAGAAGTTACTTAGTAAGTGAGAGATGCTTAACATGAGAATTTGAATGTTCCATCATGGTCTCACTGATTCCTCATTTAAGCTGCATTAAACTACATTATCAAAAATATCATTAAAAATTTAATGATCACTAAACTAAAACTTTTTGCATGAGAATTTGAATGTTCCATCATGGTCTCACTGATTCCTCGTTTAAGCTGCATTAAACTACACTATCAAAAATATTAAAAATTTAATGATCACTAAACTAAAACTTTCAACATGAGAATTTGAATGTTCCATCATGGTCTCACTGGTTCATCATTTAAGCTGCATTAAACTACATTATCAAAAATATTATTATTAAAAATTTAATGATCACTAAACTAAAACTTTCGACATGAGAATTTGAATGTTCCATCATGGTCTCACTGATTCCTCGTTTAAGCTGCATTAAACTACATTATCAAAAATATTAAAAAACTTAATGATCACTAAACTAAAACTTTTAACATGAGAATCTGAATGTTCCATCATGGTCTCACTGATTCTTCTTTAAGCTGCATTAAACTACATTATCAAAAATATTATTAAAAATTTAATGATCACTAAACTAAAACTTTTAACGTGAGAATTTGAATGTTCCATCATGGTCTCACTGATTCCTCGTTTAAGCTGCATTAAACTACATTATCAAAAATATTATTAAAAATTTAATGATCACTAAACTAAAACTTTTAACGTGAGAATTTGAATGTTCCATCATGGTCTCACTGATTCCTCGTTTAAGCTGCATTAAACTACATTATCAAAAATATTATTAAAAATTTAATGATCACTAAACTAAAACTTTTAACGTGAGAATTTGAATGTTCCATCATGGTCTCACTGATTCCTCATTTAAGCTGCATTAAACTACATTATCAAAAATATTATTAAAAATTTAATGATCTCTAAACTAAAACTTTCGACACGAGAATTTGAATGTTCCATCATGGTCTCACTGATTCCTCGTTTAAGCTGCATTAAACTACATTATCAAAAATATTAAAAATTTAATGATCACTAAACTAAAACTTTCAACATGTGAATTTGAATGTTCCATCATGGTCTCACTGATTCCTCGTTTAAGCTGCATTAAACTACATTAACATGGTTGAATGCTCCATCGTACTCTCACTGATTCCTTGTTTAGGCTGAATGAGTAATTTGCAAAAGTCATAGATAAATAAAAATAAAATGCGTAGATGAAGTTGTGGTCAAATCATCATTCATCACCAGTGAATAAGAACAAAGATAGCAACACAAGATAACGATACAAAGGAGACATCAGGGTGATCAAAGCAACAAGCCAACCAACTGCAAAAGTGACAAAGTAAAATGAAGAACAAACTGAAGTGAGGGAAGAGATGAGAGAAGATCAATCAGTGGGCAAGGTCCATAGAATGGTAGAATGAGGGTTATGCAACAATAGCCGGGTGAACATAAGGGGTTCATACCTTTACCAAGGGCACTAGTCTAAAAGTGAGTATAATAGTTCGACTGGAGTTGAAACTCTCTTACTATCATGCTGCAGTCCAGTGTGTCAACCACTACACCACGGCAACTCCCCATAATAAACTGGAGCCTCACCATCAGAGGCAGTTTAGTGTCATACTCAAGACACCTTTATTTTGGCGAAGGGGGTCTTACCTCCCCGCAAGTGATATTGTCAGCATATTCTAAGCCTCATTGAGTGAGCATTTTCAAAAACTGAGAAATTGGTTCTGTTTTTGGCACATGTTAAGGTATTTTAAAAATTTAAATCTTCAGTTTTCATACTTTTTGATCACATTTTGTATAGCAAGTTATTTGATAGTTTTGCTATTTTTCAACTTATTTTGTAAATTGTTCAGTTGGCTGGGGCTGTAGAATATGCTGACTGCACCTCTGCAGAGGGGTAAGATGCCCCCTGACAAAGCTACCGGTTGGCCAAGGATGGCAACCAATAATGCTTGCAGGTAGGATTCTGGTAGCTGAGCAGTCTTCAACCCAGCAATTGATGTGGTTACATGACCTGTAACACTTTGGCCCTTACTGGTCAACATGAGAGGGGGAAGAGGCCCAATCCAACCAATCAGTTGGTCATTTCAAGCTTTAGCACCTTTGAGACTACCCCAACCATATTCTTTGGGTTGTCCTAGTGGCAAACAAGTACCCAAATCTATCTAATCTTAAAGACACTAAAAGGTAGTAGCTGAGGGTCAATTGCACTAAGATAATGTTGTAACGTCATGAAAAAGTTACTGAATAAGAAATAACCAAAACATGCTAGTGTTTGGTTGCATTTACATTTGTATGCCCATATGCATAAATATATATGTGTGTGTGTGTGTGTGTGTGTGTGTGTGTGTGTGTGTGTGTGTGTGTGTGTGTGTGCATATGGAAACTTATACACAAACATGAACATATAAATTTTTAGTTATATATACGTGTTATGCATTTTCAACATGAACTTAATATCTGTACGTATTTTCAAACCATGAACAAAATCAAGTGGTGAAATATTCTGTTTTCTGTCTAAATAAGAACCACTTGCAATAGATAATTACCAACACCGAATAGAGGGGAAAAAAATCAGTTTTCAAAGATGGAAAATAGGTGTCTAATAAATTGATATTGCTTGTATAAAGTATAACATTGATAAAATATTTTTCTTTTGATTCCTTTATCCCCTGAATGTTGAGAATAAAACAATTAAGATTGAATAATTAATGTCTCATTTCAGAAAATCAAACGATATTTGTTTAAATTCTCCAGGGGATTTTCAGTCAGGTTTTTAATGAGATTTTCTCCAGTTTCATGATGGAAAAATCATTATCTAATTCGGCCTTTACACCTGAACAACCGAATGATAACAAAGACAATGTTGTTTTTTCCTCTTTGTCTATCCAACTGAAATATGACAACTTCATTTAATTAGTTTTGGTTTCTTTGGTTATTTAATGCCAAAACTATCCTCATAGAAGTGTCAATAAAACTATCCTCATAGAAGTGTCAATAAAACTATCCTCATAGAAGTGTCGATAAAACTATCCTCATATAAGTGTCGATAAAACTATCCTCATAGAAGTGTCAATAAAACTATCCTCACAGAAGTGTCAATAAAGCTATACTCATAGAAGTGTCAATAAAATTATCCTCATAGAAGTGTCAATAAAACTATCCTCATAAGTCTCAATAAAACTATCCACATAGAAGTCTCAATAAAACTATCTTCATAGAAGTGTCAATAAAACTATCCTCACTCAGCACTGTAGGTGAGGATCAAGGGTAAAGTGGAGCAATCCTGGGAATAGAGTAGCACCCTGCCCTACACCTCGGTGTAGTAACTATTGAAAAGGGAGCCTTCCGGTCACTTTTGACTAAGGTTGCCAACTTTTTTTACTGATATAGAGGGAAGTCTTCATGACATAGTGTGCAAATAAATGAGTATTGTTAAATTCTTAGTGTTAAATAGCAATATTAGTAACCACTTCACTGTCTGCAAACAAATTATTAATATTGAATAGAATTATTAGTGTTAGATAGCAATAATTGAAACCATTTAACTGTGTAGAAGCAGTAGCAATACTAGAGAGCAAACAAATTAGCCCTAACTCATTTAAATTAAATATTTGACAGACTAATCTCTTACGTATCATTTATATCTATTCAAATGTGTGCAAACAAATGACTGATGTTAAATTGTTGCTGTTACACTGCAATAATTGAAACCATTTAACTGTGTGCAAAAGAAATGAGCACATGCTCATTTAAAAAAGGTATCTATTAAATGTGTTTACAAATCTTATATATTTAATGTATATATATATATATATATATATAAAAACAGGATTTGGCATTAAATAACTTACAATAGTTGATATGCCATTAAACCAAACCAAACCAAATCATATATATTTAATATATATGTATAAAGAAGATTTGGTATTAAATAATCTACAATGGTTGATATGCCATAAAACACAACCAAAGCAAATTTTATATATTTAATATACATGTATAAAGAGGATTTGGCATTAAATAACCTACAATGGTTGATATGCCATAAAACCCAACCCAACCAAATCATATATATTTTATATATATGTACAAAGAGGATTTGGCATTGAATAACCTACAATGGTTGATATGCCATAAAACTAAACCCAACCAAATCTATAAATGGTAACCCTGACAGAAAAAAACAGAAACACATCAACATTAAACAGATATCACAAATTTTTCTACAAATGAATCCCTCTACAATGGAAAAGCTTCACATCATAATTGCCAAGGAATTTCAGAAGTACTTCAACCAATGAGAAGTTCACTGGAATATGTCTGTTGAATGTTGAGGGGCCATTTTGAAGAAAATTTGCATTTTATTCTTTGTTCATTTTAATCTCACTAAATACATTTTCAGTCTTGATACTTTTTGAACACACCTGATATTTTCAAAAAAATATTTCATTCATAGTTCCTTTTAGTTTTGGTAAATACAGCTTCAGACTCCATACTTTTTGGTACACACTTTGTAAATCAAAGAAATATCCATATGAATAAAAAAAATCACTTACTGAGCAAATCTGATTTTTTCAGCTAATTCATTATCAAAAATATGAGGACAAATGGAAGTAAAGTCATCCCTCTCAATGTAAAATAATTCTGATGGTTCCCGACAAATGACCGTAGCTGTCCGAAGTCCATCGCCCAATAATGCTACTTCCTGATAAGATAAAAAAAAACGATTAGATAAAAGTCTCACAAATGTTTCCCAAAACCAAATTCTTTCACTTCTGTAAATATTTCTTGATTCAAAATAATAGAAAGTAATATTAAATGATGGTAGTTCTTGGTTAGACTGTGCGAATGAATTAATAAAGTTTAAATTAAAAAATAAAACAAATTACAAGATACAAAAATAAAAGATAAAACCATGAATAAAATACGAAAATAAAATGAAATAAAAACAGCTCATAATTCTATCTCTGCAGAAAGTTTAACTTACGGCACCAAAAGAAGAACTCGGTCTCTTTTGGAGCCTCGCCAGCCCACTGGATGATACATATTTTGCGTTTTAACATAATTTTTTGATATCCTTGATATGGCATGAAACTCTATCTGGTAATGAGGCTCCAATTCTGGGGCTCTGGGGAGTATGGAGTCACCTCTTTGAGGCCTTTACTTTCAGGTCCACTCTGCTCTGACCCAGAATGGTAGAACCTGTGTGGTTCCTATTAATTGTTCAAATAGATCAGTTTGAAAATTATAAGTATTAGATAGAAATACTTGAAATCCTATAATTGTGTCCAAATTATTTGTATTAAGAATAATTGCTAGAGACTATAATTGTTTACAAATGTTTATCATCAGTTACTTTCTTGGAAAAAAAATGATTGACTTTGGCATTAGATAACACAACAGGGGTTGACAAGCCATATAACCAGCCAACCAACTAAACAATCAACCAACTTAATCATTTGGTACTAAGTTTTAAGATCATGTGACTCAAAGTTTCATGTTGATCGTATAGCCCCAAAATTATGTTGTATAGATTTCAACCTCATTACGGTTTTACTCTCAAAATGTGGTAATAAGTTTAAACCTACCCATTCAGTATCAAATTTGGACCTCACAGTGTGGGACAAGATTTTAATCTTACCACATGTAACTAAATTTTAAGACCTCCATGTCTTTAAACTCACCATGTAGCACCATGTTTTAATCTCTCTCATGTAGTACCACTTTTCCCACCCTGCCATGTGGTATGATGTTTTTAACCTTAACTGTGTGGAGCCAAGTTTTAACTCCTACCATGTGTTACCATGTTTTAGGCAAACCATGTTGTACATTTCTTTAACCCTACTATGTGGTACTGTGTTTTAAACTCACTACATGGGAGCATGTTTTTAACCTTTCCATGTGGTAGCATGGTTTTAACCTCACCATACAGGACTACATTTTACCATAAACATGTAGCAGTATGCTTTAACCTCATCATGTAGCACAATGTATTTAACCCCAACATGTGGCACTAAATTTGAACCACTCTGTGTGGCATCAAGTTAACTGTCAGTAAATAATGTACAAGTGAAATAATTAACAAAATGAAATAGTAAAAGAAAAAAAACGTTATGGAATAAATTTTTATTAAAAAATGAAAAAGATTTTTGTAAAAGGAAAAAGTTTTTAGACTCATAGAATCTTGAAAATGCTGACTTACTCCAAAGTGTTGTCCACTGCGTATGATATTCTCCAGATCTGTCTGTTTCCGTCCGGATTTCCCACTAGTCTCTTTCTGTACGTAGAGGGATCCGGAATAAACAAGGAAGAATGCTAGTCCAATATGGCTCTGACGTAAAACAATACGTCCCCTCTCACAGCTGCAAAGATCCACAGAAGTAAAAAAGATTTTAAAAAATACTAAATAAAAAGTGCGTGAAGGAATAGCATTCCCGGGGTTCAACAAAAAGTATGACTTCGAGTGTTGGTTCCACAATAATACAACACAAATTTGTACAAGCAACGTAGACATGAGAAATTTGACAAAAAAAAAAAACAAGAACATTAAAAAACCAACAATTTTATATATTATATCAACTCGGCAATGGCAATGATTATACAGGTGTTTATGTGTGCATGTAAAACACGAATATTGTCAGTTAAATTGCAAGTCTGTATATGTGTGAGGATGTCCGAATTAAAAAGAGAAGGTAGGCTTGTACTTACATACATGCGTATGTATATGTATGTGTCCTGGTATGTATGTATGTATGTGTCTTTTGGCCAACTCTCCTAACCACTGTGTATATTAGCGGGTCATCTGGTGTCAGTCTATCGTGCCATGATGTGCCTGTCTGCTGATCTGTTGATCTCTCTCTTTGAACTAAAAAACTCTATTTATACTTTTGGGTAAAATAAAAGTGGATCAAAGTAAAATGTTTTATGTTTATTACAGATCAATAACTGGCTCATTAGCCTTGTGGGTAGAGTATTCGCCGATGGTCCGGGAGACCGGGGTTCAATCCCAGGTCGTGTCATACCAAAGACTTTAAAAATGGTACTTGATACCTCCTTCCTTAACACTCAGCAATATAAGATACGTATCAAGGGTAAAGTGAAGTAATCCAGGGAAAGGAGTAGTACCCTGCCCTTCACCTCGGTGTAGTAGCTATTGAAAAGGGAGCCTTCTGGTCGCCCTTGAACACGGTTGCCAACTTTACTTACTAGAGATCAAATAAAGTTCAAACGCACGGATGTCGGCAAAAACGCAACCTGTGACCTGTCTTAACCTATCAGATTCACAGAAATTACTTATTTATTTTGGAACCTAACTATTTTTGATTCTGTGACAAGTTAGTTTTTGATCCGCTTTTTCTAGAATATTCTGTTCTATGTGTCCTTCGCTGATTGGTTTGAAAATATAAGAGTATAAATTCTATGTAAATGAGATTTTGATCCTATTTTTTTTTTGGGGGAATATTCCAATCTATGTGTTCTGAGTTGATTTATCTAAAACTAAAAAAAATGTGTATCTGATGTGGACCCAAAGTCGGTACACAGAAGGAAAACACGGAACACGGTTTAGAGGTAAGAAAGATATATTAACAAAGGTTACAAAGGTTAGTGTCCAATATTGTTAGTTGTACTTCTAGTACTCTTGTACTACTGCTACTACTACTGCTACCCCATGCAACTGTATTAGGATATTACTACGCTAGTAATATAGTGCTGGAAGAGTCCATGATGCAGGTAAGTTTCAGTCTCACAACAGTATCCTATAAGAATAAAAGATTAGAGTTACAGAGAAAGATTAGAGAAATTAGGATTATCTTCTTTACTTGAAAGAAGAATGAGAGGTGATCCAATTGAAACTTTTAAAATGATTAATGGAATTTCTAATTATGGTAGACATTTTTTTCAATATTTCTCCTCAAACTGGAAATTTAATGTCAAGGCAGATTTCAAAAACTAGTTCAACAAACTAATTGGATATTTTTGCAAAGAGAGTAATACATTTTTGGAACAAGTTGTCTAATCAGATCAAAACAGCTCAATTGGCTGGGACAGTAGAATAAATTGATTGCATCTCTGCAAAGTGGTTAGACCTTCTCAATAAGTGTCCTAGATATGATACTAGATAATCTGATGATTAGGCTCCTGTCTTGGTGCTATGGAGAATGTGGAGTACCTCTTCATTGCCATTACTCTCAGGTCCACTATGACCCAGAGTGGTAGTACCTGTTAGAGTCCCATATTTGGGTCAAATAGAGCTATTTAATCATTTGATATACTTAAAACCATTTGACTATATGTAAACAAATGAATGTTAAATTGAATTATTAGTTTTACATCGCAATACTTGAAATCATTTAAACTGTGGGCAAATAAAACTATTAGTATTAGATAGCAATATTTGAAAGCATTTAACTGTGTGCAAACAAACTCTGGCTTATTTAAAAAGAGTTACCTACAAACTATTCTTTTACAAATCATATATATTTAATATATATGTATGAAGAGGATTTGGCATTAAACAACCCACAAGGGTTGATATGCTATAAAACTTGACATAAAATAACCTACAATGGTTGAAATGTCATAAAACCCAATCAAACTAAATTTTATATATCTTATATATATGTATAAAGAGGATTTGGCATTAAATAACCCACAAGGGTTGATATGCCATAAAACCCAACCAAACCAAATCATATATATTTAATATATATGTCTAAATAGATTTTGGCATTGAATAACCCACAAGTGTTGATATGCCAAAACATAACCAGATTCAAATCCAAAATAGCATTAGTGTCAAAAGTTTTAAGATTAATTTGGATATTTCAGAAAAAAATGTTAAGAAAAAATTTAAGAGGGCATTTTTGGGAACTATTGAATGAATTATTCAATAGAATTTGATGTTGTTATTTCATATCATACGTTCTTCAGTAAATTTCTCATGGTTTATATTTTTTAACCACCAAAAATTTCATGGGAGATCTCTGTTCAAGCCAAGAACACTCTGTTTGATTTGCTGCCATTTTGAATAGCCACAAAACAAATATTTTTGCAAGATTCAGGCCATTGGCCTTATGAGTAGAGTGTTTGCCAATAGTCTGGGAGACTGGGGTTCAATCCCAGTTCGAGTCATGCCAAAGACTCAAAAAATGGTACTTGATTCTGCCTTGTTTAATTATCAGCATTATAAGGTAAGGATCAAGGGTAAAGTGGAGCAATTAAGGAAAGGAGTAGCGCCCTCCCCTGCACCTCGGTGTAGTAATTATTGAAAAGGGAGCTTTCAGGTCACCCTCGACTAAGATTGCCAACTTTACTTTACAAGATAATTTTTGCTATAAACCTATACCAAATAATGAAGAATTTATATTTATCTAAAAAATAATCTGAAAATAAATACATATTGCTTTTAAAAAAATATTCCCTTATTTATTGATTGAAACTAGTATATAGATAGTTTGTCAAATCAACGATCATAGTCGAGGTTGACCCAAAGGCTCCCTTTTAGCTACTACACTTAGATGTAGGGAAGGGTGCTACTCCTTTCTCTGGATTGCTCCACTTTACCCTTGATATGTACCTTATAATGCTGAGTGTTAAGCAAGGATGTTTCAAGTACTATTTTTAAAGTCTTTTGTGTGACTCAACCTGGGATTGAACCCTGGTCTCTCAGACCATTAGCGAACACTCTACCCACTATGACCAATGCACTGGGTTTTCTGTTTCTTTGTTTAATGGCATACCAACCATCATGGGTTATCTAATGCCAAAACCATCCTTGAAGACCTTGTAGAAGGATGATAATAGTACTATTTAACCTATAGCTGCAGGTGGGGCAAAAGGTAATTTTCCAAAAGGTATTAATCCAAAACTGAATGTAATATCACAAATGAATTTTGAACTCACTCACTACAATGTTAAAGTTCAGCATGTTAGCTACTATGCTATGGCGACTCTCCAATGACCATAAATGAATACACCCTTACCAATTTCTTATAAAAAGTTAATTTTCTTCTCGACCTAAGATACTAGGATTTTAGCATTTCAAGTGGAACAGTATGCATTCAAAACGGATATCATTAGGTACATTATCTCTCATAATTCAATACATACTTTCAGAAAGAGTAGAAGTCTAGAGAGGGAGGAAGTCCAGAGAAGGTGGAAGTCAAGTGAGAATGGAAGTCTAGAGAGGGTAGAAATCCTGAGTGAATGGAAGTTCAGAATGGATGGAAATCCAGAGAGGGTGGAAGTCAAATGAGAATGGAAGTCTAGAGAGGGTAGAAATCCTGAGTGGATGGAAGTTCAGAAAGGATGGAAATCCAGAGAGGGTGGAAGTCAAATGAGAATGGAAGTCTAGAGAGGGTAGAAATCCTGAGTGGATGGAAGTTCAGAAAGGATGGAAATCCAGAAAGGATGGAAATCCAGAAAGGATGGAAATCCAGAGAAGGTGAAAGTCTAGAAATGGTGGAGCTTTAGAGAGAGTGTAAGTCCACGGAGGATGGAATTCTAGTGAGTATGGAAGTCTAGAGAAGGTGAAAGTCTAGAGAGGGTAGAAGTCTAAAGAGGGTGAAAGTCTTAAGAGGGTAGACGTCTTGAGAGATTCGAAGTCCAGAGAGAGTGAAAGTTTAGAGAGGGTGGAAGTAACTAGGGAAAATATGTTGAGTAAGAAATCAATATTTAATTAATGAAAGAGAAAGTACAATAAGGATAAAATTGAGGGATCAATTTTGTATAACAAATAACTTTTAAACTGATCCCCTATTTTGTTGCCACATTAGATCCTATATATTTCTCAAGACCAAAGAGGAAAAAAGTAAATATGAAAAACACACTTGTGTAAATAAACTTATTTACTTGAATCTTGCAATGATTTTTATTATATTTTGAAAGCTCAAATGTTTGTATCTGACAGGACATGTACCCACATGTCAACCAATTATGACAGCAGGCGTCTAGGGTGGAGGAGATGATAATCATTACATATTTATAAGATAACTTATGATTTGTGGTCACACTGAAACAAAAGCTAAAATACAAAAGAAAATACAACAAATAGATGAAAAAGTAAACAAATACATAAAAAAAAGAAAAGGCAAAGAACAAAAAAAAACAAAAAGAAAAAAAGAAAAATACAAAAATAAAAGCAAAAAAAGAAAATGCAAAAAACAAAGAAGAAAAATACAAAAATAAAAAATAAAAATTCTAAAAAGTAAAGCAAAAACACAAAAAAGAAAAATACAAAAAAGAAAAATACAAAAAAGAATAAAAGAAAAATTACAATATGAAAAAAAAACTGCAAAAAAACAAAATGAAAATGTTTTCAAAAAGAGAAACAAAAATTCAAAAAGAAAAATACAAAAAAAAAGAAACATTTAAAAAGAAAAACATTTAAAAAGAAAATTTTTTAAAAAGTAAAAATGAAAAAAGTAAAGAAAATACAAAAAAAGCCAAACAAAAATACAAACAAGGTAAAGAAGAATTCAAATAAAAAAAGTGGGAAATAAAAAACAAGGAAAAATATAAAAAAGAAAAAAAGAAAAATAAAACAAGCAAAAATGAAAAACGGAAATGCAAAAAAGAACAATATGAAAAAAAAAACAAATACATAAAAAAAAGAAAAGGCAAAAGAAAAATAAAACAAACAAAAATGAAAAACGGAAATGCAAAAAAGAACAATATGAAAAAAAACAAATACATAAAAAAAAGAAAAGGCAAAGAACAAAAAATACAAAAAGAAAAATACAAAAAGAAAAGCAAAAAAAAAAAGAAAATGCAATAAACAAAAGAAAAAGTAAACAAAAACTAAAAGAAAATGCAAAAAACAAAGAAGAAAAAATACAAAAACAAAAAATATTTAAAAAGTAAAAATGAAAAAAAGTAAAGAAAATACAACAAAAACAATACAAAAATACAAAAAAAGCCAAACAAAAATACAAACAAGGTAAAGAAGAATTCAAATAAAAAAAGCGGAAAATTAAAAACAATGAAAAATATAAAAAGGCAAAAAAGAAAAATAAAACAAACAAAAATGAAAAACGGAAATGCAAAAAAGAACATGAAAAAAAAAAGAAAAGAAAGAGAAAAGAAATACAAAAAAGGAAAAAAAACAACAAAAACTAAAAAGCAAACAAAAAGAAAAACTATATTATTCTACATGTGTAACCATTCAACTTCACTGGGTCAAAACTTCCTTATAATTTCATTTTATTTTATTTTATTCATTTATTTATTGTGATTTGAACTAATTAGGCCCTCAAACCCACAGCAATTTTTTTATTTTTCTAGAAAAAAAATTACATTTTATAAGAGGGTTCACTTTCACATTCAAATTCAATGTAGAATGATCACCCATTTCTGGAACAAGAATTTAATAAAAAGAACACCTCCCCCTGAAGTAAAAAAAAATGTCAAAATAATTTGATATGTCTCCCTATTTGTCCAATGCTATTTTTTCCAGAAATGAGTGATCGTTCTACATTGAATTAAAATGTAAATTCCTCTTATAAAATGTAAATTCCTCTTATAAATTTAAAATGATGTTTTTTTCTAGAAAAATAAAAAAAGATTGCAGTGAGTTTGAGGGTCTAATTAGTTGAAATCACATGCACATGGACACACAGACACACACACAAAAGATTACTTAATTTTTTCTTCCCTGTGAACTTAATGGGTGCACTTGTAGAACTTTACTGAAAAATAAAGAAAAAAAAAAAGAAAAAAGAAAGCAAAATGCAAAAAAAACAGGTGTGCTTGAAGAATTTTACAGAAAGAAAGAAAGAAAGAAAGAAAGAAAGAAAATCCACTTGTAGAATTTTACAGAAAAAAGAAAGAAAAATAGGAAGTAAAAAGAAAGAAAAAAGAAAGAAAAAAGAAAGAAAAAAAGAAAATGCTAAAAAGCAGGTGCACTTGTAGAATTTTACAGAAAGAAAGAAAGAAAGAAAGAAAGAAAGAAAATGCAAAAACAGCAGGTACACTTGCAGAATTTCACCAAAACAAAAGAAAGAAAAAAGGAAAAGAAAATAGAAAAAAGAAAGATAAAAAGAAAGAAAACGCAAAAAAAAAGTTGCACTGAGTAGAATTTTACAGAAAAAAAGAAAGAAAAAAGAAAAAGAAAGAAAAAAAGATGAAAAGAAAGAAAATGCAAAAAAAAAACAAGTGCCCTTGTAGAATTTTACCAAAAAAACTAAGGAAAAAAGAAAAAAAGGAGTTAAAGAAAGAAAAAAAGAAGAAAGATAAAAAGAAAGAAAATGTAAAAAAAAGTTGGTGCACTAGGAGAATTTTACCGAAAAAAAGAAAGGAAAAAAGAAAAAAAAAAAGAAAGAAAAAGAAAAAAGTAAGATGAAAATAAACAAAATGCAAAATAAAACAGTTGCACTTAGACTTTCACTGAAAGAAAGAAAAAAGAACCAAAAAAATTTTTAAATGCAAAAAGGATAAATAAAAAAGAAATTCTATACTTGGAGTATCTAAAAACTCGGCAGACAAGTTTTCTCATTGAAAATTCAAACTTTTCTCGATATGAACGAACTGTCATCATCAGTTCATTCAGCATGTGCAGTTCTTTATCAGTTCTTGTGTGTGGTTTCTTAATGGCAATTGCTTGTGCCCATAGTGGAACTTGTGACTGAAACAAAGAAAAAAAATATGAAGATGGTGTGTGAATATATATATATATACATATATATATATATATATATATATATATGTATATATATCTTCTGAATATTTTGTTTTTTCATATTTACATATTTACAAACCATTAAATTTCCATTTTTATTTACTACCCCCTGTGGGTTGAGCACTCAAGTAGGCAATTTACCGGCTGCCACATATACTGAAATGCAGTTGCTCTTCTCACAAATTGATCCTTCAAATTTTTCACCACAAGTCAAATATCATCATCTGCGAAATAAAGGATTTACACTCCTATATTTTTTAGATGCCCGTGATACAAAAAAAAAACTTCAAGAAAATAGGATCCCGATTCATTTGTTCTCAAAACAAAAGGTGGTGGACATCGGTAAACTAATTGGTTTTGGGAACCTATTGGTCAGGGAAGTCACATGATTTGTGCTCCCAACTATGTCCACACCTTTGATTTTGTCCTACAAAAAATAAATGGTGTATTTGGAGCCAATCACATGATAGCGTTATCTATATATACCCTAGACTTCTGATAACTCACTCTCTTATATTTTGACTCCCAGTTAGCGACTCATAGCTCAAGAAACATACAATAGGCGTGTATATAGTATGCAAGTTCTTTCTTCTCATGTTCTGTCTATCAGCTGAAAGTATTCATTCCTCACACACCAGAAAATTTGGTTTCTAAAGAAAAAAACAAACTTACACCTCGCTTCCTGGAAAAAAGGCGTTTATCAAAGAAAAGAGTAACATCTGTGTTGGGTCCAACGACATACTGGTAGTAAGCCTCAGATGATGCATCATTGTCCGTCCTTGACATTGAGAGAATCTTCATATCCAGGGCCAGACGACACACAGCCTTGATGACTTTGAACCACCAAAGCAAAGACCTTCGTGACTGAAAAGAAAAGAAAATGTCAAAGACCTTTATCAAGTTTAATCCTATTTACCCAACCCCTCCGCTCGGGCAGGATATGACACAAGGTCAATTTTTTTTTTTAAGCTGAGTTTAACAGGTTTGAATTGAGTTTTCCTTCTCTTAGACTAGTTGCCTCACCAAGGCTGAAGAATTCAGTCTGCCCTACTATTTACCCATAGCTAGAGAGAGAATAATTGGATTCATACCTTTCCCAAGGGTATTAGTGCTATGTGAAATGCAATCAGTCTCATCCAGGATTTGAACTCATGTTGCCGTGTCCATTTCCTACGACGATAACCATTACACCACGAGCACCTCCTTTCTTTGTTTAATGGCATATCAACCTTCATTGGTTAGTTAATGCCAAAGTCATGCCCATAGAAGAACAATAGTGATACTTTTTGTTGTGTTGTGAGTTGTAAGAATTGAAACATGTGTAAGATAAAAGATATTTGGTTATGCAGAGAAATACAGTTTGCTAACTAATGTAAGCAACCTTAGTTGTTTTGTTGTCAGAAAGACAAACAGACAAACAGACAATCAACAAGAGCGAGCACCACTCTAATGTAGTATTCAAACCAGTACATTCTGTGGGGTGGGGGTCAGCCACTCCACAATACTATTTAATCCATAGTTGAGGGAATAAGACGGTTCATACCTTTCCCAAGAGTATAAGTCTGAAAGTGAATGTAATATTGTGACAAGAGTTCAAGCTGGTGTTACTTTAAAGCCATTGTCCAGCCTTTTAGCCACTATACAATCAAAACTTCTCTGCCTTTATACAAAAATTTAATTATGTTTGGATGTCAATCTGAAAATAGATTCATATTTATATGGATGAAAACCAAACATCCAGTAGACATCATGGTGTTTGGGGTAATGGTGACATTATGCTTCCATTTACCTTCCCTTGCCCAGTTAGCTGGGGCTGCAGAATACACCGACTGCATTTCTGCAGAGGAGTAAGACTACCCCAGTGAGTGTCCTGGATGTGACATTAAACTATCTGATAGCAAGGCTCCAGTAATGTTGGAGCTTTGAGGAATGCAGAGTACTATTGCTCCCAGGTTCACTCTGGCCCAGAGTGGTAGCACCTAATAAGGTCCTATCTATTGGTCAAATAGAACTGTTTAACATTTAAACTATACTTATGCTAAACTGAATTGTTTGAAATAGAACCGTTTATATGTATAAAAATGGATTTGGCATTAAATAACCTACAATGCCATAAAACCAAATCAAACCAAACCTGGAAAATAGATTCAATAAATTCAATGAAAATCAAATGGTTGATTGTTTGGTTTGCTGGTTATTGGTTGGTTGATTTTAAGGTATGTCAACCCTTGTTAGGTTATTTAATGCCAAAGTCAGTTTAACATTAACTCTTCAGTTATGAAGATAGCAGAAAAACATAATCCAAATAGGTAAATTTATTATGAATTAAAGTCGACGTTGAATGTTTCAGTTTCAGTAACCATCATCAGGACTTGGATATCAGAATAGTTCACATAGCGATGGATGCTTGCTGAGATAACAGGAGCAAATGAAAAGTATACAACGAAAAATGTGCACATAGCGTTCACAATTCAAAAGTCATAAGAACATATCTGGCACGTGGAAATATATTTGAAAATGTTTCCTAAAGAAACGAAACAAAACCTATTAAGAAATACACAAAGACTAGTAAGTTTTCATATATACTGATTGTTTTGAAGTCATCCATATTAGATGTCATGTAAGAATGTATTTGGTATTTGTTTTTCCGAAAGGAGAGTTTGGAAGTAAATATGGATCAAAATCCGACAGTATGAAGATAGCAGAAAAACATAATAAAATAGGTGAATTTATATATGGTACAAAAAGTATCTTGACAATCATTAAACCTGAAACAATTCATCTTAAACAAATCCATTTGAAGCATAGATGGAACTGTAACATGTACTACTTCTTGATCTGAGTGAAACTGGGAGTAATGGCAACAAATAGGTGACTTCACATACCTCAAAGCTCCATAACCGAGTTGATCTGAGTGCAATAGCAATGAGTTATTTAGGGTATACTTATTGATAAATAATATTTTAAATAATATCCAACAATATCCATTTTGATTCTATTTCATAAGAAATGATAAAATCCTGGTATCTTTAATGTCATACCCAGAACATAAGTTAGGAAGGAGAAAAGGATTCTAATAAGCATTCCATAGTTATCAGCTATCCATATATGGTATTTCTATCTAGGAAAAAAATGAAAGATCCTAATTAGTATTTCATAGCTATCAACTGTCCAAGGGAGTTCACATGGTGTAATGAATAAAATGCTGGACTGCAGCTACAAAATGAGATTGAACTCCAGTTGTGTTATTACATTTACTTTTGGACTGATACCCTGTTAAATACCCTTCCTATGAGCATTAGTAGGTAAGTCTCATTCCTCATAAATAAGACGGACACTATTGTGAGGGGAGGGGTGGAAATATCCTATCTCCCAGACTTTAACACTCCTTGGAGAGGCTAGGTTTATCACCTGGCACCTGAGGCACCCCTTTTGAGGAGAATGCCGATGGGACTCGAGGCATTTTTGGAACCGCTGAACATATCTAGGCTTCAGCACTGTGCCTGGACCCACCTTAAAACAAAGCCTTGTGCCATATTGCCTGTTTGGTGGGGTGCACAAGAAATAGTGAAAATATACTAAGTAGTCACCACTAGCAGCAGTTACCTTCTTCACACTGCTGGCAATATTGTATTTTGTTAATATTATAAAGATTTCTATTTCATTTCCCCCCTCCATTTTAGTCGTTTAGTATTGGTATGTATTACTAACAATTCAATTAAACATAAGTCGTTTGTTTACACACAGTTAAATAATCAAACAGTTCTATTTCAAATAATTCAATTTAGCTTAAGTCATTTGTTTGCTCTCAGTTTAAATGTCAAACATTTCTATTTGACCCATAGATAAAACCTTATCAGGTGTTTCCACTCCAGGCCAGAGTGGACTGGGGAGCAATTGCAATGAAGGGGTACTCCGCATTCCCCAATGCTCCAGTATTACTGGATCCTCACAATCAGATTGTTTAACGTCATATCCAGGAAACTCATTTAAATGAGTAACTATCTCTTTCTACTGGAGACATTCTGATAGAAGCTCTGGACAACTATATATAGTAAATATATTGTCATCCACAGACAGACTGTTTCATTGTATCACAACTCTTCTGTGTGGCTAGACATATAGGACGCTTGCAGCTGGGATCGAAACCCACCCAACTTAACATCAGACCGCTAATGGAGTATGGTTATCACTAGCTCACTTGGTAAGTCAATGGTGGACCAAATTTTACTGTATAGAGTAGAGTAGAGTTCTCGATATCAAATTTTACTGTATAGAGTAGAGTAGAGTTCTCGATATCAATATATATATATATATACTAGAGGAAAATAGAAATAAATCTGACAGTAAGTAAATATAAAAATATGAAAAAACAATATATTCAGTGTATATATTTTTCATATATGTTAATATTTTGGGGGTTTTGTTAAACCATCCTCAGGGTGATTAATACCAGATATTAAATGCTTCATCCAAAAATATTTTTGAGTGAAAAAATAAAATGAAAAAATGAAAAAATTCTTTGAATTCTATTTCAAAATTTAGTAACATCATTTGTTGTGTTCAAACCTTTTTTTTTCCAAATTGTTAACTTCTTAGCTAAAGATTTAAAAGAAAATTTTTTAAATATTTATAAAAATAATGAATTTTTCTCTCTTGCTTATTTTTTTTTTAAATCCTTCAAATTCATAAAGGATATAAAATTATTTTAAATATCTTATTTATTCAGAATAAAAAAAAAACATTTCATATACTGACCATAAATTTTAAAAAAGGAAAAAGAAAAATTCAAGAACGAAAATGAAGCGAATAAAATCTTTCTTGCCTTTGTTTTTCGTTTCTGGTGAACAACTGAAGAAGAAGAAGATGAAGAATTCTGGCAGGAATTCAAGTTATTCTTTTCAGGATTTTTCGGCTTTTTAGAATTTATTTCTACTGTAGACATTCTGATTGAAGTTCTGGACAAATATTTTTTGTTATTTTGATATTTATTTATTTATATATTAAAGTTCCAAAGATTTGATTTTGAATGTGATTTTATGACACATTGACTCTTATATAATGGTCATTATTTTCAAATAGATCCCAGTAATGTCAGACAAATATTTTTAAGTAGATTCTTTTTGTCTTTAATCAAATATCCAAAGTTCATTGAGTGATTCTGAATGTGATTTAATGACATTGACTCTTATATAATGGTCATTATTTTGAAGTAGATCCCAGTAATGTCAGACAAATATTTTTAAGTAGATTCTTTTTGTCTTTAATCAAATATCCAAAGTTCATTGAGTGATTTTGAATGTGATTTAATGACACATTGACTTTTATATAATGGTCATTATTTTCAAATAGATCCCAGTAATGTCAAATATTTTTAGGTAAATTTTTATTGTTTTTAATTGAATATCCAAAATTCATAGAATGATTTTAAATGTGATTTAATGACACATTGACTCTTATACAATGGTTATTATTTTAAAGTAGATCCCAATAATGTCAGACAAATATTTTAAAGTAATTTTTTTATTGCTTTTAATTAAATATCCCAAGTTCATATAGTGGTTCTATTTGTAGATGTGTGGCACACTATATAATAGACTTTTAGTGTCTAATATTATTGACTAGATTCTCATAGTCTTGAATACTATCTCCAAGATTCTGGATGAAAATTTTTAATTTTATTAATGTTTTTATTTTTGTTTTTGTATTCATACTAAATAATGTAATTCATAAGTAAATAATGTTTGTAATTTATAATAAAAATCTAGTTGAGAAAAAAGTATGATTTGAACTACTATAAAAAATATCACAAAGTAAGTATAAATATAAATAATTGATAAAAAATAACTAATCTAAATAAGAGATCTGGAAACTTTTTAGCACTAATTTAACTAAATAAGGAGATAAGTTAAAAAAAAAAGATTAAATATAATACTATATTCAGCAATGATGCTTATATAAAGGTATATAGGTGTGAATAAAGGTATGTATGTAGGTATGTATAAAGGTCAAATTGGTCATTTTATATATATTCTAATATTCCTTCATCAGTATTTATTGTTATATATCTTTAAATGTTGAATGTATATGAAGAAGGTTGCAATGAACTGTTCTTAAAATGAACAAGAAACTTTTATTTCCAGTGAATGTATTTGTATCCAATTTAAACTGTAATAAAAATCCTTCGGTTAATTTAATTGTGATTTGTGTTTTCAACTGTAAGTCACCTCGACTTAATTCACTCATCTGTTTATTCTTACATCATGGCTCTCAGTCAGACAGAAGTGGCAGGAGATAACATAACAGTAGCAATGGGAGTAATCTTCATTGAACTATCCAACAGTGACTTCATGGCTCAATGATACTAATAAACTTGTCATGATGTTTCAAAGTAGTTTAGAAGAAGGTTTTCCAATTGTTAATTTTTGATTCAAGGTTATTTAAATATTTTTTTAATGTTGTGATACTTGAGAAAGTACAAATAAACTGACTGGCACTTGTGTTTTGCTGAAAGGAGTTCTGAACATAAGCCTAGCACAGTGAACAAAAAGTTATTTAGGAAAAGAAAAATTCCATGATTTTATATCAAGTATGTATTATATGGTTGACTTGCCAATGAAATTGAAATATCCTTGATGGCATTAGGTCACGAGTGACTCCTGTCGTATGAGCTTGAACTACAAGAAAATATCTAGATATATAAAAAGCTTGTTTATTTTTGGAAAGTTTATGAGGTTGAGTGCTCTTGCCTGTGGGTTAGGCACTTGAATGAAGAATTGCCAATCATATACACATAAATGTAAAGCTCTTCTCATAAATTGAGCACTCTGGTCGCCTAGCCGATAAGGGTATATGAATATATACTCAAAATATTCCATCACTTACGCTGAGAGGATAATAGATCAGATATAAGATGTGTGACTGATGTAAAATCAACCAGGTTTTGATTCCAGCTTGAAGCATCTCACGCATCTAGCCACACTGAAGAATTGTGATACAACAACAAAACAGTCTATCTGTGGATGACAATATACATATGTGAATATATGTGTGTGTGTGTGTGTGTGTGTGTGTGTGTGTGTGTGTGTGTGTGTGTGTGTGTGTGTGTAAATATATCCTGAAGATGAATTTATCTATAACTAAATATTATGCTTATGTTAAACATTTCATTTTTTTTATATTAAACCATCATGTTAATATATGATGTTGTATCTTCCAAATTATATTCAGATTTGAAAATGAATTGGTTTCTTGAAAATTAGAATTACAATTGCAATGAATTCCTAAATTATATTTTATATTTTACTAATGTGTTTCTGTCATATATATATATGTATATATATATCAGTAATATCCAGTCAACGTCTGAATACAGTGGGTGTGGATTATTCGTATATAGAATATATGAGGAATTTCATATAAATTTATGGGAGTGCTTGATGAATGGCTATTGTTATATAATTTTTCTATCCAGGTTTATATAACAAAACTCACATACAGAGTGTATGCAGTGCAATTAGAAGGAAACTCAAACCTGGTTAAATTATCATTATAAATTCATTTTGCCGGAGAATATCATTATACACTCTGTCTCATCAGATGACTGCACACATTTAACTTGAGATTGAAAAACAGCAAATATGGATTACAGTCTATATGTGTATGAAAGGAGAACCTATATAAATTTTAAATTCTCAGGCAGGAGTAAAAGTGGATCAAAACAATAAAGTGTTAGAAAAATTAAGAAACCAGAAAAAGGTTGTTCTGGTAAATTAACCCATCCTAATTTGAACATATGCTAGATTTTTCATAACAAGAGGAATCTTTTAAATAATATCTTTAAAATTGTTCATCTGTGTCAATAAGAGGGTGACTCTCAAACTGAGAGAACAAATCATTTGAAAGAAAGCAGTTCCAGGATTTCACCATAGCATATAGGATTCCTTTATGTACTGGCATGAGTTAAAAAATTGTTTATTCAAATCTTACTTCATTGATTTAATGCTTAGTTACATGTTTAAAGTCAAGGTGGGTATATTTTGGGAAGCAAATAAAAATGAAAGTTATCTCACTTTAGATAGCAAAAAATACTTTGATAATCTATATGCTACTAATAGTTTTGAATAGGGACTTACTCAGTTGAAAATTTTTATTGGTCCATCTCAGTCTATTCATATCTATCTATCTATCTATCTATCTCAGTCTATTTATATATAACTATCTCAGTCTATTTATATATAACTATCTCAGTCTATTTATATATATAAATAGACAATCTATCAATCTCAGTCTGCAAATTTCTATCTATCTATCTATCTATCTATCTATCTATCTATCTCAGTCTACTAATATCTATCTATCTATCCATCTATCTATCTCAGTCTTTATACCAATCTCAGTCTATTTATATCTTTTTTAATATGTGTACATATATCACATTATATATTAACCCGTTACATTTTATAATTACCTAGCAAAAAAAAAGGTGTTGGTGGCTAAATGTTGGTTGTGGAAATTTTGTTTGAACTTGGTTAAAAAAAACAACTAATATCAGGCTTCATTTACTGCTACTGAACAGTGTTGATAGAGTTTTTCTATCCCCAAACCATCATTAATGGATCCATAAGTAGTAAGACATTTTTTACAACAATGTCAGTTACATTTGCAGGAGTGTAGTAAGACAAATTATTCCATTATACTTCTATGCAAAATTTTATGTGTACATCTATCAAAAGATCATAGCCAAATGAAAAGTCCCAAGGCTCATTTTTCTTTTGCATTGATAGTGACTTGACTTCAGGCTCCAGTATTACACTAAGTGGGTATTCTGAATCAGACCACCCCCAGCACAAGAAGTGGAATAGTCCAGTTCAGCCTTATAAAAAACAAGGCATGAATACCTGGGAGAAGACCTTCATAATTACATTATAATCACATTTTAAGTATACTATGAATCATGCATGTCAACGTCAAACTACTAGGAAAATACAAATGCAGAAAATACCAAAGCAAGGTTTATCTTTAGAGTTGTCCGAGGTCACCGGATGGCAAAATATGGCATTACTGGTCATGAAATACAAATATGTTTTTTTACCTTATGAATAGCTGGATGAACAAGATCAGATCCATATTTTTCACATGGTCAGCTATATGTTGGCTGTTCACAGTAGCAAAAAATGAGTCAATATATTTGAAAAAAAAAAAGGGGTATACTGGGTGCAAAGTAGCTCCCTGAAACTAATCAGAATTTTTCTTTATGTTTCAAAATCTTTCTATAGTGTATTTAGGAAGTTTTCACATTTCTTTAACCATAGAATCTTGGTTATTTCATTAAACAATTTTAAGATCTGAGCGAGATATGAGAAAGGGTTATTTCATTGAACAGTTTTGAGGTCTGAGAGAGACATGAGAAAGGGTTATTTCATTAAACAATTTTGAGATCTGAGAGAGACATGAGAAAGGGTTATTTCATTAAACAGTTTTGAGATCTGAGAGAGACATGAGAAAGGGTTATTTCATTAAACAGTTTTGAGATCTGAGAGAGACATGAGAAAGGGTTATTTCATTAAACAATTTTGAGATCTGAGAGAGACATGAGAAAGGGTTATTTCATTAAACAATTTTGAGATCTGAGAGAGATATAACAAAGTGATAGTGAGCTTATCATCAAGAATATATTCGCTCAAAGAGATTAGGTACTCCTGTATTTGTAGGCATCCTAAGGCAAATGATCAGCTTCATAGGAATGGAATCAACCTTAGTTCAAATCCTTGGCAAGACTGTTTAAATTTGTGCTAATGCCCAAAAGAAAGGCTTGAATCTAACTGTTCTCCACCAGTAAAGGGTGAATAGTAGGACAGACTGGATTCTTTAGCCTTGATTAGGCAACCAGTCTTGGAGAGCGAAAACTCTGAATTCAAACCAGCAGTATTCTGTTTAAAAAATGGACCTTGTGTCATATCCTGTCCAAATGTATATTCCCATATCATCATGTTCATATATCTGTATCCATAGAATCTTACTGAATATATACTATTCCTTTAAAGGCTTTTGTCTTTCATCATTTCTGGACATTGCAGAGTAGCCTTACAAGTATTTTTCTATATATCCAGGCACTGGAAGTGTTATATCCACCAGTGATCCAGAAAATTATACAAACTATTCACTGGTCCATGTAAAAGTGTCGCTTGAGTTAGGTTGGTCATGTGTACTATAGAAACAGAGACAGTGATGTTCAATATATATATATATATATATAGGTAAATGAGAACCAATCCTGAATGCAACCTGTAAATAGGAAGGCAACATGCAAGAGTCAAGGTAATGTCTATGTAGTATGAGGGTATAATCCAAATATGTATGTAGAAGAGATGGCTACTCTTTCATTGCCATGTTGATTTCCTTTGTATTTCCATTGTTTTTCCAAACATATCTTTATCTTTCAATTCCTGTCTATTCTTTATTTCTTGTTTGTGGAAACACACTGTCCAAACATAAGCACAAATGCAGAAACACATGACAGTGTATCTTTGTCTGTTTATCCCTTAACTCTATACAAAGAAACAATATGAAATTACACCCATTAATCTCCACCCCTTCATCATGTACATCAATTTGTCAGAGTCAAAAGTATAGATTGATTGGTTATGAGAAATTATGTGGCTCTGCCTCTTTCTTTGAATCAGCCAATAAAAATTCAGCTAAAATGATTCCAGTTCTTCATTTGCAAATTTTCTTTCTTTCTTTCTTTCTTTCTTTCTTTCTTTCTTTTATTAAGTTGAGTTCTTTTTGATTTCATTCTTTCTTTTTTTAATTGTATTTTCTTTCTTTCTCTCTTTCTTTCTTCTTTTTATTCATTTGACTTCTTTTCCATTTCATTCTTTCTTTCTTTTTAATTGAAATTCTTTTTTTTTCTTTCTTTCTTCTATTAATTTGAGTTCTTTTCAATTTCATTCTTTCTTTTTTTGATTGTATTTCTTTCTTTCTTTCTTCTTTTTATTCATTTGACTTTTTTTCCATTTCCTTCTTTCTTTTCAATTGAAATTCTTTCTTTCTTTCTTTCTTTCTTTCTTCTATTAATTTGAGTTCTTTTCAATTTCATTCTCTCTTTTTTTATTGTATTTCTTTCTTTCTTTCTTTCTTTCTTTCTTTCTTTCTTTCTTTCTTATGAGTTCTTTTCCATTTCGTTCTTTCTTTCTTTTTAACTGAAATTTTTTCTTTCTTTCTTTCTTTCTTTCTTTCTTTCTTATGAGTTCTTTTCCATTTCATTCTTTCTTTCTTTTTAACTGAAATTTTTTCTTTCTTTCTTTCTTTCTTTCTTTCTAGTTTTTTTTTTTATTTCATTCTTTCTTTATTTTATTCATTTATATAATTTCATTCTTTAATTCCAAATTTTCTTTTTTTCTTTCTTTCTTTCTTTTGAGTTTTTTTATTTCATTTTTTCCCTTTTATTTATTTGTGTGATTTCATTTCTTAATTCCAAATTTTTTTCTCTCTTTCTTTCTTTCGTATTTTTTGCTATCTAACTTTTATTCATTCACGTGATTTCAGCTCTTACTTCCAAATTTTCTTTTTTCTTTCATTCTTTCTTTAATTTTTTTTGCATTCTTTTTTCATTCAGTTGTATTCTTAGCTATTCAATCCTTTCTTTTTTCCATTCATCCATGTGGTTTCAGTTCTTAATTTCAAATTTTCTTTCATTTATTTTTACCAGTTCTTTCTTTCTTTCATTTTTTCTTTCTTTCATTTGTATTTTTTGCCATATCTTTATTTCTGTCTTCTTTTCTTTGATCTGTTTTCTTTCCTTTTTTCATTCATTTATATTCTTTGCCATTTTCTTCATTTTTTTTTTCATTCATTCATATGACTTCATTTTTTAGTTTCAAATCTTCTTTCTTTCATTTTCTTCCTTTCATATTATTTCTTCCATTTATTTGTATTTTTTTTTTCATTCATTTATATTCTTTGCCATTTTATTTTCTCTTTCTGTTTTTCATTCATGTGATTTCAATTGTTCATTTATAAATTTTCTTTCTTTCATTCTTCCTTTCATATTCTTTCTTCCTTTGTTTGATTCATATATATTAGGGTATTCAGCAAGTAATTACATTTCACCAGCAAGCATTGTATTTCAGCTTTTCAATAACTTTTTATATCCTCTTTATATCCTCTTTAGTAAAATGTAATTTCTTTCTGAACATCAAATATAAATGAATGAAAAGAAAAAAGGACAAGGAGAAAGGAAGGAAGAAAGAAAGTTAGTTGGTTGATTTCTTTGTTTAATAGCATATCAACCTTTGTAGGTTATTTAATGCCGAATCCATCCTTGTAGAAGACCAGCAGTGATACTATTTAACCCATAACTGGAGCAATAAGAGGCTTCATACTTTTCCAAAGGGTATTATTCCTAAAGTAAATGTAATTGGATTACTGGAGTTCAAACTTACTATGATGTCACAGTCCAGCATTTCAACCAAGTAAGGACCAAAGTTAAATCATACAAAACTGTGTCTAGAATTAGTTTATCATCTCTTCTATCAAACAGTTTGGTTTGGTTTGGTTTTATGGTACATCAACCATTGTAGGTTATTTAATGCCATATCCATTTTATACATATAAACAGATATATTTCAAACAATTCAGTTTAGCATAAGTACACAGGTTCTATGTCAAAAACAGTTCAATTTCAAACAATTCCGTTTAGCATAAGTACAGTTTAAATGTTAAAAAACAGTTCTATTTCAAACAATTCTGTTTAGTATAAGTATGTTTTTTTTGCTTACACACAGTTAAATATCAAAACAGTTCTATTTCAAACTGTTCAGTTTAGAATAAGTACACAGTTTCAATGTCAAAAATGGTTCTATTTTAAATAATTCAGTATACAGTTTAGTTCTATTTGACTCATAGATGGGACCCTATCAGGTGCTACCACTCTGGGCTTGGGTGGACCTGTGAGTGATGGCAAGAAAGGGGTACTTCACATTCCTCAAAGTTCCAGCATTACTGAACCCTCACCGTCAGATTGTTTAGTATCATACCAGGGACACTCATTGGGGAGGTATCTTACACCTCTGCAGAGAAGCAGTCAGTGCATTCTACAGCCCCAACTGATTTGGCTTCCTCTCTGGCAAAATATAATCACTTCCTGAACACACACACACACACACACACTATACACTTTCCTCCCAGGGTAACTTAGCACACTGGTGAAGAAATATAACAGTTGCCACTCTCATAATGCAAAGCTCTTCTAATGAATTGAGCATTCTGGCATCTGATGACGCAGAAATTTAAACAAACGAAATTCCATATTAATTCCCAAGTTGACGAGTCACTGGCTTGACCTAGGGGTATGTCATCAGCCTGATGTAAAGTTAGGCAGGTTTCAATCTGACTTGGAGTGTCTTGCGTGTCTAGCCACACTGAAGAGTTGTGATAAAATGAAACAGTCTGTCTGTGGATGACGATGTATATATACATATATATATAGATAGATATATATATATCAACATGCGACTAGCAAAGGCATGGACATCTATCAATAGGCTATCGGTCTTATGGAAGTCAGACCTGATCAATAAAATAAAACGCAGCTTTTTCCAAGCAGCAGTTGTGTTGATACTGTTATATGGATGCACCATATTGACGCTAACTAAATGTATAGAGGAAAAACTTGATGGCAATTACACAAGAATGCCGTGAGTTGTATTGAACAAGTCCTGGAGGCAATACCCCACAAAACAGCAGCTGTACAGCTGCCATCATGAAAACTATCCAAGTTTGACGAACCAGACATGCTGGAGAAGTAATGACAAACTCATAAGTGATATACTCCAGTGGACCCCTTCTCATGGACAAGCAAAGGCTGAATGACCAGCTAGAACCCATATACAACAACTCTGTGTTAATATAGGATGTAACCTGGAAGACCTCCTGGGAGTGATGGATGATAGAGAGGGTAGCAAAAGAGGGTCAGGAAGATCCGTGCTAGCAGAGCAACATGATGATGATGATGATGGAGACATTAGCTTAGCGGTTAGAGTGTTCGCCAATGGCCCGGGAGACCTGGGTTCAATCCCAGGTCGAGTCATACCAAAGACTTAAAAAATGGTACTTGATGCCTCCTTGCTTAACACTCAGCATTATAAGGTACAGATCAAGGGTAAAGTGGAGCAATCCAGGGAAAGGAGTAGCGCCCTTCCTTACACCTTGGTGTAGTAGCTATCGAAAAGGGAGCCTTCAGGTCACCCTCGACTATGGTCGCCAACCAATGTTAAATGACATAAAACTACATCTAAAATTAAACAAGATCACACACAAACCAAAGCCAAGAAATGATAAGATCATTAAAATGGGATGATCTTCCCCATCCTCACCAGATTTTGCACTTCCAGATTTTTATTTGTTTCAATCACTCAAACATTTCATGAATGGCCGAACATTCATAAAGAAGTTGAAATGATCTTTCAAACATCTTTTTTGGAAAAAACCCAGATTTCTTTAAACATGGAATCAAAAATTTACCTTCTCATTTAGCGTCAGTCATGGAAAATGAAAATGATACATTTTCAAGGATTATTTTTAAATTGATTTAACTTACTTTTGTTTTATATTCTCTCTGGCAAAAGGTAATTACTTTCTTAACACTTATATATATATATATATATATATATATTGAAGAGTGTAGCAAGTTGTTATTAAGGCAAGTTTTATGAAAGATGATGAAACACTGTTTATTATTTTTAATAGTAATTTTTCAAGTCTTCTTATTTTTCTTGTGTCTACACTTGAGCAGAAGATATGGGACAATTTCTTTACTACCTGGATCCCAACACAAGAAAAATAAGAAGACATGAAAAATTACAATAAAATATTATAAACAGTGTTCCATCGTCTTATCTTAATATATATATATATATATATATATCATCATCATCAAGACATGCAAACAGCATGAATTTCCTTGACTCTTACAGGCCATCCATCCCTTTTGGCCATCATTGTTTGCAAGTCCACTAGATGATACCCAGTGTCCCCAGAGAACTGATTAGTGTTTTTGCTGGTTGACCAACACTGGTGGGTCTATGTGTAGCAGTCTATAAGAGAACATCACTTATATGGTTATCCTTACTACCCCAGCAGTACCCAACATGCCTTGCTCATCTTAAATGATTTGTGAGATGGGAGGTAAGTGGCTGTACAGAGGCTGTTTTGCAGGATGCTGACACTAGGATTTGTTCAAAGCAGCTTGCAGCATCTTTGTTTAGTTCTCATTTTGCTTTTTCTCGGTTTCTTTAGAGTTCAAGTGGTGCCACCAAACAGTAGTACAAACACAGCTTGGAAGAATTCCAGTTTTATTTCATCATATAGATCTGAGTTCCATATTATTGTTAACCAGCCAATAGCAGTTTATGCCTTTCTTATACATATGTTGGCATCATTTAGGAAGAGGAATGAGTCTCTACATGAACTCAGATAAAATAGACCGTGTGTTTTAATCAAGATAATGCCATCTCTTTATTGAATAGCAAATCTCTTAAATTTGTAGCCCCATTCATATACCTTGGTAGCAATATTTCATATATATATGTATATATGATATAATATTGACTCACCAACCCGGCACCATCTCAAACATAGACAGATACAAGACAGACCTGTTGCTTCCAATATGAGGGCTCTGAACTCAACCAACTGTTTCTGCCTCTAAACTCTGAACTTGACGATCCCAACTGACTTCACTTCCAAAAATCTCTTTCTTATATAATATATTAATTACCTCATCCTCTAATGTTATAAGAACATGTGTCATTAGGTTTCTTTCCATACCTGATAGCTAAATCAGCTGTCATTCAATTCAAAATGTATTTGTTTTAAACATCTGGCCCCTAACAATGATATCAAAACAGAATCCCTGTTATGTTAGGCAGACTGTCATCCCATAACCTGTGATATGTGTACACGTATGGCCTTTGTGACTCACACTGACATTCAAAGTTTTTAGCTAACTTACAATTTATTAATACAAATGAAATAATTACCTAATATAATCAATTATCATGCTTGATTATATTATGTGCGTGTATAAATATATATATATATATATCATTATATATATATATATATCATCATATAGTGCTGGGACATTGGCTTAATGAGTAGCTTGATTATATTATGTGTGTGTATAAATATATATATATATATATATATATATATGTATATCATCATATATATATATATATATATATCATCATATAGTGCTGGGCCATTGGCCTAATGAGTAGCGTGTTCGCCAATGGTCCTAGAGACTGGGGTTCAATCCCAGGTCGAGTCATACCAAAGACTCAAAAAATGGTACTAGATGCCGCCTTACTTAACACTAAGCATTATAAGGTAAGGATCAAGGATAAAGTGAAGCAGTCCAGGGAATGGAGTAGTGCCCTCCCCTACACCTCGCTGTTGTAGCTATTGAAAAGGGAGCCTTTGGGTCACCCTCAACTATGGTCGCCAACTTTTACTATACCATCATTAAATCATGCTGACCACATGAAGTCTCTGACACTTTCTTGCAATGCATCCCAATCATCCTTTCCTCGGGTAAGTCTTCTAGACCGCATCCAATCTACATAGAGCAGATGTAAGTCTTTGCCCGCTGGCCAGCCAACACAGGTGTGTCCATACATAGAAGTCCATAAAAGAACATCAGTTATGAGTTCATCCTTATTTCTCTAGGAGTGCCTGACATGTCTTGTTTGTCTTACTTGGATGGTTTGTGAGATGGGAGGCAAGTGACCATTTAACTGATTTGTTTAAAACAACATGCAGCATTCTTGCATAGTTACCATCTAGCATCTTCTGTATGCATTTCATTAGCGTGTAGTGCAACCATACAATAGTACTGACATGGCTACAGCTTGGAGGAATTCTTGTTTTTTTTTTTACCAGAGAGATCTGATTTCTATATTGTCAATAAACTGTATGTAGCAGTCCATGCCTTTCCTATACATATGTTGACATCATTTAGGAAGAGGAATCAGTCTCTTTGGGAACTCAGATAAAACAGTGTTCATCATCATAATGGCGCCATTTCTTCACTAAATGGCAAGCTTCCTAAATTAATAGACCAATTCATATAGCTTGGTAGCCAAATCTCGCAAGAATACATACATACAGTGTGTCTCAATATACATGGGACCCATGTGTTCTTTTTTGTTTCAGATTTAAAAATAGTATACTACCAGCTCATTGGCCTAGAGGGTAGAGTGTTCGTAAATGGTCAGCGAGACTTGGGTTCAATCCAAATACTTTAAAAAACTTGATATCTCCTTGCTTAACACTCAGCAACATAAGGTACATATCAAGGGTAAAGTGGAGCAATCCTGAGAAAGGAGTAGCACCATCCCCTACACCTCGGTGTAGTAGCTATTGAAAAGGGAACCTTCAGGTCGCCCTCGACTACGGTCACAAACTTTACTTATACTATAACAACTATTAATCCTTGATCACAGTACCTTGGACAAGAGAGTAAAAAATATTTTGCCTCACTACTTATTTGGAGACAAAATCATTCAAAATTGTCTCCAAATAGATACAACCCATTGATATGATAATGATTTATTACTGAGACCAGAAACTCAAAAAAGCTGCATTCCCTGGAACTTGATAAAATATCAATTAAAAGAAATATTGATTTGATGTCTATAGCTCAAAGGATGCATTTTTAGAGGACATGTTCCAAATGGCCGCCATTGAGCTTGTCTCAATAATAAATCATTACCATATCAATGGGTTGCATCAATTTTGAGACACCCTGTATATATATAAGTGAGCTGACCTTAATTGAGGTTGACCCAAAGGCTCTCTTTTCAATAACTATCACACTGAGGTATAGGGGAGGGTGCTACTCCTTTCCCTGGATTGTCCCACTTACTCTTGATCTGTACTCTATAATACTATGTTTTTTTAGTCTTTGGTATGACTAATCCTGGGATTGAACTTTGCTCTCCTGGATCATTGGTGAACACTCTAACCATAGTACCAAATTGGAAGAAAAACTTAACAGACCGTCAATTGTTGTCCATATGATAAACCAACCTCTTCAGATAGCCATCACATTGTGGCTTCTCATATGGTGTGAACAGCAGAAATAAATGTATAATAGCCAAATGACAGTTTGTTGAATGTTTTCAAATTATATGAATTTGCTCTGGGTGATATTTATAAATTTATATATTCATTATCATACATTGAGCACTCCTGGAGATTTATCAGAATCCTCTCAAATTGAATCATTCCCAACACATCTTCTTTGAATTTTACATATATATATATATGCCTCTTACATCTCCTCAATTGTCTCATAATGACAGCCTCTGAGCTTAGGGAATAACCAAAAGTCTCAGGGAGCAAGGTCTGGACTATAGGGAGGCTGAGGAACTGTCTTGATGCCCATCTTGGTCAAATAGTCTGTGACAAGGATGGAGTTATGGACTGATGTATTGTCCTGATGGAAATGCCACTGACCCAATTTGAAGAGTGCTGGCCTCTTCCAATGGAATCTCTTCCTGAACTCCCTTAAAACCTCAACATAGTAACCCTAACCCTAACCCTTTGACCAATCAACTTTGGTGTATTGACTTCCTTACTCCTCCCACACCTCTCATCATCCCTCACAGACTCCCTGCTTTCCTTGAATCTCTTATGCCACTCAAAAACTGATGTTTGATTCATGCAAGATGGTCCAAAAGCAGTCTGAAGCATTCCATACATTTCTGTGGCATTTTTTCCAAGTTTAAAACATAATTTTATTGCATATCGTTCTTCTAAAGTGTCCTCACATCAAGATTGCATTTTTGAAATTCACCAGCTGTGACAATCAGACTTTAGTAGGGTGTATTCCAATTGCTGCTGTAGCTGTTCATTTGAACCTGAAATCATAAAAATTGGTCAGTCATCTCATAAGATGTATAGCAATAACATAGTGAATTTTCAAGAGTCTATGACAATTTTAAATGCCTGTACAAAATAGTCTGGAAACTTATTGAAGGCACCATGTAGCAATACTTGGAACCATTTGACTGTGTGCAAATGAATGAATAGTGTTGAATAGAATAATTAAATAGCAATACTTGTAACCACTTCACTGTGTGCAAACAAATGATTAATATTGAATAGAATTATTAATGTTAGATAGCAATAGTTGAAACTATTTAACCATAGCAATACTTGTATGCAAACAAATTCGTTCTAACTCATTTAAAAAATGAAATTACCAACAAACTGTGTACAAATAAATGACTGATGTTAAATCGTGACTTTTATATAACAATACTTGAAACCATGTAACTGTTTGCAAAAAAAAATGAGCTCAAACTCATTTAGAAATGTTATCATAAATTTTTTTTTTAAATCATTTATATTCAATACATATGTATAAACAGGATTTGGCATTAAATAACCTAGAATGGTTGATATGCCATAAACCCAACTAAACCAAATCATATATATTCAGTATATATGTATAAACAGGATTTGGCATTAAATAACCTACAATGGTTGATATGCCATAAACCCAACTAAACCAAATCATATATATTTGATATATTCATGTAAACAAGATTTGGCATTAAATAACCTTCGATGATTGATATGCCAAAAACTCCAACCAATCTTTTTTTCTTTTTTTATCTATCTATCTATCTATCTATCTATCTATCTATCTTTTCTTCTTTTTCATCTATCTATCTATCTATCTATCTGTCTATCTATCTAACTCTTTTGGTCTATTGGTACTTATCCAGAATATCCCTCTAATGAAATGACTGCTGTAATATATAAAAAATTCTATAGAAATGTCATGTATACATTCACTATTCTTCATTTTTTATTTTTTTACTGAATTTTGACATTTCAAAAGTCTATCTTCAACTCACTAGAGTTCACCTATCCCCTATATTTCTCTTGTTTTTCTCTCCCCCAATCACTAAAAAGATGGCAACTTCCAGCCAATTGCTGAAATATAATTTTTGGTACTTAAATGTAATTGTTCAATAAAAAAATGAAGGAAATGGCAGGAGATTATATGTTTTTTTAGATATTTTATCAGAGACATTTCATTAGCAGGATATTCTGGACACATACCAATAGATCAAGAGAGATGCATGCATAGATCAAAATAGATAGATAGATAGATAGATAGATAGATAGATATGAACAGACTGAGATGGATAAACTCATAGATAGATAGATAGATGCAATGAGTTGAATCCCACAGAATGTACGCAGAAAGGGTAAAAACGGAAGAAAAATATGTTTGATGGTTTGAAATAATTATGATAAATTTTGATTCAATTGGAATTTATCTATCATAATTATTTCTAATACTAAAATAATTTTGATTAAATATTTTTGCATTCAAAAAAAGATTGAAGTTGAAACACAATGACAAATAAACAAACCATCAAACATTTTTAGTTCGTTTTTACCTTTTCTATGTACATAAATAGATAGATATGAACAGATTGAGATAGATAGATAGATAGATAGATAGATAGATAGATAGATAGATAGATAGATAGATCAATCAAGATATGACTAAGCTAAATTGAATCTGATACAAAACTAAACTGACATGTCTGCTTTAAAAGCTAGTATTTATAAATCTAGCTTTTTTTACCTTTAACAAAAGACTAACAGAATTCGTCACATCAAAGGTGCATTGAAAGTGCACTGATCCATGGGACTACTACCATCAATTTATGGCCAGGCTTCTACAACATACCCCCTGTCGACACCAAATTAACACTTTAGGAATGTGAAACACTAAAAGATATAAACAAGAAAAAAATTAAACAAAACAACTCATTGCCTTGTCGACACTAACAATATCCTGTGCAGAGGGGTAAGAACCCCCAACCCACCAAAAAAAAGAATGATGTCTTGGGTATTACACAAGAGTGTCTCTGATGGTGAGGCTCCAATTCTGTAGCTCTAGGGAGTGTGAAGTACTCCCTTCATTGAAATTACTTCCAGGTCCACTCTGTTCCAAATTGGTAGCACCTGTCCTATCTATGGGTTAAATAGATCTGTTTGCAAATTATTTATATTGTATAAGAATACTTGATACCATATAACTGTGTGCAAAACACTCTTAAGAAAATACAGAAAATGTATTTACTAACCCCTTCATATGGATACGATGTAACACAAGGTCAATTTTTAAGCAGAGTTTAACAAGTTTAAATTCAAATTTTCCTTCTCTTAGACTGATTGCTCAACCAAGGCAAAAGAACCCAGTCTGCCCAACAATTTATCCATAATTGGAAGGAGAATAGTTGGATTCATACCTTTCCCAACCATATTAGCGCTAAGTGAAGTGCAAACAGCCTTGTCCAGGTTTTGAACTCAGGACGCCATGTCCATTTCCCATGATAACGATTACATCACAGCATATCCATGAAAAAATAGAAATGTATACTATTTCCTAACCTCTAGGCATAAAATAACCCCAGATAGTTTGACATGCCATTAAAATCAATCAGTCAATAAATCAAATCGTTTACACTTGAGGGGAATTTTTTATTTAGGAAACAAGAAAATGTTGCATTGAGCTAGGTGGGAGGGAGTATAGAGGGTGCTGCACTTGCATTATCTTGTGTTTCTCACGCAAAAAAATTGTTCAAAATGTATCAAAACTGGCTTTATAAGTTTTCCAATTTGGCACTATGTCTAGACTGCAGTCTGGACATGTAGATATCATCTCTTTATTAAATAAATCATGCATACATATTCATTTAAATTTTGATGCTCAAAGCTCAAAGATTCAGCTCCATACTTTTTAATCATGACTTGTATGTTTTCGTGGCCAACAGCCAAAACTATTTCCAGAAATTAACCAAGACTTTCCGCTCATTTAATCTAAATTCATACCAACCACTAAATTAACCTTCTGCCTTACACCAGACCCTAATGTTATGATTGCAAACAATCTCTTCTTTTCCACTTTCCCACCCTGGGTAACCAGAAAACAAAAACGCAGCTTCACCCAAGTAATTAGTCCATTATACTTCGTAGAGACGGTTTCCATGGAAGTCATGTGTAACAAGAACCTTTACTTATACAGAACAAGGGTTCACATTTCATTCTCAAGTGACCATTTATTAATGGTTTGGTCAAATGGAAATATCCAATTTACTTCAATTAGAGCAGGTTCTCCCTGGAAATGCTTCAATCAGGATAAAACAAATTTTATTGATCTCACCTGGTATTAACAAGAATTTTATGATTGTTCATATCCATAAATTGTTCATTGTTCATTCCCATAAATATATAAACCCAAAACAATTTTTTAATAAAGAGGGAATTTTCTTCTAAACCAAACATACCAAGATTTTATCATTTATTGTTGAACATTATATAATCAAAATAGATATCATTAGGTACATTATGACTCAGAAATATGTACACCCAAAACTATTTTTTTTAATACAAAGCTAATTTTTTTCTAAACCAAACATATAAGGAATTTATCATTTCTAGCTGAAATATCAAAATAGATATTATTAACTATTATTTACACTATCACTCATAAATAAATACACTCCAAAAATCTTTTTATAAAATTTAATTTTCTTTTAAACAAGAAATACCAGATTTTTTTATTTTTAGAGTAACATTATATAATCAAAATGGATATTATAAGATTTTACTTACGACCAATCTCTATCACAATGAAGCTATGTTATCAAAAACATAAATATATAGCAGTCCGAAAATAAATACCTCCCTTTTTTTTTATATATGAGATCCAGCTTCATCATCATAATCAAGTTGTGCTTAGAGCACAGAGTCCCTTGACTCTCTCATACCATCCATCCCTATTATCCATGACTCTTGCTTGGTCCTCCAAACTAAATCCAGTCTCCACACTGAGCTGACATAAGTAAATCCTTGTTAGTCAGTCAACACTGGCACATTGATAAGTAGGAATCCATAGAAGAATGTTGCTTGTTAGTTTGTCCTTGCTTCTCAACAGTGCCCCACATGTCTTGTCTATCTTACTTGTATAATTTGTGTGATGGGGGGTAAGTGGCCATAAATATAGAGCTTTATAATCCATAATATTCACAGCCCAGTCAGTTGGGGTCTGTAGAATACATCGACTGCATCTCTGCTGAGGGGTAAGTCTCCTGTAAATGATTGTCCTGAATATGACATCAAAGAATCTGATGGTGAGGCTCCAGCCTTGAAGTTTTAGGGAATGTGGAGTACCCCTTCATTGCCATTGCTTCCACATCCACCTTAACTTAGAGTGGTAGCACCTGATAGGGTCCTATCGATGGGTCAAATAGAACAAACTATATGTGCAAACAAATGACTGATGTTAAATTGTGACTTGTATTACAATACTGAAAACCATTCAACTGTGTGCAAAAAAAGATCTCAGACTGTTTTAAGAAGGTTATCTACAAAATGTCTTTATGAATCATATATATATCTAATATATATGTATAAACAGGACTGGTATTATATAACCTACAATAGTTGAAATGCCATAAAACCAAACCAAACCAAATCTTATATATTTAATATATATGTGTAAAGAGGATTTGACATTAAATAACCTACAGTGGTTCATATGCCATAAAACCAAACCAAACCAAACCAAATCATATATATTTAATGTATATATGTATAAAGAGGATTTGGCATTAAATAACCTACAGGGGTTGATATGCCATAAAACCCAACCAAACTAAATCATATATATTTAATATATATGTATAAAGAGGGTTTGGCATTAAATAACCTACAATGGTTCATATGCCATAAAACCAAACCAAACCAAATCATATATATTTAATGTATATATGTATAAAGAGGATTTGGCATTAAATAACCTACAGTGGTTGATATGCCATAAAACCAAACCAAACCAAATCATAATATTCATCAACAGTATATTTGTAGACAGAAAATGAAAATGTAACCCTCTGATCTTGTGATTCGATTCACAAAAGATTAAACATACAGGTTATATAGTCAGATTACAGTAAATAATCACATTGAGATGAATACATACACAGGTTTTAAAATAAACTGTACATCCTCCTTTAGGAGGATATACACATATCTCAGCAGTCATATTCATTTTATCATATATTAATTTACCCAATGCCTCTGCACAAGCAGGATGTGACACAAGGTCAATTTTTAAGCAGAATTTAAACTGGTTTGAATTCAGAGTTTTCCTTCTCCTAGACTGGTTGCCATAGCAAGGTAAAAGAGGACTGCAGTTTGCCCATAGCTGAAGGAAGAAAAGCTGGATGCATACCTTTCAACTCATGTACTCATTTTGATTAATGATAAAGTACAACAGAGATTATTTCTGATCAACTGGGATTTTCTGTGGATACAGTACACAAAATTGGGCCTGATGACCTTACCTTATGTAAGTAGGGAGTCCCAGTGGCATACTGGTGAACATGCTGGACTACAACATTGTCCTATTTACCAACCCCTTCGCTCGGGCAGGATATGACACAAGGTCAATTTTAAGCGGAGTTTAACAGGTTTGAATTCAGAGTTTTCCTTCTCCTAGACTAGTCGCCTCAGCAAGGCTGAAGAACCTAGTCTGTCCTACTATTTACCCATAGCTGGAGGGAGAATATTTGGATTCATACCTTTCCCAAGGGTATTAGTGGTATGTGAAAATACAATCAGTCTTGTCCAGGATTTGAACTCGTGTCGCCGTGTCCATATCCTGCGACGATAACCATTACACCACGGGCACCTCCAACATTGTAGTGAGTTCAGATCTTCCCAGATAAGGAGGTTCATAGCCTAGAGTAAGCTGCTGGAAGTATTGTCCTCCACATGAATACAAATACAAGGTGTCTCAATATACATGGGACCTATGTGACTGCTAATAACTTTACTAATAATAATGTGTTCTTTTTTGTTTCAGATTACCACACCAAGTCAGAGCGGACATGGGAGTGATGGCTATGAGGGGGTACTCCACATTCCCCAAAGCTCCAGCATTATTGGAGCCTCACCATCAGAGTGTTTAATGACATATACAGGACACTCAAGGGGGTGTTCTTACCTCTCTGTAGAGATGCAGTCAGTGTATTCTGCAACCCCAGCAGACTAGGCTCAAGCTTTTTAATTCTAACTAGTTTAATATTATGATATCATATTTGTTGTTGACTTTTTTGTCCAATGGGATCCAAACACAGCAATACCCATAAAAAAGTGTGTGGGCTGCAAAGGAGGACTATGTTAAAAAATAAACCTCATTTTATCAAATTCCATGATAGTATCTTGGTCAGCCTATGAACTTTTCAGTCACCCTTGAATGTCATCTAATAAGAATAACATACATAAAATTCATTATACATTATAAAAACTTCATATTCACAAATAATGCTGAACTCCAAAAACCCACTGCCCTTTAGACAAGCCTATGAGTATGCTGACTATATCCGCAGCTGAGGGGTAAGACCCTTGAAAAAAAAGAGGGTATTCTGGGTATGACACTCTAACTGCATGTGATGGTAAGGCACCAGTCCTGGAGATCTGGTGACTGCAGAGTTACCTTCACAGGTCTATTCTAACCTAAAGAGATAGTACCTGTTAGGATCCCATCTACAAGTCAAATAAATCTATTTAAAAATTATTTGTATTTGATAAAAATACTTAATGCCAGGTAACTAAATTATTTGGATTAAGAATAGTTACTTGAAGCTATAATTAGTGGGTTGAGTGTTCACCAATGGTCCGGGTGCCCGGGGTTCAATACCAGGTTGGGTCATACCAAAGACTTAAAAAATGGTACTTGATACTTCCTTGCATGACACTCAGCATTATAAGGTACGTATCAAGCGTAAATTGGAGCAATCCTGGGGAAAGAGTAGTGCCCTCCCCTACACCTCAGTGTAGTAGCTATTGAAAAGGGAGCCTTTGGGTCACCCTCGACTACAGTTGCCAACTTTACTTTATTATTAGTTACTTGAAACTATATAACTGTATACAAATTATTTGTATTAAGAATAGTTACTTGAAGTTATAATTGTTTACTAAGGATTCTGGATACTATAGTATCACATTTTCGGATAGTTTGTTTATCAATCTTGTCTGTGCCCACGCTGTGTTTGAAAGATCCATAGACAAGGAATTATACAATCTATCCTTAACTTCTGACTCTCAGAGTGATCCGTTGGAACAACGTTGCCTGGGTGTTGACAACTTAAAAACAAGAAGAACTCTTCGTCAACAATTAACAATCATTTATTGTTCGATGTTCAGACTGCATACAGAAGCAAGAGAGAGAGAGACAGAGAGACAGAGACAGAGAGACAGAAAGAGAGAGAGTGGGAGAGAGAGAGAAAGAGAGAGGGGGGAGAAAGAGAGACAGACAGACAGACAGAAAGAGAGAGAAAGAGAGAGAGATAGTGGGGGAGAGAGAGAAAGAGAGAGAAAGAGGGAGAGAAAGAGAGAGAGGGAGAGAGAATTTGTAAGGGTCTATGAACAGACACAAAGAGACCTCCCCAGCCCAACAGAACTCCCTGAATGCAAACTTCTGACAACTGACCAACTGGCTAACTGACTATTTTTTCAAAATTTGCTGATTTTTATATATTTAAATTCAGATTTGGTTTGGTTTGGTTGATTTGGTTTAGTGGCATATCAACCTCTATAGGTTATTTAATGCCAAAGCCTGTTTACACATAAGTACGGTTTGTAAACACATAATTTAATCATACCATACTAAAACCAAACAACCCATTTACTCGCGTACGAGTAAGTATTTGCAAGTATTTCTATATGGCATTAGTTTATTTAGTGATGATAGTAGGGAAAAAATAATAATAAAAAAAAAACACTATTTCTACCAACACAAACATAATTCTATTCAGCAATAATTTGCTTTCTGTTGATTACTTTGTTGTGTTTTCAGGATTGTAACCAAGTCTATATTTTCTGGTACATTCAGGATGTTATAGTAAAATATATCAAATCTCTTCTGATTTACCCACGTAACTCTTCACACACCTAACTACTAAAACACACAAAACACAGACCCACAGACACTGACATTGTAGAAGAAAATACCAACTACCAGATGTTGACCCAACTACGGCCAGTGTCAAACTGAGAAAATCATGGCTTCTGTGCATAGGCTCCACGCATAGTCTATCCAAAATCCCCAGAAAATTCCCAGTTACAAAAAAAAGGTTTATTTTTCAACCAATCATTTTTTTCCACAAGTAGTATTTTCTAGAGCCAGTGTTTTAAGTTGGAAAGATATGTATAGGCTAAGCAGAGGTCACACACCAGTTGAATCTTCGGTGGCCGAAGAGCATCACCCGACAACACCGTCCAACCAGATCAAAGCAACTGCTTGTCGCCGAAAAGACAAGCTCCCGTCAGCCGGCCAGATATTTCATCCGCTTGTTTATTTTATTTATTCAATAAACAAAATAAACTAAATCTACTCATCAGTCTTATTTTTCTTGCAACCACACGCTTGTATATAACAAGAATATCGGTGGGGGTGATATCATCTTGCTAAATTATTGCATCATGTCTCAAGTGTCCAAAATTCACTGTTTTTATTTCTCCAATCAAACCTGTCACAGAAAAGATAGGAATCCATCTTGTTTACATATTGGCCTTCCTGTGTTGAACGTTATATACTCACTTAAACTTTTCCATTTAACTTACATTTCTGCTCAAAGATTTTAGCCAAATTAACAGCTAGCCAAAAAGCTTGTGGCCCAACCAAACCAGGTAATAAAACAATTAACCATCATGGCAACTGTGCCACAATTATTATTAGTTACTTGAAATCATATAACTGTAAATTATTTGTATTAAGAACAGTCACATGAAGCTATTATTGTTTACTAAGGATTATTATTAGTTACTTGAAATCATATAACTGTGAATTATTTGTGTTAAGAACAGTCACATGAAGCTATTATTGTTTACTAAGGATTATTATTAGTTACTTGAAATCATATAACTGTGAATTATTTGTGTTAAGAACAGTCACATGAAGCTATTATTGTTTACTAAGGATTATTATTAGTTACTTGAAATCATATAACTGTGAATTATTTGTGTTAAGAACAGTCACATGAAGCTATTATTGTTTACTAAGGATTATTATTAGTTACTTGAAATCATATAACTGTAAATTATTTGTATTAAGAACAGTCACATGAAGCTATTATTGTTTACTAAGGATTATTATTAGTTACTTGAAATCATATAACTGTGAATTATTTGTGTTAAGAACAGTCACATGAAGCTATTATTGTTTACTAAGGATTATTATTAGTTACTTGAAATCATATAACTGTGAATTATTTGTGTTAAGAACAGTCACATGAAGCTATTATTGTTTACTAAGGATTATTATTAGTTACTTGAAATCATATAACTGTGAATTATTTGTGTTAAGAACAGTCACATGAAGCTATTATTGTTTACTAAGGATTATTATTAGTTACTTGAAATCATATAACTGTAAATTATTTGTATTAAGAACAGTCACATGAAGCTATTATTGTTTACTAAGGATTATTATTAGTTACTTGAAATCATATAACTGTGAATTATTTGTATTAAGAACAGTCACATGAAGCTATTATTGTTTACTAAGGATTATTATTAGTTACTTGAAATCATATAACTGTGAATTATTTGTGTTAAGAATAGTTACTTGAAGCTATTATTGTTTACTAAGGATTATTATTAGTCACTTGAAACCATATAATTGTGTGCAAAAAAATGACTATTATTAAATAGAAATGATTAGTTGAAACCAGATGATTAATAGTATTAGTGACATAGAAATTATCAGGTACCTGGCTGCTAGGGGAAATAGGGATAGATAGATAGATAGATGGTGGTTATGGTGCTGGAGTAGGTGGGTTTATTTATCTATGGATGATACTGTATATACTTTAAAACAGAAAAGTGGTTCTTACTTACCCTTTGCCTTCGCTGCATTTCTGGGGTCAATAGACAATCTTTTGTGCTTGCACCAAGTTCTCTTTCTGATTCATCATTTATCTCCCCTTTCTGATTTATCTTTTCTCTTTCCGTTGTCACTTTGCTAATCAACAACTTACGATTTTTCAACCCTCGATCATGATTTTTGACTAATGACTGGTTTCTTGCCCCTCGCTGGCTTGCTTTCTGTGCGGCCGTTGTCTGCCGTAACTTCAGGAAACATGTTACTGCAAACAATGAAGAACTGATTGGTTGCCGTTTAGGCACACCAGCTTTCCCTTTTGGATTGACAGGTTTCGTCCAAATTCGGGTGTAAGAAATTGGACTGGATTTCTTATGGTAAAATTTAACACCATATCCATCAACAATCAAGCCTTCCATGAGTCTCGCACCAATAGTTTTGTCATTCTGTTGATGCCTGCAATCCATAGTATCCCTATTAATTTTAAGGTTGCTTCGAAGACTGTCCCGGGTCAGATTAGATCTTGAGCCTCGGCTGCTGTCAACTCTGTAAGCTTTCGGTCTTGTGCTATGTTTGACACTCTCTGTGGTTAATCTATCTCTTAACCAGACAACACACTGCTTTGCTTTGAGCTGCTGGAGAGCCACATCTTCCATCCGAGGAGATGTCCTTTCAAAAGGACACAAAAGATTTGCATTTTGGGACTTTTGGTTTTCCATATTTACTGTGTCCTTTGTTGAAACATGGAAAAGCATTCACTCCTTTTTATTACTTTGCAAGATGATTGTGTAAACTCTCAATCTAAAACATAAAATAATAGAAATTAATTAATTATTGCATTTATTTATAGGCGACATGATCTCATATATAATGCAATCCACTATATTTATCAGTAATAAAAAGAATATAAGGTTTGCCAGGAACATAAGCTGCTATTTTTAATATCTCCAGAATTAATGGCCCAAACTTGTTTGATTAATTGATTTTAATGGCATGTCAATGCGTCAAGGGTTATTTAAAGTCAAGAGGTTAAAGAATTGCATTCATTGTATGCTCATATTTACATTTTTATGTAGTTGTTTCTTAATAATTTTTTATACACTGTTCCGTCAAATACAAATGAATTTTATAAAGATCTACTTTACACATTGATGGGACTCTAACAGGTACTACCCCTTTGGGTCAAAGTGGACCCGGGAGTAATGGTAATGAAGGGATACTCAACATTCCTTAAATCTCCAGAATTGGATCCTCACTATCAGTTGCAGGTAAGTATTGTACCAAGGACACCCCTTTTTGGGGGGTGTCTTACCCCTATACAGGGAGTACAGTCAGTGTATTCTAAGCCCCACCAACAGGATAACCCAACATAGAGGTAACTTGCTAACCAGTCTGTGGAAGAATTTACTTCACATACTCTCCTATGGGGTTATTCAGTCCGCAGTGAGATGCTACTGATGGTTTGCTTTGGTTTTATGGCATATCAACCATTGTTGGTTATTTAATGCCGATCCTGTTTTTACATTTATAGGGTATCTTAAAATAGATGCAACCCATTGATATGATAATGATTTATTGATGAGAAAAGCCCAATGGTAGTCATTTTGAACATGTCCTCTAAAAAATGCATCCTTTGAGCTAGAGACATCAAACCAATGGTTTTTTTATTGTTATTACGCTTCCGGTCCATGACGTTACTCACATCCCCTGGTCTCAATTCCAATCTGGGATTTTTATTTTGACATCTCTGAATGACACATCCTCTCCGTGCGCGCGTGAACACCTGCGTTAATGTTGCACCTAACTAACCCATGCACTAAGCGAAAGATTCTCATCCTAACTAAACCGAAAGGCAAGATATACAAAACGAGATCCCTCCGCAATTATATTACATATATAATTTGAAGAAGAGTTGTTTATGGCATGTTGAAGCATTCCATTGTGCCTACATAGGCAAGTTTATTCCTTGGATTATGATTGGTTTGCTGGTCTATGTGCCGGCATATTCATGTATAAATACAGCTTCAATTTAGTATTGTTACTGGACCTGTATTTCTTTAAAGTTTGGCCCACTGGGTTTGTCTTGGCTTTAGTGGCAGTCAGATGAGGCCATCTGTCATGGATTCCGGGAAGCAGGCATTCATATCACATGCGCTAAGACAGGTGCCCTTGAGCCTCAGGGGCCATCCCTCTAGGCTCTATCCCTCTCTCGAGGGGCTAGGTTTATTGCCTCAAGGTGCCACTTTTTAGGGGAATGCCAATGGCTCAAGGAATTTTTGAAACAGCCAGACGTGCGTGGGTTATGGTCCTATGCCCAGTTCCCACAGAAAAAAGAAGGCCATGTGCTACACTCATGTGTACATGGGGCACTCAACAATTACCAGAACTGTATTGAGTTACAGACTGTTTTATTTCGTCTGCCAACTGGACGCTAATTGGAATCCTTGAGCAAATAAGTGTTATTATTATTATTGTTACTATTCCACAGGTTGCTATATCAAGTTTACAGTGCCAGCCTGCCCTACTATTCATAACTGGAGGTAGAATAATTGGATGCATATTTTTTCCAAGGATATTAGCATGATGTAAAATGTAAACAGCTTCATCAAGGGTTTGAATTCATATAGTTGTATGATGATAACCACTACACAACAAGTACCTCAGTATGTAAACTATATAAATTCTTATTTTGGTTAATACAAACCAATAAAAAGTTGAACAAATTATGGTCCTTTTTTTTTGCTGGGCCCCATATATTTTCCCACATTAATGGATAGGCATTTAATTTGGATGAAAAAGAACTTAAAACAATATACTTGTACAAACATATAGTTAAAAGATACAGAAGGTGAGTTGCAAATTAAATGGCTTTGCGGCCATACTTATCTGCTGAGATCCATCTTGGAACTGAAGTGATTTGAATAGTCGTCCGCATAGTCTCTCTGCCTGCATGACGTAAATCTAAAAAAGTCAAAAATGGACGCCAATCCACCATAGTGCACTGATTGTCCTCTTTACCACCAAGGGCAGATAATTAATCCAATATTTTCCAATAAAATACTACATTTACGCTGCTACAAATTTCCAAATATTACTGTGTATTATACACAAGAAATTTTTTCAGAATTTTGTTGTTCAAAGTTTGGGGTACGTGTTATATCAGGGTTAACAGAAAAGTTCATAAGCTGACCAAGATACTCTCATGGAATGTGACTAAATGCAGTTTATTTTTCAATACAGTCCCCATTGGGGTCAATATATATCTTTTATTGATATTGTAATGCTTGGATCCCATTGGTCAAAAAAATCAACAACAGCTGATATAATGTCATCATATTGAACTAGTCTAACTTAAAAAAGGAGAAGCAACTAAGAATTAAATATAATTTTTTTGTCAATGAAGTTTCCAATTTTTTTCCTCAACATTGGTTTATTTCATAATATTTTCCTCTGCAATGAGAAGAAAAAAATCCCAGATATTCGGCTCCCAAAAACTCACCAGTTAGAAGACAAATATACATCTGGGTCATATATGTAATCTGTATTATTTAAAAGAAGATGCATTCAAAAATATCATCGACCCATTTGCATACGTTGGCATTAAAAATACATTTTATCTATCTGTTTTGGAAAATACACTAATTTGTCTGGCAACATGGTAGTGTGACATAGTATGCTATCAAGAGAGGGAAAAAGAGATCAATTCCCCTACCCTATGGTGTTTGAATCAACAGGCCCCAAGGACTGACCGCTAAAACAGTAGGAGAATGAAGGTCAATTCCTTGCACTCCATGATCTAAAACCTGTTGAACAAAGTAACAAATCCAGGTCAGAATGAAGGCTAAAGCTACCCGTACTCCATGACCTGTAATCTGTTGGACGAAGAAAAGAATCCAGGTCACTCAAGTAGCATGACCGGAGGAAATAGTGGGAGAAGAAAAAGCCAAATGATTGGCCAGATCCTTTAGTGCCAAAATGGTACCTTTTCGTCAGAGGAAATTTGGAAAAGAATCTTTAGTTTGAGGACAGAAGTCGGCGGATAAAGACGCCGGTTTACAGCCAAAACTCCAGGAGGTCCCCATAAAAAGATTGGAACAGAATCTTTGAACAGACGTCAGCAGAGACGGCTAACTTTCAGCCAGATTCTGGAGAATTCCACTCGCCTGTAAAAGAAAGGAACCTGAGAACTAGCCTTGTCAAAGATGAGTACAACTTAAACTGTTTTTCCTTCTACCCTTCCTAAATATTGGAATTATATGTATTCAAAAGAAAAAAGAAAGAGAGAAACAGAAAGGATTCTGTTTCATCAATAGTAAATTAGCGAATGGACTTTGTTACATCCTCAGACCAATGACTTAAGCATTTTCTTAAGTAAAAGAAAAAAAGAAAGAAAGAAAAAGGGAGAAAGAAGAAAAGGACTGTAAGAGACATTCGTGTTTAATACTGCCTGCTGGCTTAATATAGCCGGTATCTTAAAAAGAAAAGAGAAAATAAAAAGGAACTGTTTCTTAAACCTTATTATTATTTGTTTGGTCGTCGCCTATTAAAACTTTGTTATATTTTAAATGCCCTCTTGTGTTGAAATCTATTGGTTGTGTTATTTCTCTATCGAGTTACCTTCTTTTGTACATATCTTTTTCAGCTTCGTATAGCTTTCATCAATTCTCGCTAAATGTCTTATTCGCCTTAAAAACATTACAAGGAAATTTTGGAAATTTGACTACAGTGAATAATATTTCTTTTAACCTTGAAGTCCATGCTTTCCGTTATCCGAGGGGAGTATGACAGCGAAGGACTTGGTGGGGTATGTGAAAGTGAATTGGAAACCCCCTTGCCAGCGTCGGAGATCAGACTAGCCCCAAATTAACCCCCACATTATTTGCCAGTTACAATATTCCCGAAAAAGGAGTCTTGACAAGGACTTATTTTGCAGAGGGTCAAGTGCCGGACTGCCCTCGACGTCACATGCGCATAAAATGAACTCCCATCCTGGGATAATTATTTATACAACGTCACAGTAGAATAATGAAGATAAATTTACGAACAGGATAATGGATGATATCTTAATTTTACACGGCACTTTTTGTGTGATACCTTTATCATTTATCGGCACTATAACACACCTATATATGCCCTTTCACATGCACACACATACACACAAACATATGTATGTGTATATAAGTGTGCATACGTGGTCGCATCATCATGAGTGTATATGTGTGCACAATGCTTCAAATGTACATAATACAAAGAATTTATGTGCATAAAGCTGATCAGAGACCTGTATATATATATATATATATACCGATGATAATGAGGAGGGTGTACAGATACACACATACACATACACACACATATAATCCAATAAATAAAGAATGTTTTGTGTCTTATCTGTTGTTAGTTTATTTACTGCTTAAAAAATAAATGAACATCCTTTTAGTGTGCTAATTCCATAATTTTTGCCAGGGGTAGTGTCTATATATATACATATGTGTGTGTGTGTGTGTGGTGTGTGGTGTGATGATTGTACACACCACATGAAACAGCAAATATGATGTCATCATATGAACTTTTCATTTCTGTCTCATTCACAAATAATGCAAGGTACACATCCAACCATCTTGGTTTTAGGGGTTCTTTGTTGTTGTTGTTGTTGTTGTTTTTTTAAGTATTGATACAGGGTGCGGGAGCAAAATATGGAATAATTTCTAAAAGTTTTTTTTTTAGTCTGATTAGTCCAATTTTTGAAAAAATCGCAATAAATTAAAATTTTTATGATTAGTTTTATTATTCAAGCACATTTTTTTAAATTAAAATTCAGCCCAGTATGAGAGAGCAAGAAAAGAAACGGCAAAGATTCCATCATTTGCTTAAAGACGAAACCATGCCAAAGTTGTTTTTTTTTTTTTTGTCTACTGTGTATAAAGCAAAGAAAAAATATTTTACAGAAAAAGAGCCTTTTAAGGGAAAGGGTGAGTGGAGGATTAAACAAAAAACGAAAAGACCTTTTAACTGCACTCGCTACGCGATAAAAAAAAAAAGGACCCCATATCATCAATAAGAAAGCACCCAAATGAACTGAAAGTCAACGAGAAAACTGTGAGGACAGCAATTAAACAAGATTTAAGCCCAGATATTAACCCCATCCCCGATTACGCTATATGGCACATTTTAGAAAACCAAATTAATGCAACTTCCCATATAAATATTAGTTCGCTTAAGACTACTATTGAGGAGGAATGGAATAAAATGTATGAAGAATTTATTTTGAAGGCATGCAAATCGTTTCGAAGGTGTGTTGATACAATAAGTGAAAAAGATGGTGGCCATATTGAGTAAATTTATTGTTTTTTGTCTATCTTTTTATTTTTTTTTTTGTTTATTTTTTAAATTAAAATTAATCTTGCTTTATGATAGAGTCGTTTATTATCAAACTAGAATATTCCTAATTTTGCTTCCACACCCTGTAATTTTTTTTATATGAAAATAATTGACACATTCTCCCCAGCAGGGTTATTTTCTCTTGTACTTATCAAGATTAAGCATCTATTTTGCAGATGGGTGATAAAATATGAAGGTTTTCATTTTTTATTTTCTTAACAGCTTCATACATCTGTTAAATGTCGGTGACCAGACGACAATAGCGAAGGAGGGGTTATGGTAGCAGGGAGAGGATGTTAATATGGTCATTTCACTTCTCGTTTGAAGAAAAAAAATATAAAAGGAAGGTGTGTAGGGCTGGAAGAAAAAACAGATTTGAAGGTGACGAAAATAAAACTTTCCTTTGATGTTATTGATGTCAGTGCACTCATCCATTTCCGATTGGTGATTGATCTGAGCGAAGCTTTTCGGATATGTTTTCCCTCATGTTATCTGTATGGCTGATATGAACTATTTGCTGTTTATGTTTGTTCTGTTTATAATTGAGCCTTAATGAAAAATAACATTCATTTCTCTCTTCTTTTCTGGTAAAAAATCATCAAAGCCCAAATGATTTGGTTGGGTAATTGGCTGGTAGGTTTTACTGTATGTAAGATCGGTTTAATCTGAGAATTAATTTTTATTTATTGCGGACTTTTTTTTCCTCATCTTGGTAGTTTTTGTGTTGTTTCTTCTTTCACTATGTTTCGGCCAAATTTCACCTCTGGCCTTCTTCAGGTGAAATTTGGCCGAAACGTAGTGAAAGAAGAAACAACACAAAAACTACCAAGATGAGGAAAAAAATGTCCGCAATAAATAAAAATTAATTCTCAGATTAAGAAACCTCATCTCAAAATGATTCCAATTAAAGACAGATCGGTTTAAGTTATAATAAACCAAAGTCAATTTCACAATTATAGTCTCGAATTATGTACAGAACAAAAATATATCTTCACAATCATTTTAAACCAGTAAACATTAGTTGAAATATCAATATTTTAAGAGATAGTATATTAATAAAGTTCAAAATCATTTTACACTTAGAAATACTTCATACTTAGTTTCAATATCAATGTTTTAAGAGTAAATGTAATAATTAAGTTCAAAATCATTTTAAACAGATTAACACTTAATTTAAATATATAGCGATTTTAGAATGTGGCTGCTATATTCAAAGTTGATCTTGTTTAAGGAAGGTTTGTTAATCTTTATATAGAAGCTTCAAGATTTCAAAGTTTTGTTTTTTTCTTTGTGTAGGTTTCTTTTTCGAAGGTGTAGGGAACGAATAAATAAATAAAAAAATCTAAATTGAATTAAAAAAAAAAAAAAGGAAAACTTAAATGTGCAGAAAGTCCTAGAGGTCCCTGACAAGAAAAACGAATGATGCATGTGTAAAGAAAAAAGGCAACCTCTTGACAAAGGGGAACAGGCTTTCTTTCTTTTTCAGGCGGTGACCAGCGATTTGACAACACCATTTTGCTGTCTGGTGTTTGGGCACCACGTATACGTCTTTGGACGTGGCGTTGGTTAGTCCCTTTGACCCAGTAGCATATCTCTCTCGGTCAACAGTATGTTGAAATATAAAAAGACCCACAAATGAACTACAAACTAAAACAACCGGACTTTGACAAACTACCAAAAGAAACTAACCCTTATGGAAGCCCGAAATACCAAATGAGGACAAATACATGCATGAAACGATTAACGTATTTTGACACCTTAACTGGAGGATTCAACCATTTCAATGTATTCAGGGAAAACTCCCTCACCCATGGAATGGTTGTTGAACCCAGTAAATAAAGGAAAGTATAAAAGAAACGTCTTCGTCTCTTATCTGTTGCTGTCTTTTGTATAATTCTTTTTGGGACTTTCTTGGGCAAGGCGTTACACCGGCCAGTCAACGTCGGATAAAATAAAATAACCAAAATATGGAGTCAGATATCAAACAGCAATACAGCTTAGCCCTTTGCCCCTGACCTTCAGCCTCATACCCAACAAAGGTATTTTCGGTTAGATTTTTTCTGTATTTAGAGGTTGAGCATGAATATGTTTTAAGATGTTAAGAGATGGTACTAATGTTGGAAAGATGAAGTGTTAAACGTCTCAATAGATTTATCAAGCCTATGTAAGCATTCTCCAAGTAGACATTTAAACTGGTACGCTACATGGGTCATAACTCAAGAGAGAGAAGTTATAGATAACAAGGTTAGTCTTTATCACTTAAAATATTTGGACTATTGTCTTAATCTTTATTGTTATATTTAAAGCGTTTCGGCCTCTATGCCCTCCGGCCTTCTTCATGTGTTTCACGCCGAACTCGGGAGCCAATACAGAACCTTGAATTCTTTATTTAATCCACGGAGTAGATTGTTCTAATTCTGTTAACCATGATCAGGTTCAAGTGTTAATTTATAGTAAGCATTCTTTATTATTCTTACCTCTAATTGGGATTGAACTTGCAACCTCCAGATGATCTCACTCGGAAGCATTTTTTAACCAAATGCCTTATCCACTGCGCCATGTGTCCTGTTGGATTAAATAAAGGGTTCAGTTTGAGGTTCTGTGTATGTTCCCGAGTTCGACAAGAAACACCAGAAGAAGGCTGAAGGATGCATCGGCCGAAATGTTGTGAGTATAACAATGAAAATGAAGACAATAGTCCGAATATTCAATGAAATAAAAATTATCAAGCTTCATATCAGAAATTTAGAAAAATGAAGTTAGTTGAATTGATTGCGGTATAATATACAATGAGTTTTATTTTATTGTTAGAATCGATAGGGAAATGATTTTGTACTATTTCATCAAGTTTGTTGTGTTTGTGCATCTGGTTACGAAAAAATAGCTAAATATGTTTAGAGTTGTTTGATGTAGCATTTTTTTCATTGCAATTAGAGTTGATATTTTTAATAGCGCGTTTGATTTATTCATCAACAATGTGGTCTGGGAAGTCATTGTGGATGAGAGATTGTTTATTTTTTCTACATTTAGAGTAAAAGATTGTTTTCGGGGAGATATGAGTTTGGGGTGATGTATTAGATTTTTAATTTTAGCTATTTTATATTGTTGAGGGTTTCGCTTTTATAATTGTGAATATGTAGCGATTAGAAAAAAAAAAGAATAAAATAAGTTCAAGAGGTTCCGAAATTCCAAGAAGCCCACGACTGGAAGTGGAGGCGACACATGCCCGGAAAAGGAACCACCCCTGAGCAAAGGAAAAATTCGACTTCCCTTCAGCCTCCATCATAGCACTGAACGGACGCTCTTTCACGCGACCGCTTAAAAGAAATTAAAAGAACAAAATTTGCAATATAAGATAATTTAAAGTAAAATTTGCAATGTAAAAGAAATTCGAAGAACGATTGAATATGAAGCAGGTGACACTAAAGTCACATTTATTATTCAAAGAGTTAATGTTTTAAGGGGCTTTAGAGAGTAGTTTCAAACGGTAATTTCAAACGGTAAGTTCTGCAGTTTTCTAGTTCGGAAACTGATTCAAAGAGATAATACAGACAACAAAGCTTTCGAAAGGAATTTTATACAAACAAACAAGATGTAATTATAAAATTCAGAAGGATGGAAAAGATAAAACCTGCAAAGTTTAGTGTAATTTGCGAGAGTTATCTGAGAGTGTCTGGAAAACAAAGTTCTTTGAATTTGAGTATTTTTTTTTTCTTGTTATTTTCGTTAAAGAGTTTCAATTTTCCTTTAATTTTGAGCCTTCTGTAAAGTTGTCTTTCGGCAGAGTTCACGGGTTAAATTTTATCTTTCAGTTGGTTTTAATTGAGTCTTTTTAATTTTCATTTAATTTTAATTGAGTCTTCTGTAAAATTATCTTTTCAGCAAAATTCTTGGGTTGAATTTTCTTTTAGGTGAATTTCAGTAGAGTCGACTTTCATAGTTTAGCCATAATTTTTTGTTGTTATTGTTGGGCGAGGAAGTGTCGTGACGTGTTTGTGTTTAGTTACTTCCTCGCTAGGTTGTGAGAAATAAAAGGGGGATGAAGAAGTAAGACGCCGTGTTTAGGAATAGTTTCTATTTGCAGCATGGAAAATGTAGTTTGTGTTTGTGCTGCAAGTCTCGTAGGCGAGGTTGTGAGTATAGAGACGAAATGGAGTTATGAGAAGGTTGAGAAAGGCAGTGCGTGTCGTCGGACGTGCGAGGGATTGTGTTCGACGTAGTTTAGCGAAAGCCATGTTGCCGTTGGAGGAAATGAACTTTGGAGTCACCGTGAGTTTCGTGTGTCTGGTATTTGGGGAGTTTGCGTTGTCTCCATTAAAGTGGCCCAGAGGTGAATTGAGAGCTAGGTGCCGAGAGCTTAATTGTGCGTCGCGTCGACATAGCTAATTTTGGGGGTGACATAAGGTTGTGCCTGTACGTGGCATGTTGAATGTATCTAATTTATATTCAGCTGGGATTCCTTGCAAGGAATCCATAAATTAGATAGGTTCCCTCATGTTTCCATGCTGTTGCTGCTATTGAAGAGCTGCCAGTGAGACGTCTGCACTAGGCGGCGTTGTCCAGCTAAAGAGACTGTCTTTGGCAGCTTATACAATTTCTGCTGCCCGGGAAAGGAGATCTGGCATGAATAGGATAGGTCATCCTGATTGGGTGAAATTATGCGTCGAATTAAATTGCGCGCCAAACCAAAATGCCTTCTGCTACAGTTGAATTTTTCGGGAAGCTGCTTATCCATATTTACCAACCCCTCCGCTCGGGCAGAATATGACACAAGGTCAATTTTTAAGCGGAGTTTAACAGGTTTGAATTCAGAGTTTTCCTTCTCCTAGACTAGTCGCCTCAGCAAGGCTGAAGAAACCAGTCTGCCCTACTATTTACTTATAGCTGGAAGGAGAATAATTGGATTCATACCTTTCCCAAGGGTATTAGTGCTATGTGAAATGCAATCAGTACCGTCCAGGATTTGAACTCATGTCGCCGTGTCCATTTCCTATGACGATAACCATTACACCACGAGCACTTCCATTGATCACATTTAGAATGCTTATCGGGTTTTCAAGAAGCGAGTGATGAACCTTTCTGCTGGTTATCTTTCTCCTGCCTTAACAGTCTGATTCCCAAGTTCGTACTGAAGATTTAGCGGTACTTCTCGACAAATAGCTGGAAGTAGCTTTTTGGTGCCGTATTGTATGGGATTACTTTTGCCTTTTCCACTCTGGCCAAAATTAAGTGCCACACGTGGTCGGTTTGTTTCCTAGTTAGAAATATATTTTTATACGCTTGAAGCGAACATATGTGCTGATTAGGTCTTGCTGTCAGATCATATTTACCAACCGGGCAGGATATGACACAAGGTCAATTTTTTTAAGCGGAGTTTAACAGGTTTGAATTGAGTTTTCCTTCTCCTAGACTAGTTGCCTCACCAAGGCTGAAGAACCTAGTCTGCCCTACTATTTACCCATAGCTGGAGAGAGAATAATCGGATTCATAATTTTCCCAAGGGTATTAGTGCTATGTGAAATGCAATCAGTCTCGTCCAGGATTTGAACTCGTGTCGCCGTGCCCATTTCCTACGACGATAACCATTACACCACAGGCACCTTGCTGTCTGATACCTAGCTATTTCTGCTGCTAGCGAGTCGACTCCGTCGAAACAAGCATTATAAAAAGGACTCAATTTGGACATCAACCAGCGGAGACGATTAGTATATTTTAACACCTTGTCTGGGAGACGCGACCATTTCCATTGGTTTCATGAATAATTTCCAACCCACAGAAAATTGTTGAACCAGGGAATAAAGTTATAATTTAAAAAGTATCTCCTATCTTCATCTCCTTCCTTTTCTTCCTTTGAAGCCTTCACAGACTAAGAATAAAAAAATTATAGGATAAAATTTGCAATATAAATGAAACTTAATGGGAATAAAATTTAATACGAAGGAATGACACTAAAGCTAAGTTTAGTATTTAACTAGGTAATGTTTTTTAGGACGCTTTAGTGTGTAATTTCAAACTGTAAGGTCAAAGAGTAAGTTCCGTAGCTTTCAAGTTCGGATACTGATTCAAAAAGATAACACAGACAATAAAGTTTTTAAAAAGGAATTTTATACAAAAAAAACGAGAAAGAAAGGGATAGAAAAGATAAAGTGTTGCAAATTTTAGTACAATTTGCGAGAACTTATCTGAGAAAGTGTCCGGGAACAAAGTTCTTTGAATTTAAGTATCTTTATTTTCTTTTTAGTTTGGTCGGAATGTTTCAGTGTTCATTTAATTTCGAGTCTTCTTTAAAATTCTTTTCAGCAGAATTTTTGGTTAAATTTTCTTTCAGTTGTTTAACTTGGGAGAATTTCAGTGGTCGACTTTCATTTAATTTTACTTTTATTTCTTGGGAAGTTTCTTGCCTTTACAGTTTGAAATATTTATCGGCTATTCAAGAAGCAAGTGACGAAACCCATCAGCTGGTTATTTTCTCGTGTCTTTACAGTTGGTCCCCGAATTCATACTTTTGTTTGATTTTGGTTTTATTTCTTGGGAAGCTTCTTGCCTGTTTAAAATATTTATCGGCTATTCAAGAAGCGATTGACGAAACCCATCACCAGGCTAATTTCTCGTGCCTTTACAGTTGGTCCCCGAATTCGTACTGAGGGTCTCAATAGCAGTTCTCAACAGTTAGTGGGAGGTAGCTTTTTGGTGCCTTATTGTCTAGGATTACTTCTCCTTTTTCCACTCTGGCCAAATCAAGTGCAGCACGTGGTCGGTTTGATTTTTTCTTAGAAATAAATTTTTATTAGAAGTCAACAAATAAAATGGGGATAGAGAAAACAAACAAACAAGGGAGTCAAATATCTAAACCCCAAACCAACTACTACCAACCAAAAAACCTAATAACACCAACCAACAAATTCCCTTGTTCCCATAAGTGCAGGAATTACTACTTGTGGGTTTTTTGTATCGGGAGGGGATGAAAATGTTGTTTGTATCGATCAAGACATTAAGAAATGGAAGTTTATTATTGGTGTCGAGTTTATTAGTAAAATTGAGTGCAGAATTGTTTTGGAAGGCAAATTGTTGATTGTACAGTTCATTTGCGTAATTGACAAGATGGAAAATATCGTCAATATCATGTCAATGATTTTTTATATGTATACTTGTAAAGTTTATTTCTAGATGAAACATGAAGAAATTGCCGCAAGTCGGTCCAAGTAAGTCATTCTGTTTATATTAGGGATCAGACCTAACGAAAAAAATACGTTATCCCCCCCTGAGGGATAGAAAAGGAGTTGCCTCGTGGACAATGGATGGTGGGATTTGGAGAGACTTGAAGAACAGACACACACATTGAGACAGAAGAAAAGACTTTAATCCGACGATGGCTCATGGCGGACGGACATTTTGACAGGTGCTCACAAAATTTAAAACGGTTCTTTTCCTAATCAATAGATGCATGTCTCTGCCAGTGGTTAATAAACCTAATTGGTTTGTTGTACACCCACGAGTCCGATTTTTTTTTTTGGGGGGGGGGTTCAGTTTTGTTAACATATTTTCTTTGTTCGTAAAAACGTAACAGTTTGTCATTTCATCATGTGCTCCCCCAAAAATAGCTACAGTTGGGGCCGACAGTAATCAGGAAACATATGGCGCCTTCCCAAATTCATTCCATCCAAAAGTCAAACGACTTATATATATATATAATTTAAAAACTTAAAAAGGTTCTACAATTTTATGCATTGTTCATGACCTAAAGTTTCTCTGCTCATAACAGCAGTAAGCACTTTTGTTTTTAAATTTTCTTTAATCAATTTTGGGCAACAAATTACCGAAAATATTCATGTATATTATTATTAATTAACCAGTTCTTTTTTTTTATCATCAAGCACTATTTCAAGAAAAGCAAACAGTCTACAACAGTCCTGGCAGGGTTCAAATAATTAAAAAAAAAAAATTAAAAACAAAGAAAAAACTCTGCACACTCTTACACTTAAAAAAATCAATTCTCAATGAACTTTGGGCAACAAATTATCCTAAATATTTACATTATTACAGTAACAACAAACTAAACTATCCTCAAAACTGCTTTGAAATAGGATGGACAGATATGAGTTGACACATTAACACCAAAATAAGTAAATAAATGCCCAAGTTAAATATCTGACCAAAACAGTTAATGTTAATTTAAAACACTCACTGCAACCATGCTTAACAAATATCTTTCAAATGGAGAGCTCAGTGCCAGGGGTCTATCATAGCAGAGATCATACAATGGTCAGTTGAAGACACTTGGATAATAAAGACATTTTTCCATTCCACAAATGAATATGTTATGTCAGCCATTCATTTTTTGTTGCTTCTCTTATAGCATGTCCTATAAGGGTCCTTCAAAAAGTTCTAAGCCTCTTCTTTCTGAGTGAGGCTTAGAACTTGTTGAACGACCTTTGTGTGTGTATATATATATATATATATATAAAATGAACCTATAAGACTCTGACAGGGTGAAAAAACCCAGATGATACAATTTGCAAATAAAAATTAAACAAACTAATATCTGGGGAGAAAATTCAACAAAAAAAAAAGAGAAGACTAAAGGAACCCGTACAATTTGAAAATAATCAAATAGTGCAGTGATGCTTAGCCAAAAGAAAAAACACCAGTTGAATCAGCTAAGCTAAATGTAAAAAGTGCTCAATATACCAAGTAGAGCAACTGGATCTTCAGGAAGATTTTTCCTGAAGATCCAATAGGTGAAACCTCAGTAGATTGGTCTGACTCGGTAGGCTTTATCGCTTTATATGAAAGCAAGTTCTTCCTTTCTCTCTTTCTTACATTGGCAAGAACTGTTATGTTTGGGGAAGTGGAGCAACAGTTTGAACAACACCTGCATTCTAAAAAAAAGTTCAGGTATGGCTCTTCTATCTGGGAAACAATAAAAAGGCCACATTTTTGTGGACTGTACTTAGGAGTTGGTCACTAAGGAGCAATGTAGAAGAGACAGGTCTATAAAACAAAGTACAAGAAAAGCTAGAGTTTAAGACCTGAGTAAGTTTTCTTCTTTGTTAGGGTTTGTTCTTCCCATTTTCATTCCCCGTTTTCTTTGAGCTGCTTTACCTGTATCTATGTTGTTATTGTGTTTGCTTTATTTTCGAATTCCTGTTGCCAGCAGCCTCTGGACTGTGGGTAAAAAGTCACCTACTTATTAAATAAAGGGAGGTTTCTTTCCTTCCCGTAATTAAGCTTTATTTTCCTGAACTCCTTGTTATTTTCATTGTTGTTTTTATTGTTGTTGCTTGTTATTGTCTTTAATTTTGCCTGTCCAGTTCTTTAATCATGAAATTCAGCCACTGCTATGGTCAGTACCTGACTTTGAAATTTAGTAAGTGTTGCTTTTAACATCAGTTTAACAGCAACGGGAAGTTTGTAATAATATAAATAAGTAAAAGTAAAGTTGTCTCCCTTTAGTCGTGGGTGACCCCCAAAGGCTCTCTTTTCAATAGCTATTACATCGAAGTGTAGACAGAGGATGCTACTCCTTTCCCAGGATAATAATATATATATACATATACAAATATATATATATATATATATATATATATGTTGGGTGTCTCAATATACATGGGACCCATGTGACTACTGATAACTCTACTAATGATAATGTTGTGTTCTTTTTTGTTTCAGATTTGAAAATAGTATACTATAACAACTATTAATCCTCGATCACAATGCCTTGGACAAGAGAGGAAGAATATTTTGCGTCACTACTTATTTGGAGACAAAATCATTCAAAACTGTCTCAAAATAGATGCAACTCATTGATAATGATATATTGATATAAATATATATATATATAATAGAATGATAATGATATAAATAATGATAATGATTTATTACTGAGACAAAAAACTCAAAAGAAGATTGCATGTTCTGGAAGCTGATATAATAACATATAAAAAAAACATTGATTTGATGTATCTAGCTCAAATGATGCATTTTTACAGGATGTGTTTGAAATGACCACCATTGCACTTGTCTCATTAATAAATCATTATCATATTAATGAGTTATATCTATTTTGAGATACCCTATATATATATATATATATATATGTGTGTGTGTGTGTGTGTTTTATGTGTGTTTACTATATTTGTGATTCTTTTTCATCTATGAATCCTCACCCCAACTACCAAAGGTGCAAAAACAAATAAGAAGTGAATTAACCTTTCCCCCACCCGAGAAGACAAGAAAGACTGGACTCACATTACATGGCAAACTGTATTTATTTGGGCACAATGGGGTGGTTGTCTTTGTCTCTGTAACAACGATTGCTTTTTTGTAAGCAAAGAATCAATTGCATTATCAATACTTAATCAGTTGCCCAGTGTTATTGATTATCTAACCAAGAAAATCATTCATGCATGACTATCCTCTGACTAAAATAAATTGATAGCTACAATTATTTCCTGACCAGCTTATCTTTGCAACTGCTTATTCCTTCTCTATCAAGGATAGATGTGCAGAAAATATCCAGATGACCAGAGCAGATTCCAACAGTACCTCTCACTCTCTCTATATATATAGTACCGGACATTGGCCTAGTGGTTAGAGTGTTCACCAATGGCCCGGGAGACCTGGGTTCAATCCCAGGTCGAGTCATACCAAAGACTCAAAAAATGGTACTTGATGCCTCCTTGCTTAACACTCAGCATTATAAGGTACAGATCAAGGGTAAAGTGGAGCAATCCAGGGAAGGAGTAGCGCCCTCACCTACACCTTGAAAAGGGAGCCTTCGGGTCACCCTCGACTGTGGTCACCAACTTTACTTACTATATATATATATAGAATTTTTTTTTGTAGGTCCAAAAAGAGAAAAAAAGGAAATATATCAAAATGAAAAGATTCACAAAGATTTTTTTTTTTTAATAATTTATCATCAGATGCAATTTAGTGGCATACTTTAGACCCTTTTTTTTTTGGTGGGAGGAAATATTATTCCTCTGTAGGATATCCAGTTAGTGTATTCTAAGCTCCAATCACAAGGCAGAGGTACATTTTGATGACACTAGACCACAAGCAAAATTGTCTTTGTTTTCAGTATGTGGAAAATATAAACCAACAAATGAAACATATTACACATATTTGACTATATTTTAAATTGGCCTCATGATTAGAGTGTTCGCCAATGGTCTGGAAGACCAGGGTTCAATCCCAGGTCGAGTCATACTAAAGACTAAAAAAATTGTACTTGATGCTGCTTTGCTTAACACTCAGCATTATGAGGTAAAGATCACAGGTAAAGTGGAGCAATCCAGGGGATGGAGTAGCGCCCTCCCCTACACCTCGGTGTAGTAGCTATTGAAAAAGAAACCTTCAGGTCACCCTCAACTTAGGTCGCCAACTTTTCTTTATACATATTTGACTATATTTGAAATACATTGGCCTATTGAGTGGAGTGTTCACCAAAGGCCCGGAAGACCGAGGTTCAATCCCAGGTTGATTCATACCAAAAACTTAAAAATGGTACTTGATATCTCCTTGTTTAACACTCAGCATATAAGGTACTTATCAAGGGTAAAGCGGAACAATCCAAGGAAAGGAGTTACACCCTTCCCTACACCTCAGTGTAGTAGCCTTGGACTACAGTCACCAACTTTACTTATACATATTTAACAATATTCAGAACAAAGTATACATATTTGACTATATTTGGAACATTTGTGTGTGTGTATATATATATATATATATATATATATACACAAAGTTTTGAGTGATTTCAGCAGTGTCTCTGGCAATTTTCAACAATGGTACATATTTTACTACATTTGAAACATAGTGTATACATTTGTATACCTATTCATTTATATATATATATATATATATATATATAAAATGTATTTCTATTCAAGGTTAATCCCTAACTTTAACTCCGGCCGAATGAAAAAACAAAATGATCCAACTAGTGAATAAACAAATACACAAATTGATATTTGGAAAAAAATTCCATATAAAAAGAAAAGACTAAAAACAATTACACAAGAATGCTGTGAGCCACATTGAACAAGTCTTGGAGGTAGCACCCCATAAAACAGCAGCTGCATGGCCACCTACCAACCATCACGAAAACTATCCAAGTTAGAGAAAGCAGACATGCGGAACACTGCTGGAGAAGTAAGGACAAACTCATAAGCGGTTTACTCCGGTGGACCCCAGCACATGGACGAGCAAAGGTTGAATGACCAGCTAGAACCTATATACAACAGCTCTGTGCCAATAGAGGATGAAGCCTGGAAGACCACCTGGGAGTAATGGAGAATAGAGACGAGTGGTGAGAGAGGGTCAGGGAGATCCATGCTAGCATTGCAACATGATGATGATGATGATTTACCTAACCTGGAAGACCTTCCGGGAGCAATGAACAATAGAGACAGGTGTCAAGAGAGTGTCAGAGAGATCCGTGATAGCAGTGAAACATGATGATGACCAAGCTCCTATAAAATGACAGGAGTTAGTTGCATCATGTAATGTTCACTGATACAGATTATATCAATGATCTTTTATTTATTTTGTAAATAAAAGCATTAATTTCCTTGATTCTTAATATTAAGTTTGTTAAACTGAAATTAAGTCTTAATTATTTCTACATCACTTATGGTTGAGTTAAGTAACTTATATTCCAGTCAAGAGTAACCCTGCCTACTAAATGCTAATGGTTGTTTGGGAGCAATTTTACTTTTAAAATTGACAGTGAACTAAAGTTGAGGTCCTCAACAGACAAGCCTCATACCAGTACTGGCCTGCAAATCATGCATTACAGGGCCATGAGAAAACAATATTATTCAATGTGTTGTATAGTGGCTCATACCACGTGACTTCCGGTATCTCATAGTGTTTCTTAAGCACCATCAGTACTGAAAGATCTCGGTCAGTAGTAAGACTAACTTCAGACGTAACATCAACAGCGTGAGACTTATAACATTTGTTGGACTGTACCACTTCAGTTAATAAATAGTTAACTCTATTTCACTGTGTATCTCTTCCTTACTATGATACAACACAATGATATTAATAATGGCATTGAAGGGGTACTCCACATTCCCCAAATCTCCAAGACAGGAGCCTCATCATCAGATGGTTTAATGTTATATCCAGGACACTTGTTGTGGGGAGTAGTTTTACCTCTTTGCAGAGATGCAGTCGGTGTATTCTACAGCTCCAGGAAACTGGGCTGACAATATAAATTGGTGATATGAAATGATATAAATTACTTGCATTTCTTTTCATTTCCTAGCACATACACTTCATTATTTGTACACACCAAATACACTTCATTTCCCAGCAGTGATACAAACTGAATCAATATTTAGTATTTGTCTCGAATATCTGTCCAAGGAAATGTTTGCACTAATGTACCAAAAGTTATTGAGGAATGTGATACTTATATTCATCATCCAGATACGAGCAAGTTTCATACACTGTGTCTATTTCCAAAGACAATAACTATTACACCACTGGCAAAAAAGAATCCAGCTCAAAATGTATTCAAATATTCAGTGTTATTCAGAATTCTTCACATCTTTCTAAACTAAAAGACATCAATATCATCATAGACCAATGGTACAATCAGAATCCAACAGGTTCACAAACTGTGTAGTTCTATTACAGAGCATCTTATTAACATTAGCTGAAGTACCCATATTTAAAAACTATGTCTTTAATCTGCAGCAATTCAACCATCTGCCATATTTCTTTAGATGTTACTTTTCCCAATTATTATGATGGTGACTTTCAGCCAATTGATGATATATAATTTTTTTTTGTTTTTGTTTTTGTTTTGTTTTATGGCATATCATATTTACCAACCCCTTCGCTCGGGCAGGATATGACACAAGGTCAATTTTTAAATGGAGTTTAACAGGTTTGAATTTAGAGATTTTCTTCTCCTAGACTAGTTGCCTAACCAGGGCTGAAGAACCTAGTCTGCCCTACTATTTACCCATAGCTGGAGGAAGAATAACTGAATTCATACCTTTCCCAAGGGTATTAGTGCTATGTGGAATGCAATCAGTCTCATCGAGGATTTGAACACGTGTCACCGTGTCCATTTCCTACAACGATAACCATTGCACCACGGCGAGCAAGCGAAAGTCAACCGTCTTCTCCCGAGGCAGAACTCAACTCAACTAACTGATTTTTTTCAAATCCTCCAAAATCCTCCGCACACGCTTCCAGTGCATGACGTCATTCATATCCCCAAGTCCTATCTGGGATTTTTATTTTGACATCTGTGAATGACACATCCTCCCCGCGTGCATGCACGTCAACACCTGTGATCAAGTTTGCACCTAACTAACCCATGTGCTGAGCCAAAAGGTTCTTAGCCTAACTAAACCCAAAGGCAAGATATATAAAACAAAATCTCTCGGCCATTATATTACATAAGTAAATGATTAAATAGGTTTAACTGTTCACTGAAAAGAAAAGAATTACATTTCTATATAATTTGGGATTTAATTATTCAATAAAAAAAATAAAAAGCAAAAGAATGAAACTTATTATTATCTGGATAGTGACAAGAAGTATCATATTTCTTTTGGATTTAATTATTCAGTAAATAAATGAAGCAAAAAAGTGAAACTTATTTTTATCAGGATGGTGATTGGGAGCAAAACAAAAGCACCTAATATTCTTTTTAAAATGAAAATAAATTCATTTCCTTGGCCCAGTTGGGGGTGCTTAGAATATGCTTGCTGTATCCCCTGTAGAGGAGTAAGACCCCCACCACAAGGGGTCGTCCTCAGTATAACACTAAACTGCATCTAATGGTGAGGCTCCAGTTCTGGGGATCTAAGGAGTGTACCCCTTCATTGCCATAAAGCTAAATTTTTCTCTGACCCCAAGTGGTCATACCTGTTAGTATCCCATCTATGATTCTACTAGATTAGTTTAAAAACCATTTGTACTCAGTTGGACCATGTGTAAGAAAAAAATAAACATATAAGAAACAACTACACAAAAAATGTAAAAACGAATGTGATTCTTAAACCTCTTTGCAATAAGTAACTCTAGATAGGTTGACATGCCATTAAAATTGACCAATCTATCATTTCCTTGGATCTTGTTCAATTCATTAGATAAATCCTTTAAAGAAATGTGTTTGAGTATATTAGCCACTTATAAGTAACTTTGATTTATAACCAAATCTGATTACCTCCTTAATCTATCAATCTTAAAAAGAATTCCACTAAGAGCCGATCATTTACAAATTCCAGTGTTTCTTCTAGTTATAACTTGACATCCTGAATAGCAATAAAAATTCAAAGATAAAAGAAAATACTCTTCTAAATTAGTAATTATAATTGTACTTATAAAAGTTGATAAGGATTCATCTTTACCATTATCACTGAATTCACTGCCTATTTTTGACATCAATATTGTAGTAACCAAGTTTGAACTCCAGTCGTGTTATTACACTTACTTTTAGACTAATACCCTTATTCCCCCAGCCATAGGTTAAATAGTACCACTACTGTTCTTCTACAAGGATGGCTTTGACATTGGACTGTGACATCATAGTAAGCGAATACTGTCGCACTGTCACATTTACTTTTGGATTAATACCCTTTAGGAAAGGTATAAACCCCCTTTATCCTCCCAGCTATTGGTTAAATAGTACCACTACTGTTCTTCTACAAGGATGGCTTTGGCATTATATAACCCACAAAGGTTGATATGTGATTAAACAAGAAAAAAAATTTCATGAAAAGGTGGGGAGTCCTCAAAGTGTTGTGGCTAACATGCTGAACTGCGACATTATAGTAAGTGAGTCCAATCTCCAGTTGCCTTATTACGTTCACTTTTGGACTAATGCCCTTGGGAAAGGTTAAAGTTTCTTATTCCTCTACCAACTAAGGATTAAATAATACCACTAAAGTTCTTTAAGCATTAGATTACCCATGAAAGTTATAAAACAAAGAAACCAAAACCTATGTCTTTCTCTATTTTTCTTGAAGAATTGCTTTTCTTTCATGCCTGGAAGTGATGGGCTGGGATTCTTAGTGATTTTGAATAAAAGCAGTGAGTTGAGATTTGGACTTAGACGAAGCGAGTTGATTTTTCAGACCTGGGCGAGGTCAGTGAGTTTGTGGACTGCGGGGTACACACGCGTTGGTTGAGTCAGTGAGTTGAAAGCTGACGATGGACAAACAGTCAGTATAGAAAAATTGTGTCTCTCTCTCCTCATGTCAAAAACCTAAACTTAAAGAAGGTAATAAAAATTTCGTACCTGAACTAAAGAAAGTCGTCAGTGTTTCATGTTTTTCGGATTCCTATGCATAGGAACATTCTGTGAACATATGTACATTTCACATATTCATATCTTGGTCCTATTTTGGTGAATATGTTACACCCTCATTGGTTATTTAATCCCAAATCCTGTTTATACATAGATATTAAATGTATATGATTTGTAAACACATTTTGTTGATAACATTTTTAAATGAGCCTGAGCTCATTTGTTTGCACACAGTTTAAAAGTCAAACAGTTCTATTTGACCCATAGATAGGACCCTATCAAGTGCTACCACTCCAAGCCAGAGTGGACACGGGAGCAATAGTAATGAAGGGGTAATCCACATTCCCCAAAGCTCCAGTATTATAGAACCCCACCATCAGATTTTTTAATGTCATATACAGGATACTCAATGGGGGAGTCTTACTATCCGGCAAAGATGCAGTCGGTGTATTCTACAGCCCTAGCCAACAGGGCTAATCATTTCTTGTGGAACATTATATAATCAAAAGAGATATTAATATTTGGGACACTATCACCCATAACAAATTAGACACCTAACAATTTTCAAGAAAAAATCCCCAAAGATATCAGGATTATATAATTTCTAGTGGAACATTATACAATTCAAACATTAAAGTAAATATCTTATAATATCCTTATTGATTGTATAACATTCCACTGGAAGTAATAAAATATCTTTGGGTTTTTTGTTTTTTTAATTCTTGGGAGTGTACTTATTTGTGGACTTGCCCAGTTGGCTTGGGCTGTAGAATACACTGACTGCATCTCTGCAGAGGGGTAAGACCCTCACCCCAACGAGTGTCCTGGAGATGACACTAAACAATCTGATGGTGAGGTTCTAGTAATGCTGGAGCTTTGGGGAATGTGGAGTACCCCTTTTTTGCCATCACTCCCAGGTCCACTGTGGCCTGGAATGGTAGCACCTGATAGTGCCCTATCTATGGGTTATATAGAACTAAATTGCATATTTATGCTAAACTGAATTGTTTGAAACAGAACTGTGACTAAACTGAATAGCTTGAAATAGAAATGTTTTTGACAATTAAACTGTGAACTTATTCTAAACTGAATTGTTTGAAATAGAACTGATTATTTGTATAAAAATGGATTGGGCATAAAATAACCTACAGAGGTTGCGGAGGTGTCCGTGGTGTAATGGCTATCGTCATAGGAAATGGACACGGTGACACAAGTTCAAATCCTCAACAAGACTGATTGTATTTCACATAGCACTAATACCCTTGGGAAAGGTACGAATCCAATTATTTCCCCTCCAGCTATGGGTAAATAGTAGGGCAGACTGAGTTCTTCAGTCCTGGTTAGGCAACTAGTCTAGGAGAAGGAAAACTCAATTCAAACCTGTTAAACTCCGCTTAACAAATTGACCTTGTGTCATATCCTGCCCGAGCGGAGGGGTTGGTAAATAGGATTAAATAACCTACAAAGGTTCATATGCCATAAACCCAAACAACCCACCAACCATTATTCGTGGGCAATATTGTATGATTTTTCTCAATGAAATAATTTCAATATATATCCAGTTTTAGTGGAATGACCATTGAGAGGATGATAACAGAATTGTGATATACTAAGAAGCAGTATGAAAGATGTTGTCTACTCATCAAGTAAGAATGTATTAATCATTTGTTTCAATTCGTTTATTACTATGTGGGTGACCAGTTGGTTGTCAGTATTTTTTTAGTTTCATAACACATGTGGCATTTAAATGATTAAAGAATCAATATTGATAATTTGGAAGAGTTTCTCTGTCCTCAATAAAAGGACAAATAGTTTGGTGTAGAACTAACAAATTCCCAATACATTTTGATGATAAAAATAATTTCCATTGAATTTTTATTGTAAAAATCATTTCAAATTCATTTTATAATAAATATCATTTCTAATGCATTTTTATAATAAAAATCATTTCCAATTTGTTTTTATTGTAAAAAACAATTCCAATTCCTTTTTGTAATAGAAATAATTTCCAATGCATTTTTATAATAAAAATCATTTCCAATTCGTTTTTAGAGTAAAAATAATTTCCAATGCATTTTTATTGCAAAAATTATTTCCAATGTATTTTTAGAGTAAAAATAACTTCCAATACATTTTTGTAGTAAAAACAATTTCCAATGCATTTTTATAGTAAAAATCATTTGCAACGCATTTTTATAATAAAAATAATTTCCAATCCATTTTTTTATTTGTCTCTCTAAAATAATTATTTGCTTTTAATCAAACATCAGTAATTAGATTTATATGATGTATTATCTTAATGAATTGATATGATTTTCAAGGGATTTTGTGGAGAAATATTTCAGAATTTAAGTATATGACATTTTTATAATTTATCAATTTTAAATGTTTTGTTTTTGATCCAGACTCTTTGTCAGAACTAGGCAATGATGTTATTTGATTATTTCCAGCTCAATGACCTACCTCTAATCCTAATTAATACACCCCAGTCGGCTGGGGTAGTAGAATACATCGACTTCAGCTCTGCAGAGAGGTAAGACTCCTACAACCAGTGTCCTCGATATGATACTAAAAAATCTGATAGCGAGGCTCTAGTCATGAAACTTAGGGGAATGTAGAGTACCCCTTCATTGCTATTGCAGCCAAGTTCACCCTGACTCAGAGTGGCAGCACATGATAGGGTTTTATCTAGAGGTCAAATAGAACTGTTTGACGTTTAAACTATGTGCAAACAAATGACTTTGGTTAAATTGAATTGTCAGAAATAGAATTCTTGGACCATTTAAGCATGTGTAAACAAACGATTGTCAAATTGAGTTGTTAGTGATACATAGCAATAGTTGGGACCACTCAACTGAATGAAAATAAATGATTAATGTTGAGTAGATGGTTTAGTTTAGTTTCTTTGTTTAATGGCATATCAACCTTTGTAGGTTATTTAATACCAAAGCTATTCTCTTAGAAGAACAGTAGTGGTACTATTTAACCCATAGCTGGGAGGATAGGGGGTTCGTACCTTTCCCAAGGGTATTTGCCCAAAAGTGAATGTAGTAGCGCGACTGGAGTACGAACTCGCTTACTACAATCCCACAGTCAATCACTTTAACCATTACACCACGAGGACACCCCCCTTGAGTAGAATTATTAGTGTTAAATAGCAATACTTGAAACCATTTAACTGTGAGCCTAAATTGAAGTATTGGTATTACATAACAATACTTGAAACCATTTGACAGTGTACAAATGAATACTTGTAACCACTTTATTGTGTGCAAGCAAATGATTAATATTGAATAGAATTATTAGTATCAATAATTTAAACCATTTAACTGTATAGGAACTACAGCAATATTAATTTGCAGTCAGATTAGATCTAACTCATTTAAAAATGAAATTACCTACAAACTATTCACTTACAAATCATATATATATATATATATATATATATATATATATATATATATATATATATACACACATTTAACTGTTTGCAAACAAATGATTAACAGTGAATAGAATTACTCATATTTGATAGAAAAACTATTTAAGTATGTGTGAAAGAATGAACTAAGGCTTGTTTAAAAATTTTATCAACAAAATGTTTACAAATCATTTATATTTAATATATATGTATAAAGAAGATCTGGCATTAAATAAACAATAATGGTTGATATGCCATAAAACCCAATCAAGCCAAATCATATATATTTAATGTATATGTATAAAGAGGATTTGGCATTAAATAACCTAAAATGCTTGATATGCCATAAAACCAAATCAAACCAAACCTGATTAGGTATGTTTAATTAAATCTTAATAATTATTTTAATAGGACAAATAATTCAACTTTTTTCTATTGAAATTTAGAAATTTAAATATTGTGCACTAGTTATGTCTTGCAGCAACATAGCTTCCCACTGATTATTGTTTATTATTAAATTATATTAAAACTTTCTCTCAAGTTCAATAAATATGCATACTAAATCTGGAAAATATACATCAAATCATTTCCAATGCATTTTTATTGCAAAAATTATTTCCAATGCATCTTTCAAGTAAGAATCATTTCCAAAGCATATTTAGAGTAAAAATCATTTCCAATGCATTTTTATAATAAAAATCATTTCCAATGGATTTTCATAGTAAAAATAATTTCCAAAGGATTTTAATAGTAAAAATAATTTCCAATGCATTTTTATAGTAAAAATCATTTCCAATGCATTTTTATAATAAAAATCATTTCCAATGGATTTTCATAGTGAAAATAATTTCCAATGGATTTTAATAGTAAAAATCATTTCCAATGCATTTTTATGATAAAGAACTTTTCCAGTGCATATAGATATATGAGTAAAGAAAAAACACAATTTTTTTCAAATTATTCATAGAGATTATTTTAACACAACTATTTTCTTAAATAGCAAAACAGGAAAAAAATTTTTGAATGAAAACTGATGAAGATTGATAACTGCATTGAGTCCCCCCCTTTTCTCCAAGAACAACAGGTGAAAATAATAATTGGATCATAGATTTTATTTGACTCTATCTGATTTCAGATTTTTGTTTGTATTCATGATGAAAATATTTAAATGAAAAGGGAAAGAAAAAGATAATGTGTTAGATGAACATTGTAGAAGACAAAGAAGTGATGATAAAGAGGCAAAAAAAGATGAAAATGTAGAAGAAGATGATGAAGGAAAGAAAGAAGAAAAGGATGATAAAGAAAAAAAGAGGTGATAATGAAGAAGAAGAAGAAGAAGAAGAAGAAGAAGAAGAAGAAGAAGAAGAAGAAGAAGAAGAAGAAGAAGAAGATAATGCTGAAGAAGTAGAAGAATAAATAGATGATGAAGATGATCATGATGAATGAGAAAAAGATGAAGAAGAAAGAGATGATAAAATCAAAAGAGATGAAGAAAAAAAATAAAGAAAATGAACAACGAAAAAGAGAGGGTAAATAAATACCTTGTTTCATTTAAGACCAAAACTGTTGAAATACTTGTAAATATTGTACGGCTATTGGAGACCATCTTTTTGGCAGGTTTCTTCTCATCATACTTCAAGTAGAGACTTTAAGAAACAGTCAGAAATCACGGGAGTGGGGCGTGAGAGGTAGAGAAAGAGTGAGAGGTGGTTGGTCAGGTGGGGAGGTGCAAATCTTTAATTGTCAGAGGTGGAGGAGAAGAAGGTGTCATCCAATAGAGCATTTGGTTGTGTGAGGAAGGAGTGAGAGGTGGAGGTTGAATCTTCGATCATTCTGTTATTTTCCCTTGACAAATTAAGTCTGTCCAGCTTTGTTGCAAGTGTCCACTGATCAGTCACCTTGTAAAAGCAGTGAGTACCTGTTCTATACCACTCCATCTCGCTCGAGCTATTTACACTCGGTTTTGCTTCTGAAGGTGGATTAGGGAATGGGGAGGGTAGGGCACATATTGTCATGTGTTCAGACAGGTTGGATATAATCCCATTCTTTATGAGTAGAGCAGAAGGTTTATTTGCTTAAAATCGTATAGATGTATACGCAAGTATAAATAGGTTGTTGCATGAATGAATATGTAGCAATAGCTGCATCTTTTGGGATACATATATATATATATATATATATAAAAGTGAAGTTGGTGACCATAGTCAAGGGTGACCCAATGGCTCCCTTTTCAATAGCTACTATACTGAGGTGTAGGGAAGAACTCTACTCCTTTCTCTTGATTGCTCCACTTTACCCTTGATATGTACCTTATAATGCTGAGTGTTAAGCAAGGAGGCATTACATGCCATTTTTTGAGTCTTTGGTAGGAATTACCTGGGATTGAACCCTGGTCTCCTAATCCATTGGCGAACACTCTACCCACTAACTAATCATCTCAAAAGATGCAGCTATTGCTACACATTCATTCATGCAACAACCTATTTATACTTGTGTGTGTGTGTATATATATATATATATATATATATATATATATATATATATATGGATTATTTTTATCACATAGAGTATTTGGACTGATGTCTTCATCTTGTTATATTCCCAATATTTCAGCTGATGTGTCCTGCAGCCCTCTTCAGGTGTTTCATGTCAAACTTGGGAGTCCACACAGAACTTTGAACCAAACTCTTTATTTAATCCACGAGGTAGATTTTTCTAGTTCTATTAACCTTGACCGACTACAAGCGCTCAACTAAAGTAAATACTTCTTGTTATCTACCTGCAGTCAGGATGGAACCTGCAACCTCAAGATGATCTCACTTAGAAGTACTTTCAACCAAATACCTATGCCCATTGCACCATGTGTCCTGCTGAACTCCTGAGTTCAACATGAAATGCCTGAAGAAGACCGAAGGATACATCGGTCAAGACGTTATGAATATAATGAAGATGAAGACATTAGTCTGAATACTCTAAGTGATAAAAATTATGAAGCTTCATCTCAGAAATTTTGACATTCATGAGGGTTGATTGATTTTAATGGCATGTCAACCCTTCTGGGGTTATTTTATGCCGAGAGGGTAGGAAATTGCATAGATTATATGTTCGTATTTATATTTTCCATGTTGTTTCACAAGATTTATTTTGTTTTTTGCTTTTTTCTGCACACAGTCCAATCAAATACAAATAACTTTTGAATAAATCTATTTGACCTATATTTGACCCATTAAAGAGATCCTAACAGGTACTACTCCTTTATGGTCAGGGTCAGTTTGAGAGTAATGTCAATGAAGGAGTATACCATAGTCCACAAAGCTCCAGAACTGCAGCCTCACAATCAGACGCAGTTTAGCGTTATACCCAGGACACCCTTTTCCTTTTTCTTTGGGAGGTGGGGGTTCTTACCACTGTGAATATTCTAAGCCCAATTGAAAAGGCAATATATATATATATATATATATATATATATATATATATATATATATATATATACACACATATATATGTGTGTGTGTGTGTATGTATATATATGTATAAAGATTAATAGATAGATAGATGTTACTTGACAATTATTCATCTTCATATTGCACTGCTAGTACGGATTTCCCAGACTCTCTCGTGCCATTCGCCCTATCATTCATTGCTTCCGGCAGGTCTTCTAGACTACATCCTGTATCTGTACAAAGTTGTAGATAAGTCCTTGTTGATCGGCCAAAACTTGCATGTCTGTGTGAAGAGGATCAAAAGAGAACATACTTCTCCATCAGAGTCTGACATCGTAACATAGATAGAATTAATAGCACATTCTAAAAATTTCAAATTCATTGTTACTCATAATACCAATTTTATATATATATATATATATATATATATATATATATATATATATTTCTGGCCTGTCAGAAGATTGTATTAATTTTAAGAGATAAAAACAAATAAATAAATAGATAATAAAAACAAGAGTGAAAAACTTGTTAGGAAAAACAATAATAATAATAACCAAATGTAGTCTTCAAAAGCCAGGAAAAAATTGGGGTTAACTTGAAGTCAGAGGAAGAATCAAGACCACCTAGACCATAGCACCGTTAAAATCATCTAGGATACTGAGAAGAGTCCTGGAGATCTGATGAGACTTGCTGTCACTCAGATTCCCGTAAAAAACTGCTAGTTTGAGCCAATGTAAAAAAAAAAAAACACATGGGATAAAATAATATTAATAAAATAATACATTTTCAAAAAATAATCTGATTAGATGTAAAAATTGCTATTCTGACCAAGGAAGTAGTTTTTCTCACAAAGAATTTTTCAAGTATTGTATGATATAATTCGTTAAACTTAATAATTATAGTTTAAATTTTGTCCTGAATAATTTTTATTGGGTTAACAATGACTACCTTGCTTTTTAGGAATGTGCACCATTGATATTTGTACAGACATTCGAAAAAATTTACTATTTATTCTTGTTTCAAATGCGCACTGATGGGTTATTCAGTTTTTTTGGTTAGTTTTTCCAGGCGGTGTGTAAGATTTAAAAGTGAACTAAGTTGTTTTAAAAATGTTCAAAATATTTTTCCTACACGATATTTAATACACAACCAGGTAATTAGAAACAACTTGAAATTTACCTATGACAGACATGAGAACAAAAAACTAGAGTTACTCCAATGGCAGAAGCATAATAACATAATAACAACAAAAAATAAGGATGCTAATCTAAGTACATCAGTGAAAACTACTAATACTAATACTTCAACTAATAATTCCTCATCTCAATTTGATGTGAAAATTGCTATTCTAACCTAGGAAGTAGTTATTTTCATAAAGAATTTTTCAAGAATTGTTAAGCTCCTGTCTGACTATTGAATCGCAATTTGACAGAGAAATGAATCAACATAGAATCTATGCTGTATGTGAATTTGGTATAGCTATGATGAATACTACTTTATTTGTTTGGTTTGATTTGAGTTTATCATATTTACCCAACCCCTCCGCTCGGGCAGGATATGACACAAGGTCAATTTTTAAGCGGAGTTTAACAGGTTTGAATTCAGATTTTTCCTTCTCCTAGACTAGTTGCCTCACCAAGGCTGAAGAATCAGTCTGCCCTACTATTTACCCATAGCTGGAGGGAGAATAATAGGATTCATACCTTTCCCAAGGGTATTAGTGCTATGTGAAATGCAATCAGTCTCGTCCAGGATTTGAACTCATATCGCCATGTCCATTTCCTACGATGATAACCATTACACCACGGGCACCTCCACTCTTTTTTTACCCAACCCCTCTGCTCAGGCAGGATATGACACAAGGTCAAGTTTTTTTTTTCTTAAGCGGAGTTTAACAGGTCTGAATTCAGAGTTTTCTTTCTCCTAGACTAGTTGCCTCATCAAGGCTGAAGAACCTAGTCTGCCCTACTATTTACTTATAGCTGGAGGGAGAATAATTGGATGCATACCTTTCCCAAGGGTTTGATTTGGGTTTATGGCACATCAAACATTGTTGGTTATTAATGCCAAACCCATTTTTATACATATAAATAGTTCTATTTCGGACAGTTCAGTTTAGCATAAGTACACAGTCTAGTTCAATTTGACCCTAAGATCAGACGCTTCCACTCCGGGCCAGAGTAGACCTAGGAGCGATGGCAATGAAGGGGTACTCTGCATTCCCTAAAGCTCCTGCATTACTGAAGCCTCACCATCAGATTGTTTAGTGTCATATCTAGAACACTTATTTGAGAGGGGGTGGTCTTACTCCTCAGCAGAGCAGCAGTCAGTGTATTCCACAGCCGTTTTGTTTGGGTTTATTGCATATCAATTATTGTAAGTTATTTAATGCCAAATCCTTTTATACGTATATATTAAATATATATCTGATTTGTGAACACATTTTGTAGATAACATTTTTAAATGAGCCTGAGCTTTTTTTTTGCACACAGTTAAATGGTTTCAAGTACTGCTATATAACTATCGCAATTTAACATTAGTCATTTGTTTGCACACACTTTGTTCTATTTGACCCATAGATAGGACCCTATCGGGTGCTACCACACTGGGTCAGAGTGGATCTGGGAGCAATGGCAATGAAGAGTTACTCCACATTCCCCAAATCTCCAAAGCTAAAGCCTTGCCTCAGATGGTTTAATGTCATATCCAGGACACTTGTTTGAGGGGCGGGTCTTATCCCTCAGCAGAGTTGCAGTCATTGTAGTCTACAGTCCTAGCTGACTGGGCTATGAGTTTGTAATATAATGGCTGAGGGATTTCGTTTTATGCCTTTGGGTTTAGTTAGGCTGAAAACCTTTCGGCTCGGTGCATGGGTTACTTAGGTGCAACATTAGCGTGGGTGTTCGCGTGCGCGCAGAGCGGACATATCACTCAGAGATGTCACAATAGCCCGGGATAGAAAATAGGGTTACAGAGTGTGGGTGACGTCATGCGCTGGAAGCGCGCGAAGGATTTTGGGAGATTTTGAAAAAGTCAGTTAGTAGAGTTGAGACTAGACACCAGACGAGAAAGGTTGACTTTCACTTGCTTGAGGAGGCCTTGGGCTGGTGTTGTACGAGATGGGGGTGCAGATGAAAAAGCCAGTATAAAAAGATTGTGCCTCTCTCCTTATGTCAAAGAATCCTTTAAACTCAAAGGTAATAAAATGTTTCGTACCTGAACAAAGAAGTCGTTACGTGTTTTTCGAATTTCGAGATTTCTATGTTCTATCTTTATAGACATTCGATGTACGTTTCACACATAGCCATATCATGGTTACAGTACAAGTTGACTGAGTAGAAATCACAGATTAAGATCATACGATGTGAATTGTCAAGACTATAGGAATGTGCACATAAAAACTGTACAAAAAGGCTAGAAATAAACCAATCTTGTTCAACATTACTGAAACCTCAACATCGAATTATTTAAAGTCATATTCAGAACACCCTCTGCAGAGATACAGTCAGTGTATCCTGCAGCCCCAGTCAACTGAGCCATATAAAGAACAGACATCTCACACTGAACAGATCTTTTTTAGCATAGAAGCTGAAATTCTTAAATGAATCTGACGCAAGTGCAATGTTGTACAGTCTTTTTAATTCACAGTCATGTGATCCTCATCTGTGGTGTGTTCAAGTATTATGTCAAGTGAACAAGATGAATACTTCTATTCAAAAAAATTAGTTGAACTCAAACAAATATCCTTGACACTGACAAATGATGATTGAAAGTACGAAGATGGGCTGAAAAGTTCATATGATGACTTAATATCTCCTGTTGATTATTTTTTTGATTAATAGGATCCAAGCACTTCAACACTAATGAAAGAAGTGTGTGGACAACAATGTTAAAAAATAAACCTCATTTGGTCACATTCCATGAGAGTATCTTGGTCAGACTATAAACTTTTCAGCAGACTGTCATACATAATCTCAGATGAAAACATTAGAGACTATGGTCAATTTCTAAATAGACATCAACAATCATGGCATCTCGTTCACTAACAAGAAAAAAGCCAATAAAAAACTTAACACCAAATCCTTATCCGTCACCTTTAATAATATATGTATATTTAATAAATATAGCATTAAATCTTAGGAAAGGCATGAATCTAACTCTTCTCTCTCCAGCTATGGATAAATAGTTGGGCAGACAGGCTCTTTAACCTAGGTATGGCAACTAATCTATGAGAAGGAAAATGCTGAATTCAAACCTGTTAAACACCACTTAAAATTAACTTTGCATTACATCCTGTTCATGAGGAGGATTTGGTAAATATATATATATATATATTCATTAAAGTGTAGATTCCACATATGCTTCTTATCAAATAAAAAATGATTTGCCCAGTTGGCTGAAGCTGCAGAATACACTGTCAACATCTCAGCAGAGGAGTAAGACTCCTCCTCCCAACAAGTGTCCTGGATATGGTACGAAACAATTTGATGGTAAGGTTCCAGTGATGCTGGAGCTTTGAGGAAAGCAGAGCACCCCTTCATTGGCATCACTATCATCTATAGGTCAAATAGAACTAAACTGTGTACTTATGCTAAACTGAATTACTTGAAATAGAACTGTTTTGACATGTAAACTGCATACTTATGCTAAAGTGAATTGTTTGAAATAGAAGTGTTCTTGACATTGAAACTGTACTATGCTAAACTGAATTGTTCAAAATAGAACTGTTTTGACATTTAACTGTGTATAAACAAAAACTATATTTATTCTAAACTAAATTGTCTGAATTAGAATTGTTTGACTAAACTGAATAGCTTGAAATAGAAATGTTTTTGTCAATTAAACTGTGTACTTATGCTAAACTGAATTGTTTGAAATAGAACTGTTTATTTGTATAAAAATGGATTTGGCATTAAATAACCAACAAAGGTTGATATGCCATAAAACCGAATCAAATGAACAAAGAAACAAAAAAAAAATTTGTTTTTCTCAGCAGACAAGGAGGAAAAGTTTCCTTGAAATAATTATTCTTTAATGCTTCTATTCCAACAACCTTATGTTTTAAAGTTTTCTTCGAGTTTTTAGCATTGTTCTTTATATAGGCCATGTCATTATATATATATATATATATATGTATATGTATATGTATGTATGTATATATATATATATCTGGAGGTTGCAGGTTCAATCCTGACTGCAGATGAGTAACAATACAGGAATACTTAACACTCGTGCCTGGTTATGGCTAACGGAATCAGAACAGGAAACCCCTAAGGATTTAATAAAGGATGTAGTTTGAAGTTCCGAGTGGTTCCCAAGTTCAACAGACACCTGAAGAAGGCCAGAGGACATATCACCCGAAACGTTGTGTAAATAACAATAAAGATGAAGACAATAGTCTGAAAACTCTTAATGATCAAAATTCAAGCTTCATTTCAGAAATTCAGACAACTAACGTGTATATATATATATATATATATATGGAGCAATCCAAGAAAAGGAGTAGTGTCCTCCTTGACACCTCGGTGTAGTAGCTAATGTAAAGGGGGCCTTTGAATCAACCTAGACTAAGGCTGCCATATATATATATATATGAAAGAGAGAAAGAAAGAGAATAACAATAGAAATTCAGGAGGAAGAAGATTAAGTTACTCAGATACTGTATTCAAGCTGCTGACATTTACCTGGATATGAAAATCAGTCTCTGGCGCAAATGGAAAATAAACACCGAATGTCATTTAATTTCAGGTATAGCGTCTTGATAAATAAAAGATGGCTAAGGGGAGATAACTTTTTTGACACTAGGTTCTGATAGATTCTTTCTCAGAACAATCTACTATTTCTTTCTTGATAATTGATCGCTGTCACTTGAAATCACTTGGAATTTATACACCCTAGATTATCAAGAACTGTGGAAAGTTCTTATGTAAGTTCAATCCTCCACTCAGCCATCAAAACTTGAAAATGGAAGAAGCTAATTAAGTGGTATAGTCAGTTACTTTTGTTAAAATAAAAATATTTTAATCCATAAATCTTATATATATATATATATATATACACACACACACACACACACACACACACACACACAAATGAATATATAGATGTGTGTGTGTGTATATATATATATATATACGAGGGTCATTAAAGAAGTTTCCAGACTTTTTTCATATGGGCATTTTATTGATAGTACACATATGAAACTCTAGTCCCCTTCAAAGTAATCTCCTCTGGCTGCAATACTCTTGTTGTACTGTTCCAACAACTTCTGGAAGGCCCCATGGAAGTCCTCTTGTGTAAGCATGTCAATGACCTTCGTCACAGCCTCTTTCATCTTCTCAATTATCTCATAACGACAGCTTGTGAGCTTAGGGATAAGCAAAAGTCACAGAGAGCAAAGTCTTGACTATAGGGAGAGTGACGAACTGTCTTGATGCCCATCTTGGTCAAATAGTCTGTGACAAGGATGGAGTTGTGGACTGGTGGATGGTCCTGGTGGAAATGCCACTGACCCAATTTGCAGAGTGCTGGCCTCTTCCGACGGAATCTCTATCTGAACTTCCTTAAAACCTCAACATAGTAACCCTAACCCTAACCCTTTGACCAATCAACTCTGGTCTATTGACTTCCTAACTCCTCCCACACCTCTCATCATCCCTCACAGACTTTCTGCCTTCCTTGAATCTCTTATGCCTCTCAAAAACTGATGCTCGATTCATGCAAGATGCTCCAAAAGCAGTCTGAAGCATTACATACGTTTCTGTGGTATTTTTTCCGAGTTTAAAACAGAATTTTATTGCATATCGTTCTTCTAAAGTGTCAGATTGCATTTTTGAAATTCACCAGCTGTGATAATCAGACTTTAGTAGGGTGTATTCCAATTGCTGCTGTAGGTATTCATTTGAACCTGAAATCATAAAAATTGGTCAGTCATCTCATAAGAGGTATAGCAATAACATAGTGAATTTTCAAGAGTCGACAACAATTTTAAATACCTGTACAAAAAAGTTGGGAAACTTATTGAATGCACCGCATATATATATAAAGAAATTGTAGATTTTGGTGAATCTGACAAGATGATAAAAATAAGTAGAAAAGTCGAACACTTACAAAGGGTTTCATGGTAATATTTCATTCTTTATTCATGAAAGAGTCGGAAGAAGTTCTTCCTTGAATAAAGAACGAAATATTACTGTTAAACATGTTGTAAGTGTTTGACTTATCCACTTTTCAATTTATTTTTATCATATATATATATATATATATATAAGAAGCTTAAATTTAAAATTATTTCTTGATGTTTAAATTGCTTTCATCCATATATTTTCAGAGCAATATTCATAATATGAAAGATATAATAAGGCGATCTCTTTTTTGTTATGCAGAAGGCATGAAGGATTCTAGTAAATGATTTATAGTCATCTCCTTTATATTGAGAATGGTTAAAAAATGACATTCAGCATAGATGCAGACCCCACAAAATTATCAATTTTCACAGAGCAATAATAAATTCATATAAAAAATATAATAGACAAATCTCTTTTCAGTCATATGGATTTCTATTATAGTAGCAATTACAATTTGTAACCATTTGTTTAAAATTTTAAACTGATTACAAAGTGTTGTATATTGACCTTCGACCCGGCCAAACATGCCATTCCAAAGTGATGCACCAGAAGGAAGTGACACATTCCGATGACAGTTATGGGAAGAAATTGCGTAGGCGGGCTTGGCTGACAATATGGGACAAGGTAAAATCCCATGGTACAGTCATAGACTCATGCACTGGAAGAGAGTGACCTGTGAACTGCATGACAGTTATTTCCACTCGATGACAATCAAACATGCCATTCCAAGGACAGCGGAAGTGACACATCCCGATGGCCAGTCATGGGGAGATACTGAGTGGGCAATTGAACTATTATATAACTCGATGAAGACAGGAAGTCAGTTAGTTTTGGAGAGTTTGGAGACCCGTTGGTGACAAGATGTGGTAGAGAAAACTAGCATCCAGCGGAGTGGGCCCCCGGGCCTCCAGTTGAGCAGCATCAGGAGAACAGGAAAGAGTCGCTGATGGACATAAGAGTGGGGATCAATATATTGCAGTTCTGTTCGGTCTCCAACTCCCTCTCACAGTAAAACCTTGAGTAACCTTTTCGAACCTTTCAAATAAAGTGAGAGGTATATTTTTCTAAAAACTTGTGTCGCTCGTCTTCATTGCCTTGTTGTCATTCTCATTGTGTCATTGTGTTCTGCATGAATCTGCATATGACTATACAACAAAAGGTTATTAAATAGACATTGTTTTGTTTTGATCTATATTTTCTTTTTTAAGTAGAGGAATTATTTTGTGAGTTGAATTACCATGACCAGAAAATATGGTGAACACTTATGAATGAGATACAGAAACACTGAACAGCTGTTTTGACCTTATTAGGTAATGAGCAGTGTATACCATGATATCCACCACTGGAGATCAAACCAGCGACCACAGATTTCAAAGCCAAAACTCTACAACTGAGCCACAAATCTATATCGCACACAAGTGATGCCAAATTAACTATCCTTGCTCTTGAGGTCATAATAATTACGCAGATGCGTATTTCCAATCCTCTTGGGAAAATGTGGCCCTGGAGGTGACTGTATCCTCTGTAAAGAGTACAGATGTAACTTGTAAGACACATTCAGGTTAATTGGCTGTGCAATTACCTTGACTAGTTAATCTATATATTAAGAATATTTTGTTGAAAACTATAGACAAAGTTTCTTTAAAAATTTTTCTTTAATATCATCTTCCAAGATTTCTGAAGTCAGGTTTAATTTCATATAAAATTGGTCAAAAGATTTTTCCCATGAGCACTTTTCCTTATCTTTGGTCATTTTCAAGGGGTTGTAACCTAACAAAAAGGTTACTGAATGAGATATAACCAAAATGGAGGTTGGAAATGAAATGGAAATCTTTAGAACATTAACAAAATACAATACTTGCCAGCGGCAGGAAGAAGGTAACCACAGCTAGAGGTGACTACTGAGTATATTTTCACCCCCTTACAAACATATTTATGAGGAATAGGATATACCTACTAATGTTAATAGGTAAGGTATATATATATATATATATATATATATGATCTGAAGATAACTTTATTGTAAGGGGTTGAAAATATAGTAACCTTTTTGTTAGGTTATAACAATATATAAGCTGGATTTGGCATTAAATAAGGGTTGGTATGCCATAAAACACCAACCAACTAACCACTGTTCACAAGCTCTATTTCACTTCTCTCCCACTCCCTCATTCACTGTCAATGTCTTCTTTCTCTCTCACTCTCCCCCGCCTTGTTAGTGGGGCTTAGATTTTATGCTAACTGTATCCCCTGCAGAAGGGCAAGACCTCCACCCTGCCAAAAAAGGGGGGGTGCTAATTATGACATTAAACTGCATCTGATGGTGAGGATCCAGTTTTGGAGATCTGGGGAGTGTGACGTACCTCTTTATGGCCATTACACCTAGGTCCACTCTGACCTGGATAGTAGTACCTGTTAGGGTTCCATCTGCATGTAAAATAGATCTGTCTAGAAATTATTTGTATTTGATAGAAATACTTGATACTATATAACTAGATTATTTGAATTGAAAATGGTTTCTTGAAGTAATAATTCTTTTTACTTAGGAATATTATAAATTCAACATCATCATATCGCGCTGGTAGCACGGATATCCCAGATCCTCTCTCACCACTCCTCCCTATCATTCATCGCCCTAGGTAGGTCTTCAGGACAACATCCCGTATCCTCACATAGCTGCTGAATGTACGTTCGTGCTGGTCGTCCTGCTTTTGCGCGGCCATGTCTGGGGGTCCATAAGAGTACATCTCTTATGAGTTCATCTCTGCTTCTCCAGCAATGTCCTGCATGTCTGGTTCGTCTAACTTGAATAGTTTTCGTGATAGGGGGCAGGTGGCCGTACAGTTGGTGTCTTGTGGGGTGTTGCTGCCAGGACTTGTTCAGGATTGCTCGCAGCATTCTTGTGTAATTGCCATCTAGCTTCTTCTCCAGCCGTTTTGTTAGCGTCCATGTAGTGCATCCATATAGCAGTATCAATGTGACCGCTGCTTGGAAGAAACTGCGTTTCATTTTATCGGTTAGGTCTGATTTCCATATAATCGATAGCCTATTGATAGCTGTCCATGCTTTCGTTAACCTCATTTCGATGTCCTTTTCGGTTGATTCGACGCTGCTTCCTAGGTACGTGAATTTGTCTACTAGTTTAAGAGGGGTTCCTTCTAGAGTGGAGATGTCCCCCGTTTGGTTATAGCACATATATTCCGTTTTGTGTGCATTAACATAGAGGCCTATGCTTGCTGCTGCTCATTCCAAACTATGCACAAGTGTTTCGGCTTGGTCAGGTGTATTTGCCAGTAGCGCTATGTCATCGGCGTAGTCGGCGTCGGTAATTGTTGTTGCGGGGTATCTTCTGCTTCTTTTCTTCGTCAGTTCAAAGCCATTCTCTTTGATTTTGTCAATCGATGTTCTAAGTACGTAGTCTAGACAAATGATAAAGAGGTACGGGGCCAGCGTGTCCCCTTGTAGTACTCCTGCTACAATGGCAAAGTATTCTGTGTCTCCATCCGGTGATTGTACTTTTACTTTAGTGTTTCTATAGAGAATCGTTATTGCCGCTACGGTTTCTTTAGGTATGCCGTATGCTAGTAGGATTTGTTCCATCTTTCCTCTGTGAATGGAGTCGAAAGCCTTGGTAAAGTCGACAAATATTAATGTCGCTTGTAGGTTCTTTACCCGTACACCTTCAAGGATTCTGCGGATGGTTAATATTTGTGAGGTCGTGGATCTATTTCTTCAGAAGCCATTTTGGTTTTTTCTAAGTATGTTGTCGATTTTGGGTTCTATTCGGTTTCATAGTAGGGCATTGTAGATTTTGGCAGCTATGGATGTAAGTGTTATGCCTCGGTAGTTTTTGGCTAATCCGAGGTCCCCCTTTTTAGGGAAGGGGAGTATGCATCCCTTCATCCATCTATCTATCGGATTTTGATTGTATACTGCGTTGCAGTGGCGGAGCAGTATGTCGTCGAATTGTCTGGTCTTCCATACTTCCGGGGGAATTTCGTCCAGCCCTGCAGCTTTCCTATTTTTAATTTTTCTGAGAACCGAGTCGAGTTCTTCTTGTGTGAACGGTCCTAGAAATACTTGATATCATATAAGTGTGTGTAAATTATTTGTATTAGATTAGAATAAGAACATATAAGGTGGTAACCACAGTCGAGGGCGACTCGATGGCTCCCTTTTAATTAGCTACTACATTGAGGCATACTCCCCTTCCCTAAAAAGGGGGACCTTGGATTAGCCAAAAACTACCGAGGCATAACACTCAAATCCATAGCAGCCAAAATCTACAATGCCCTACTACGAAACCGCATAGAACCCAAAATTGACAACATACTTAGGAAAAACCAAAATGGCTTCTGAAGAAATAGATCCACGACCTCACAAATATTAACCATCCGTAGAATCCTTGAAGGTGTACGGGCAAAAAACCTACAAGCGACACTAATATTTGTCGACTTTACCAAGGCCTTCGATTCCATTCACAGAGGAAAGATGGAACAAATCCTACTAGCGTACGGCATACCTAAAGAAACCATAGCAGCAATAACGATTCTCTATAGAAATACCAAAGTAAAAGTACGATCACCGGATGGAGACACAGAATACTTCGACATTGTAGCAGGAGTACTACAAGGGGACACACTGGCTCCGTACCTCTTTATCATTTGTCTAGACTACGTACTTAGAACATCGATTGACAAAATCAAAGAGAATGGCTTCGAGCTGATGAAGAAAAGAAGCAGAAGATACCCTGCAAAAACAATTACCGACGCCGACTACGCCGATGACATAGCGATACTGGCAAATACACCCGACCAAGCCGAAACACTACTGCATAGTTTGGAACGAGCAGCCGCAGGCATAGGCCTCTATGTTAATGCACACAAAACAGAATATATGTCCTATAATCAAACGGGTGACATCTCCACTCTAGAAGGAACCCCTCTTAAACTAGTAGACAAATTCACGTACCTAGAAAGCAGCATCGCATCAACCGAAAAGGACATCGACACGAGGTTAACAAAAGCATGGACAGCTATCAATAGGCTATCGATTATATGGAAATCAGACCTAACCGATAAAATGAAACGCAGTTTCTTCCAGGCAGCGGTCACATTGATACTGCTATATGGGTGCACTACATGGATTCTAACAAAACAGCTTGAGAAGAAGCTAGACGGCAATTACACAAGAATGCTGCGAGCAATCTTGAACAAGTCCTGGCAGCAACACCCCACAAGACACCAACTGTATGGCCACCTGCCTTCTATCATGAAAACTATTCAAGTTAGACGAACCAGACATGCAGGACACTGCTGGAGAAGCAGGGACGAACTCATAAGAGATGTACTCTTATGGACCCCCATACATGGCCGTGCAAAAGCAGGACGACCAGCACAAACATACATTCAGCAGCTATGTGAGGATATGGGATGTTGTCCTGAAGACCTGCCTGGGGCGATGAACGATAGGGAGGAGTGACGAGAGAGGGTCAGGGATATCCGTGACACCAGCACGACATGATGATGATGATGATGACATTGAGGCGTAGGGGAGGGCACAACTCCATTCCCTAGATTACTCCACTTACCCTTGAACCGTACCTTAAAATGTTGAGTGTTAAGCAAGGAGGCATCAAGTACCATTTTTTGAGTCTTTGGTATGACTCGATCTAGGATTGAACCCCGGTCTCCCAGGCCATTTGCGAACACGCTTCCCACTAGACCCATGGACCGGTAGATAGGAATACTTGATATCATATAACTATGAGCAAAAAAACTCTTAAGAAACAGTTGTTTCTAAAGAGGTTTTTTTGCATATAGACAAATTGAATACAAATAATTCTTAAATGGATTTATTTGAGCCATAGATAGGACTTTAACAGGTACTAACACTCCAGGTTAGAGTGGATCTGGCAGTAATGGCAATGAAGGAGTACTTCATGAGCCCTAGATCAACAGATCATCATCAAATGCAGTTTAGTGTGATCCCCAGGACAACCCTTTTGATAGTGTGGGTTTTAGCACTCTACAGGGAATACAACCAACATATTCTGAGCTGTTGGTGTTGGTCAGAGTGATTTGGTCCATTTAAATTCACTTATCACAAACATGGCTACTTATTCTTTTATACAATCACTGATTTCACCCAATTTTAAAATGGCCAATTAGCTCCAGAGAGGTAAGACTCCTCCAATGAGTGTCCTGAATATGACACTATGTGATGGTGAGGCTTCAGTAATGTAGGAGCTTTGAGGAATGCAAAGTATCCTTTCATTGCCATCACTCTCAGGTCCACTCTGACCTGGAATGGTAGCACCTGATGGGGTCCTGTCTATGGGCCAAATAGAACAGTTTGACATATAAACTGAGTGCAAACAAATGACTTATGCTAAACTGAATTATTAGAAATAGAACTGTTATACTTTTAACTGTGTAAACAAATGAGTAATATTTGATTGAATTATTAGATACATTATTATATAGATACATTATTGATACATAGCAATACTTGAAACCATTCAACTTTGTTGACTTATGCTAAACTGAATTGTTTGAAATAGAACTGTTTTATATTTAACAGTGAATAAATAAATGATCAATGTTTAATTGAATTGTTAGTGTTAAATAGCAATACTTGAAAACATTAAACTGTGTGCAAATAAATAATTAATAGTAAATAGAATTATTCATATTAGATAGAAATAAGTGAAAACATTTAACTGTGTGCCAAAAAAATGAGCTGAAGTTCGTTTGAAAATGTTATGTACAAAATGTGCTTAGAAATCATATATTTGATATACATGTATAAAAAGGCTTAGGCATTAAATAACCTACAATGGTTGATATGTCATAAAACTATAGAATACACATTTTTTTAGCCTTAAAATAATCAACCCCCAAAAAATACATAAGAACATTCAAGAAAATTCACCTCAGAAACTAATTAACAGAAAAATATCTATGCTCCAAAATAAATTAGTAATTATATGAATCTGATCGGTCAAGAAGTGTCTGCACACTTGAATTTTAGGACCCGCAATAAAATTCAACAAAATCCTATTTTTGATCCACTTTAATTCTCCGCAAAAGTATAAATAATGAAGAATTAAATTAACTGAGACATTCCCCTACCAGACAGGGAGAGGCAAGGATGACAGAAAGCATCACACAGGACACAGAGTGAAGAAGCATGTGACGTTCTTTTGCTAACTATTGGAATGTGACATGTCACCAAAAATCATAAAAAACGCACATGTGGACTTAAGAAAACAAAAGCCCCATACTTACGGTCACACACATACATATGAATGTAAGTAAAGTCAATTTTCATCCTCTTTACTTTGGCCAACTATGGACACATTGATTCAAAAGACTTTCCCAACATGTACACACGCACACTCAGGCAAACAAATAATTTTTTTATTGAACTGGGCATAGCTGTGTTTTCTACACATACACACACACACACATAAAGTGAACATTGTATTTTAATTATTTTTATCATGTTTGCTATTATGAATATTAAATTGTTTGTTTCTTAATATTTGTTGTCAAATTCCATTTGTTTACATGCTAGTAAAATTTGTGTTGTATTTGTGGAAACGAAACCTGAAAGTAACTCCCGTAAACTATGGAAAGTACTTAGTCCTCCACAAAACCAAACTAAACCACTTTTAAAATGGTTACACACTTCTCCCACTAAACTGCCAGCCGTCATCTTTCTGTTTGCATCGGTCATTTACAAATCTGATTCTAATTCAGCACTTCTTTTCTAAATTGGGTACAACTTGATTGTTTATAAAACAAACACCACAGATAGAGGAACCAAAAGAAAAAATCCTTGACCTTCCTCTCAACAAAAACATGTTCAACTGAGGTGAAAAAACAGCAATCAGTAATTTTTGTTTTGCTTTCAAATTACAACACTGCTAGTTAGAGCAAATTGTATCTTTTTATAACTTTATGTATAAACATGTGAATATGAGCCCCTTTATATGATCTATATATGTATATGTAAAAGCACATAT